>WOXC01002238.1:0-438267 GCA_011680675.1 Gymnobelideus leadbeateri | reverse complement strand
GGGTGATAGTGGACACCCTCGTTTCACTCCTGATCTTATTGGAAAGGCTTCTAGTTTATCCCCATTGCATATAATACTTGCTGATGGTTTTAAATAGATGCTATCAACTATTTTAAGGAAGGCTCCATTCATTCCTATACTTTCTAGTGTTTTTAATAGGAATGGATGTTGTACTTTGTCAAAAGCCTTTTCTGCACCTATTGAGATGATCATGTGGTTTTTGCTAGTTTTGTTGTTGATATGCTCAATTATATTGATGGTTTTCCTAATATTAAACCATCCTTGCATTCCTGGAATGAATCCTACCTGATCAGGGTGTATTATTTTTGTGATAAGTTGTTGGAATCTTTTGGCTAATATTTTATTTAGAATTTTTGCGTCTAAATTCATGAGGGAGATTGGTCTATAATTTTCTTTCTCTGTTTTATCTCTTCCTGATTTAGGAATCAGTACTATATTTGTGTCATAGAAAGAGTTTGGTAGGACTCCTTCTTCACTAATTTTCCCAAATAGTTTGTAGAGTATTGGAATCAATTGTTCTTTAAATGCTTGATAGAATTCACTAGTGAACCCATCTGGTCTGGAGGTTTTCTCCTAGGGAGTTCATTGATGGCTTGTTTGATTTCTTTTTCTAGATGGGGTTATTTAGGGAGTTCAATTGTGATTTTGTAAATATTCATCCATTCCACTAAGATTGTCATATTTATGTGCATACAATTGGGAAAAATAATTCCTCATTATTTTTTTGATTTCCTCTTCATTGGAGGTAGATTCACCCTTTTTATTTTTGATACTCATAATTTGGTTTTCTTCTTTCTTTTTTTATCATATTGACTAAGGGTCTATCAATTTTGTTGATTTTTTCATAAAACCAGCTCTTAGTTTTATTTATTAATTCAATAGTTTTCTTAATTTCAATTTTATTAATCTCTCCTTTGGTTTTCAATATTTCTAATTTAGTACTAAATTAGGGATTTTCAATTTGTTCTTTTTCTAGCTTTTTCAATTGCATGTCCAATTCACTGACCTCCCTTCTCTCTGCTTTAATTAAGTATGCACTCAGGGATATAAAACTTCCCCTGAGAACTGCCTTTAGTGCATCCCATAAATTTTGGTATGTTGTTTCATTATTATCATTCTCTTGAATGAAATTATTGATTGTTTCTATAATTTCTTCTTTGACCCACCAATTTTTTAGGATTAAATTGTTTAGTTTCCAATTAGCTTTTAGTCGATCTTTCCATGGCCCTTTATTGCATATAATTTTTATTGCATCATGATCTGAGAATGATGCGCTTAATATTTCTGCCTTTCTGCACTGGATTGTGAGATTTTTATGCCCTAGTACATGGTCTATTTTTGAGTATGTACCATGCACTGCTGAGAAGAAAGTAAATTCCTTTTTATCCCCATTCAGTTTTCTCCAGAGATCCATCATATCTAGTCTCTCTAAGATTCTATTCACCTCCTTAACTTCTTTCTTGTTTATTTTGAGGTTAGATTTATTGAGTTCAGAGAGGGGGATATTAAGGTCCCCCACTAGTATAGTTTTGCTATCTATTTCTCCCTCTAATTCCTTTAACTTCTCCTCTAGGAATTTGGATGCTATACCACTTGGTGCATATATATTAAGTAGTGATATTGCTTCATTCTCAATGGTGCCTTTTAGTAGGATATAGTTTCCCTCATCTCTTTTAATTAGATCTATTTTTGCTTTTGCTTTATCTGAGATAAGTATTGCTACCCCTGCTTTTTTTTACTTTAGCTGATGCATAATAAATTTTACTCCAACCTTTTACCTTTACCCTGTGGGTATCCCTTTGTTTCAAATGTGTTTCTTGAAGACAGCATATTGTAGGATTATGGTTTTTAATCCATTCTGCTATCCGCCTCTGTTTTTTTTTTTTCTTTTTTATTTTTTTATTTTTTAAACAAATACTTTATTAACTTCTGTTTTACATCATTCATTTCCGCCAGACCCCGAGTTACAATCACTTTCCCCCCATCACTCCCCCACCCAACCTCCCAGAACAGCAGTCCCACAAGACATCGCTTCCTCCAATCTGCTCTCTCCCACACCCTCTCCCATACCTCCATCGACTCCTCCATCAGAGGAAGATGAATCCTTGTGTCCCAATGCCTGCACATCTCATCTCCCAATTATAGGCAAAAGAGTATTAATAATAGTATTTATATATATATTTGAAACATTTAATGTTACGACCTTGAACCTCAGATCCATTTCCTTCCTCCCTTGTCACCCATTCCCTCTTGGGATATAAGTAATTCAGTATATGTTGCACATGTCCAGCCATGCAAAACATCATCATGGTAGATATATTGCACAAGGCTGCCCATAATTCCCTCCCCCTCATCCCACCCCCCACCTGGTCCACTCCCCACACGACCCTGTCCCTCCTCTATAGTGGGCACCCCCAACCTCCCCTCACCCCAAGGATGCCCTCCCATCCATCATCTCTCCTCTCATCCCCCTTCCCCCTATTCTGCTGCAGGTTGAGATATCCCATTCAGTATGCACGTCATTCTCTCCCTGAACCAAACTCAATGGGAATGTGGCTTTGCCTTTCCAGCCCTCCCCACTCTCCCCCTCCCTTGCACCCACTTCCCCTACATGAGACAGTTTACCCCACCATGTCTCTCCCCATCTCCTCCCGCCACTCTCCTCTCCCACCTCACAACTTCATCCCTTGAGTACTCTCCCTTCCCAACAAAATCAACCCATGCCCTCCATCCATATACAACTGCAACCACACACACACACATTCACACATGCACCCGCATGACCACACCCCCCTCTTCCATCACCTCCACAGTGAGAAAGATATCATCAGTCACAGACACTGCCTTTCCATATAGGAATGTAAATAGTTCAACTTTGACAAGTTCCCCTTGATTTCTTTTCCCTGATTACCTTCTCAGGCATCTCTTACCTCTTGTGTCTGGATGTCAAACTTTCTATTCAACTCCGGTTCTTTCCTCAAGAATGCTCGAAAGTCCTCCACTCCACTGAATGACCATATCTTCCCCCGAAACAAAATACTCAGTTTTGCTGGGTAGGTGACCCCTGGGTTCACTCCCAGTTCTCTTGCCCTCTGGAATATCACATTCCACGCCCTTCGATCCCTCAGTGTAGAAGCTGCCAGGTCCTGGGCCATTCTGACTGTGTTTCCACAACATTGAAATTGTTTCTTCCTGGCCGCCTGTAGCACTTTCTCCCTAATCTGGGGATTCCGGAACCCGGCTACGATATTTCCGGGAGTTCTCCTTTTGGGATCCTCCCCAGGAGGCGATCGGTGGATTCTTTCAACCTCCACCTCGCCCTCTGGATCCAAAACATCAGGGCAGTTCTCCCCGAGAACCTCCTGAAGGGTGACCTCCAGGCTCCCTCCCCGATCATGGCTCTCAGGCAGTCCAACAATTCCCAAATTGTCTCTCCTGGATCCATTCTCCAGGCCAGTGGTCTTTCCCATGAGATACCCCACACTGCCTTCCAATCCTTCGTCTGTTTGGATCTGCTCAACAGCATCTTGATTTCTCATAAAGTCACCAGCTTCCATTTGCTCCAGTCCAACTCCGAAGGAATGAATCTCCTCAGTGAACCCTTGAGATTCTTCTTCCATCCGGCAAACTCGACTCTTCAAGGCATTCCTCTCCTCAATGCCCCCCCGGGCCTCCCTTGCCACCTGATCCAGTCTACCTTCCAAGGTGCTGCCTTCCCCAGCCAGGCCGCCGACCCCCACCTCACACTTTTCCTGCATCCCTCCCATTCCCCTTTCCAATTCCTCCTCCACTTCTCCCATTTGATTTTTAAAGTCCTCCTTAAGGTCCTCCATGGCCTGCAACCCACTCACGTTTTCCCCTGGGGCTTCTGGAGCAGGACCTCTGACCCCACAGTCCCCCTCCCGCTCTATGCCCCCAAAACAGGAGTCCAGGGTTGCATCTCTCTGTTTCCTTTGCCTTGGCATGTTGCCACTCAATCGCCTGACCTCTGGGCCTGTTGCCACACCATGGCTTTAAGGCCAGATAGAGGAATCCTCGTCCCGAACGTGTGGGGGGCAACTTCCGTTTCTGGCAAGCTATAAACCCACCCACAACCTCCACCCCAGATCACAATCCAGATCCAGGGAGGCCAAAGCAAGAGAGATTACCCCCCAAGACTGATCGCCGGATCTCCCCACGACTTGTAGGCTGGGAGCCGGAAATGCCTATGAAAACTACACAGTGGTGTGTCTCCTCAGCAGCCTCTAGCCCCCAGGGGAGGGAGCCGACGCATTCCCCAAACACAGGTCCCAAAGTCCACAGGACACCAACCTCCCACTTTGTCCCAGGCAAGTCCATGTCGACAATTCTGACGTCTCCACAGTCCCTGGCGTTCTGGGGTTCCTCCAGCCGGCCGCTGGCCCTGCCGCCCTGGGGCCAAAACCCCGGCCCAAGTGGACCTGGGCTCGGCCCGGCTCCTGCGCCCTGCGCGCTGCCGGCTCCCAGACCACTGTGCTGGTCCTTCCCGCAGGGTGCTGGGCCGTCCTCAGCGGGAGGCCAGCCTCTCCGTGTCGCTCTGTGGGTGCTGGGGCTCCAGAACATCCTCAGAGTCCTTTTTTACATAGTTTGTGGAGAATCTGGGGGCAGAGAGGCTTGGATGAGCTGTTTCTATTCCGCCATCTTGGCTCCGCCCCCTATCCGCCTCTGTTTTATGGGAGAGTTCATCCCATTCACATTCACAGTAATGATGACTATCTGTCTCTTCCCTTCCATCCTATTCCCTCCCATGTTTATGTTTTTGTTTATTCCTTCTCCCTTCCCCTCCTTGAAGTTTTCCCTTTTGACTGCCCCCTCCCTCAGTGTTCCCACCCAGTGACCCCCCTTCTTAACCTACCCACTCCCCTTACTACTGTTTCCCTCCCTTATAATCCCTCCCTTTAGTCTCCTCCTTTTCACCCCCCCTTACCCTCTCACTATCTATAGGACACAGTAAATTTTTATACTTATCAGCGTAAATTACTCCCCGTTTGATTCCAAACCAATGAGAGTAAATTTCAAACAGTGCTCCTCTCCCTCCCTCCAATTCCTCTATTTAATGAATTTATGTGTCTATTCACGTTAGATTCTTAAACTTCACTGATTAATTTGATCCTTCTTTGAACCAGAACCAATGAGAATAGTGTTTAAATGATGTTCCTCTCCCTCTTACTTTCCCTTCTTCTATAGTGTGTTTTGATGCCTCTTCAGATGGCATGTTTTAGCTTTTCCTAGCTCATCCTTTCCTTTTTCCCATTACAGTACCATTGATCCCCTTAATAGTCTTTTTTTTTTTAGACTCCATGTTAGTGCATTCATACCCACACCCTCTAAGTATAACCCTTTTGCAGGTCATGATAATCATAAAGATTTCAAATATTGACAGTTAGCTCCACATATAGGGATGTGAACATTTTGCTCTTGTTGCATCCCAGGTAATGAGAGTGTGTTTGTGGGTGTGGGTGTGTGCACTTCTGCATGTGTGAGTCTATGTTACCCTTGTTTACCTTTTTATGTCCTTCTGGTGTCTTGTAATTGGAGATCAAATTTTCCATTGAGCTCTGGCTTTTTCATTAGGAAAGTCTGGAAGTCCCTTACTTCATTAAACGTCCATCTCCTTGCCTGAAAGATTATGCTCAGGTTTGCCGGGTAGTTAATCCTTGGTTGTAGTCCTAGCTCTCTTGCCCTACGAAATATCAAATTCCAGTCCCTCCGCTCTTTTAATGTAGAAGCTGCTAGGTCCTGTGTGATCCTAACTGTAGTTCCTCGATATTTGAATTGTTTCTTTTTGCCTGCTTGTAGAATTTTTTCTTTAATCTTATAATTCTGGAATTTGGCTACTATATTTCTTGGAGTTTTCAGTTTGGGATCTCTTTCAGGAGGAGTCCGGTGAATTCTATCAATAGCTATTTTATCTTCTGATTCCAGGACCTCAGGACAGTTTTCTTTGACAGTCTCTTGGAGGATATTGTCTAGACTGCTTTTCTCATCATGGCTTTCTGGTAGACCAATAATTCTTAGGTTGTCTCTCCTGGATCTGTTCTCTAGGTCAGTTATTTTTCCAGTGAGATATTTTACATTTTCTTGCAATTTTTCAATCATCTTGTGTTTTTTTTTATTGACTCCTGCTGCATCATAGAGTTCTGAGTTTCAGTTTGATTGTATCTAATTTTTAGTGAATTATTATTCAGTTAGTTTTTGAAGTTCGTTTTTTAGGGAGGTATTTTCTTTTTCCAAGTTGGTCATTGCGTCCCTGATTTGGTCTTTAAAATTTTTCTTAAGCTCCTCCAGGAATGCTATTTGGGCTTGAGACCAGATCATGTTTCCTTCTGTGGTCTCTGGTGTGGGCAGAGAGTCTATATTGTCCTGTGTGTTTTGTTGTTCTTGCCCTGCACAGTATGCTCGAATAGACTTTCTTGCTTTCCCCTTCTCCTTTTCAGCTTCCTTCCTTCCCATTGTGACTTCCTGTTTCTTAGTGTCTCAGGCTATGAGTTTGGGGCCTGATCCTTGACTTTGAATACCTCTGGGTGGCTAGTTTATGGCTAAGTCAGGGAAGTCAGTGAGGAATGTAGATGTGTAGGTAGGGATGAGTCTGACCTCTTCAGATTTCTGCTTCTATACCCCTGGGCTATAAGTAGGCTTTTGTTGGTGAGGTGAGGTGGGGCTTGTTGGGTCCCCTCCCTCTCTTCTCTTCAGATTCCTGGCTGTCTCAGTTACACCCCTTCTTGGAGATTCTCAAGCCTGAGGCTATTTCCATTAACTTGGGATTTCAATCTGGGTGGCAGACTTATCTTTGGGTTTTCTGCTTCATGAAGGAGGGATGGGAGGATTGGAGCAGCTAGAATTTACTTTGCCATTCCAGCCCCTGTATTATACAGGCAGGCAGTTTCTAAACTTCCAGGCTGGGGGATGAATGCAGCCTGAGAAGCCACTCTCTCCACTGGGGGCCCAACTCTCCTACCTGGCTCCAATGATCCGTTCCCTCTGCGAGATGACTGCGATTCGTCCTTGGTAAGTCTGCAGGCTGGGGCTTTTTCTCTCTCTGGTGTAGTCTGCTTGCCTGCTCTTAGGTCTGAGCTGTGCAGACTCCACACGCTCTGCGCTCGACCTCTGCGGACCACTGGGCTACCTCCTGGGATGGATTCTGCCACACTCTGTCTTCCACTGGGCTCCGTCACTCCGGAATCCGCTCAGATTTACCCTTTGGGACTTAGTGACAGAGGAGCTCAGCGAGGTTACTGCTTCCTTTCCGCCATCTTGATCAGTGGATTCTTTCAACCTCAATTTTGCCCTCTGGATCTAAAACATCAGGGCAATTTTCCTTGAGAATTTCTCGAAGGGTGATTTCTAGGTTCTCTCCTTGATCATGGCTTTTGGGTAGTCCAATAATTTTTAAATTGTCTCTCCTGGATCTATTTTCCAGGTCAGTGGTTTTTCCCATGAGATATTTCACATTGCCTTCTAATCTTTCATTTGTTTGGATCTGCTTAACAGCATCTTGATTTCTCATAAAGTCACTAGCTTCCATTTGCTCCAGTCTAACTCTGAAGGAATGAATCTCCTCAGTGAACTTTTGAGATTCTTTTCCATCTGGCAAATTCGACTTTTTAAGGCATTCTTCTCCTCAATGCCCTTTTGGGCTTCCTTTGCCATTTGAGCTAGTCTATTTTTTAAGGTGTTGTTTTCCTCAGTCAGGCTGTTGACCCTCATTTCATACTTTTTCTGCATCCTTCTCATTTCTCTTTCTAATTTTTCCTCCACTTCTCTTATTTGATTTTTAAAGTCCTTCTTAAGGTCCTCTATGGCCTGCAACCTGCTCATGTTTTCCCCTGGGGCTTTTGGAGCAGGACTTCTGACCTCACAGTCCTTTTCCGCTCTATGCCCCCAAAATAGGAGTCTAGGGTTGCATTTTTCTGTTTCCTTTGCCTTGGCATGTTGCCACTTGATTACCTGACTTTTGGGCTTGTTGCCACACTATGGCTTTAAGGCAAGATAGAGGAATTTTCGTCCCAAACGTGTGGGGGGCAACTTCCGTTTCTGGCAAGCTGTAAACCCACCCACGACTTCCACCCTAGATCACAATCCAAATCCAGGAAGGTTAAAGCAATAGCGATTACCCCCCAAGACTGATCGCTGGATCTCCCTACAATTAATTGCAGGCCAAGAGCTGGAGCTGCCTCTGAAAACTACAAAATGGTGTGTCTCCTCAGTGGCTTCTAGCCCCCAGGGGAGGGAGCCAACGCATTCCCCCCAAAACAGGTCCCAAAGTCCATAGGACACTAACCTCTTACTTTGTCCTAGGCATGTCTATGTTGATAATTCTGGAGTTGCCATGGCTGCTGGTGTTCTGGGGTTCCTCCAGCTGGCTGCTGGCCCTGCCGCCCTGGGGCTAAAACCTCAGCTCACGCGGACCTGGGCTCGGCTAGGCTCCTGCGCTCTGTGCGCTTTCGGCTCCCAGACCACTGCACTGGTCCTTCCTGCAGGGCTGCTGGGCTGTCCTCAGCGGGAAGTTAGCTTCTCTTTGTCATTCTGTGGGTGCTGGGGCTCCAGAAGTTGTTCAGAGTCCCCTTTTACATAGTTTGGGGGGAATCTGGGGGCAGAGTGGCTTGGATGAGCTGTTTCTACTCCACCATCTTGGCTCCACCCCCTCTCCTTCTTCTTTATAAGATTGAGTGAAAGAAGTGAAAACTTCTCAGACTATATTCTAAAATCTAGTAAGGTTTTTCGTGGGAAAGAGGCCCAGGTTTCCCTTCACCGGAAATCATATGATTTACAAGCCTCAGTGAGCTTTTGAGATTCTTTTTTCCATCTGGCAAATTCAGCTTTTTAAGGCATTCTTCTCCTCATTGCCTTTTTGGGCCTCTTTTGCCATTTGAGTTAGTCTATTTTTAAGGTGTTATTTTCTTCAGTCAGGCTGTTGACTGTCATTTGATACTTTTCTTGCATCTTTCTCATTTCTCTACCCAATTTTCCCCCCACTTCTCTTATCTGCTTCTTAAGGTCCTCCATGGCCTGTAACCAGCTTGTATTTTCATTTGGGGCATTTGGTGCAGGGTTTCTGACCTCATAGTCTTCCTCCTGTTCCATGCTTGGATCCTCTTTGCCCCCAAAATAGGTGTCTAATGTTGAATTTCTCTGCTTATTTTGTTTTTTTGCCTAGGCATGTTGCCAGTCAATTACTTGACTTTTGGTCTTGTTTCCACAGTATGACTCTGCCACCAACCAGGGGAGCTTCTGTCCCAAATGCTGGGGTTTACTCAACTTCCAGAGGTATTAGTTGGGTGGCCTCTGTGAAGCCTCCCCACACTTTGGCAAGCTGGTAACACACCCCAAGCCCTCCACCCCAGAGTGCAATCTAGATCCAAGAAGGGTAAAGCAAGAGCTATTACCCGCCCCCCATACTTATCGCTGGATCCCCATACAGTTCGCACACCAGGAGCTGAATGTGGCATAAGCTGTGCTGGCTCCTCAGAGGCTTCTCGCCCCCAGGGGAAAGAAGCCACAACTCACCCAACCAGTTCCAAAGTCCATAGGGCACTGACCTCTCACTTTGTCCTAGGCATCTATGTGTTGATAATTCTGGAAACGCCACAGCTGTTGGTGTTCTGGGGTCCCTCTAGCTGGCAGCTGGTCTGGTCACCCTTGGGCTAAAACATCTGACTCATGGGGACCTGGGCTCAGCTCCCAGAGCACTGTACTGGCCACTCCCTGCCAGGCTGCTGGGCTGTCTTCAGCGGGAGGTTAGCTTTTCTGTGTCATTTTGTGGGTTCTGGAGCTCCAGAGATCATTCAGAGTCCCCCTTTTACATAATTTTGAAGTGGTAAGGGCTGGAGCTCCTCGGAAGTGCTGTTTCTACTCAGCCATTTTGACTCCACCCCTCTTTTCCCTTTTTAAAATCTCTTTTGGATATGGACCTAGTAGTGGTATTTCTGGATCAAAGGGTATGTACAGTTTTACAGCCTTTGGGGCATAATTCCAAATTGCTCTACAGAATGGTTGAATCAGTTAGTTCACGACTCCACCAACAAAGCATAAGTGTCCCAATTTTCTCACATTCTCTCCAACATTTATCATTTTTCTTTTTGTCATATTAGCCAATCTGGTGGGTATAAAGTGGTACCTCAGAGTTTTTTTAATTTGGCCATTTCACTGGCCAAAAGTGTTTTAGAGCACTTCTTTCTATGGCTAGAAAGCTTTTATTTCTTCATCTGAAAACTTCCTGTTCATATCCTTTGGCCACTTATCAATCGGGGAATGGCTTATATTCTTATAAAATTGACTCAGCTCTCTATATATTTGAGAACCTATAAAAAGTAAAAAAACAAAACAAAACAGGAAGCTGGGAGATAGCTTTCTTCTTCTATTTATAGCAAGTTTGCTGAGGTGGGGCTTTCTGGTTTCTTGGGCTAAAAGATTGTTTCACCCCGTCTTTCTTCTGGTTCTGCTGTTCCAGGATTTGTTTGCGGGCACTATTTCATGGTTGTTTGGAGGTGAATACGGGAAAGTTACAGTGATTCACTATTGACCCTGCCATCTTGGCTCCCAGAAGTGACATCCTGGCAGGAAATATTTTTAATAAATAAAAATACAATGAAATGTAGATAGCATCACATTTTAAAACTAAGTAAATATGCTGCTTGCAAGGATTGAATTAGAGTCCTCATTTCTAGTTGAGATTCATACCACTGGACTAGACCAGGGCTTCTTAAACTTTTCCCACCCACAACCCCTTTCTGTTGGCATTGCATGGAGTGAGGACATGCACAGTACAAAGTGTGCATGTTGTGTGTTCAGAACCAAGGCTTCAGTAAACTTGCACAATGTAACATGTCCAAGTGCTGCCAGAAGCACCTAGGGTTCATTATGCATTTGACTTTGAATTAATTTTGGTCACTGTGCATTCAGAAACCTTTTTTTTTTCTTTCTTTTTTTTTTTAAACAAATACTTTATTAACTTCTGTTTTACATCATTCATTTCCGCCAGATTTTGAGTTACAATCATTTTCCCCCCATTATTCCCCTACCCAACCTCCCAGAATAGCAGTCCCACAAGATATCGCTTCCTCCAATCTGCTCTCTCCCATACCTTCTCCCATACCCCCATCGACTTTTCCATTAGAGGAAGATGAATCTTTGTGTCCCAATGCCTGCACATCTTATCTCCCAATTATAGGCAAAAGAGTATTAATAATAGTATTTATATATATATTTGAAACATTTAATGTTACGACCTTGAATTTCAGATCCATTTCCTTCCTCCCTTGTCACCCATTCCTTCTTGGGAGATAAGTAATTCAGTATATGTTGTACATGTCTAGCTATGCAAAACATTATCATAGTAGATATATTGTACAAGGCTGCTTATAATTCCCTCCCACTCATCCCACCCCCCACCTGGTCCATTCCCTACATGATCCTGTCCCTCTTCTATAGTGGGTACTTCCAACCTCCCCTCACCCCAAGGATGCCCTCCCATCCATCATCCCTCCTCCCATCCCCCTTCCCCCTATCCTGCTGCAGGTTGAGATATCCCATTTAGTATGTATGTCATTTTCTCCCTGAACCAAATTCAATGTGAATGTGGTTTTGCCTTTTTAGCCTTCCTTATTCTCCCCCTCCTTTGCACCCACTTCCCCTACATGAGATAGTTTACCCTACCATGTCTCTCCCCATCTCCTCTTGCCACTCCCCTCTCTCACCTCATAATTTCATCCCTTGAGTACTCTCCCTTCCCAACAAAATCAACCTATGCCCTCTATCCATATATAACTGTAACCATATACACACACATTCACATATGTATTCGTATAACCACACCCCCTTCTTCCATTATTTTCATAGTGGGAAAGATATCATCAGTCACAGATATTGCTTTTCCATATAGGAATGTAAATAGTTCAACTTTGATAAGTTCCTTTTGATTTCTTTTCCCTGATTACCTTCTCAGGCATCTCTTACTTCTTGTGTCTGGATGTCAAATTTTCTATTCAACTCTGGTTTTTTCCTCAAGAATGCTTGAAAGTCCTCTATTCCACTGAATGACCATATTTCCTGAAACAAAATACTCAGTTTTGCTGGGTAGGTGACCCTTGGGTTCATTCCCAGTTCTTTTGCCCTCTGGAATATCATATTCCATGCCCTTCGATCCCTCAGTGTAGAAGCTGCCAGGTCCTGGGCTATTCTGATTGTGTTTCCACAATATTGAAATTGTTTCTTCCTGGCTGCTTGTAGTATTTTCTCCTTGATCTGGGGATTCTGGAACCTGGCTATAATATTCCTGGGAGTTTTCTTTTTGGGATCTTTTTCAGGAGGTGATCTGTGGATTCTTTCAACCTCTATTTTGCCCTCTGGATCTAAAACATCAGGGCAGTTTTCCTTGAGAATTTCTTGAAGGGTGATTTCTAGGTTCTTTCTTTGATCATGGCTTTCAGGTAGTCCAATAATTTTTAAATTGTCTCTCCTGGATCTATTCTCCAGGTCAGTGGTTTTTCCCATGAGATATTTCACATTGCCTTCTAATCTTTCGTTTGTTTGGCTCTGCTTAACAGCATCTTGATTTCTCATAAAGTCACTAGCTTCCATTTGCTCCAGTCTAACTCTGAAGGAATGAATCTCCTCAGTGAACTTTTGAGATTCTTTTTCCATCTGGCAAATTCGACTTTTTAAGGCATTCTTCTCCTCATTGCCCTTTTGGGCCTCCTTTGCCATTTGAGCTAGTCTATTTTTTAAGGTGTTGTTTTCCTCAGTCAGGCTGTTGACCCTCATTTCATACTTTTCCTGCATCCTTCTCATTTCTCTTTCTAATTTTTCCTCCACTTCTCTTATTTGATTTTTAAAGTCCTCCTTAAGATCCTCTATGGCCTGCAACCCGCTCATGTTTTCCCCTGGGGCTTTTGGAGCAGGACTTCTGACCTCACAGTCCTTTTCCCGCTCTATGCCCCCAAAATAGGAGTCTAGGGTTGCATTTTTCTGTTTCCTTTGCCTTGGCATGTTGCCACTTAATTGCTTGACTTTTGGGCTTGTTGCCACACTATGGCTTTAAGGCCAGATAGAGGAATTTTCGTCCCGAACGTGTGGGGGGCAACTTCCGTTTCTGGCAAGCTGTAAACCCACCCACAACTTCCACCCTAGATCACAATCCAGATCCAGGGAGGTTAAAGCAAGAGCGATTACCCCCAAGACTGATCGCTGGATCTCCCCACGATTTGTAGGCTGGGAGCCGGAAATGCCTCTGAAAACTACACAATGGCGTGTCTCCTCAGCGGCTTCTAGCCCCCAGGGGAGGGAGCTGACGCATTCCCCAAATACAGGTCCCAAAGTCCATAGGACACTAACCTCTTACTTTGTCCTAGGCAAGTCTATGTTGATAATTCTGGAATCTCCACAGTTCCTGGTGTTCTGGGGTTCCTCCAGCCGGCTGCTGGCCCTGCCGCCCTGGGGCTAAAACCTCGGCTCACGTGGACCTGGGCTCGGCTCGGCTCCTGCACTCTGCGCGCTGCCAGCTCCCAGACCACTGCGCTGGTCCTTCCTGCAGGGTGCTGGGCTGTCCTCAGCGGGAGGTTAGCTTCTCTGTGTCGTTCTGTGGGTGCTGGGGCTCCAGAAGATTTTCAGAGTCCTTTTTTACATAGTTTGTGGAGAATCTGGGGGCAGAGAGGCTTGGACGAGCTGTTTCTACTCCGCCATCTTGGCTCCGCCCCCCCAGAAACCTTTTACTATCGCCAAATTTTTCTGACTCTTGGTTTAAGAAGTGCTGTACTAGATGGCCTCTGAGTTCCCTTCTATCTTTAAATATATGAACCTATAATTCCTACAGAACTTCAAAATGCCTCTACTTTAAATATGTATGTGTGTGTGTGTGTGTGTATGTTTGTTTATATATCAGAAGAGATGCCATCATATGTTGTCTATTTACTGCTTCTCAAGTGTTGAGAATGACAATAAATTGCAGTTAAGATATCTTTTTTTGGTGGGGAGGGGAGGACTTCTTAGGAATACCTGTGAATTTTGTAACCATTAATATAAATAAGCCTTTTCTATAGAGCAGCTAGACACAAGAAATGCACTATGTCTCCTTTAGCAGTCCAATTAGGGTCCAAGGAAAATGCTATCTGGTCCTAATTGTCCCAGAAAAGATGGCACAGCTTGGAACAGCTTGGACAGGAAAACAATAATAATCTTTATCTGCTCGAAGAAGAATGAATGGACCTCCATCACCAGGAAAAGCACGCAGTAAATTCAAAGATCATAAATGGAGGACTCCCATTCCAGTAACAATGGCAACATTTTGCTTTGTGCTCACAGTGAAAACATCACCATGGGGCTTTAGAGGGACATTTGGGTTTCTTGGAAATTTTTTTTCTTGAATAAATAGAATTAAGTGAGAACAAGAATTTCTTACAGCTGTGGTTACCCAGAATTTCCCAGAATTCCCCAGCAAGAAGCCCTTGTCCTCCTGACTTTAAGCAGTTCTTGTTCATCAACCTTTCATGAATTTGGTCACCCTTTCAAACTCAAAAGTTTTAAGGAGGAAAATGTGCTTTAATTTCAACCATCTCCACCTTTTGCCTGCTCCCATCTTTTGTGGAATTTAGGCAGGCAGACTTGTGTCTTTTTTTTAAATCCTGGATTTGGAGTTAGACATTTAAATAGAGGCACTGGGGACCTGTGGGATGAAGTCATTGGAGTCAGAAGATGTGAATCCATCTCCCACCTCTGTCATTTATTACCTGTGTGACTCAGACATCACTTTTCCTCCCATGGTTTCATTTTCTCCATCTGTCAAATGGGAAGGTTAAAATTAAAAAGGCTTTGAAGCCATTCCAGAGACCTATGTTCCTATAACTCCTTTCTCCAATTCTTACTACATCTGTGTCCTTAGGCAAGTCACTGAATTTCCCAGGATATCTTCTATAAGTGGAGAGGGTTGAATTAGAAAACCTTCTGAGTCTAAATCTATGATCCTATGCACTGAATACAGGTGAACTCTTTTTGAGCCACCCCAGAAACGAACATTTCCATCTACTTATAGTCTCTGATATTTAAATAGTGCCTTATAGTTCATAATAATGAAACTACCATTTACACAGTATTTATGTGCCAGGCCTTGGACTTTACAAATATTTTCTCATTTGATTCTCATGACAACTTTGGGAGACAGGTGTTATTATCACCCCCATTTGACAGATTAGAATGCTGACACAAACAGAAATCAAGTGGTTTGCCCAGGGTCACACAGCTAATATCTGAGGCTGATTTGAACTCAAGTCTTTCTGATTCCAGGCATGGAGTTATGTGTATTGCACCACCTAACTGCCCCAAATACTTTTGTTATTATTTGGGAAAGATGAATTAGGAGGGGTTATTCACTTTACAAAAAGATTTGTAGTCATATATTTACATGTGGAAGGAAACTTAGAGATTTAGTGAAATTTTACACATAAGAAAATTGTAGCCTAGGGAGAGGATGTGAGTTGCCCAAAAACAAGAGAGTGGTCGAGTTGGTATTCAAACCCAGGTTTTCTGATGCCAAAGTCAACACTCTTTCCACTGTCTTTCTGATTCTTTTTGAAAAAGAAAAGAAAAAGTTCATAATGGGTTCCTTTAAATAGCAATTGTCCCAATGCTTTTTAGATAGTGTTCAATTGAGACAGAGAGAGAGGGAGGAGAGACAGACAGAGACACAGAGAGGGTTATGATGGAGGAAGGGAGAGAAAGAAACAGAGGAATTTGTATACAACTTTCTTCAAGGAAAGCATCTTGTATAAATCAAGATGCTAGAATTCCAGAATCACAAGATCACAGCATTTCAGAGTCAGGTGCTATCTATATTCAGAGAAAGAACTGATAAATAGAAGTATGTATGAAACAATTGTGTGTGTGTGTGTGTGTGTGTGTGTGCGTGTGTGTGTGCATGCACACACCTAGTGGTAGCCATTTCTAGAGCTAGGAAAGGGAGAAGGAAGAAAAAAAAAGGAAAAATATAAATTCACATTATAAATTTATTATATATTTAAAAGAAATAGCAAATTGTACATAATAGATTTGCTGTTTCATGTGCAATCATTGTTTTTTCTCATTATATTATGTTTTGGAAATGTTTGCTTTATTCCATAAATTAAAAATAAAACAAATATTTAAAAAAAAAAAAGAGTCAGACTAGATTACAATGGCAATCTAGTACAACCCAGAATTCCTTTAGCTCTGCTTCCAACCTTTTAAGAAGAAGCTTTCTGCTCAAAACTCTAGTGAAAACAAGTTGATGACCATCAGAGACAGGACTGGGAGTGAATGGCCCTGCTTATATTCCCACTTCCTGTCAGAATGGCAACATTCCACTGACATTAAAACAACAACAACAATAACAACAACAACAAAACTTATGCCTTTGTTGGGGCTATTGAGCCCATCATGGACAAGTCATTTTTTACCACTTCTCAGAAATCACCCTGAGTTCAGAGGATTCAAAATAAAATTTGTTCTACATCATTTGGTCCCCCTGTCCCTACAACTATCTCCCTCCCCCATAGTTCCATGATTTACATATTCCCTGCAGATGCTGGGTCAGATTCCCACAAGGTCAACTCAAGGACTTTGGGCCACATGTAAAAAGAGAGAAAGCAACACATGTGGGCCAGGCTATGATCCAAGCTCTGAGATTAAAACTTTTCTAAACCCATAAAGGGGTTTCACATGGGCACATGTCACTTTAAACAATCTGCCCTTTGCCCTGAGCAAAACAAACATGCTCACCACACATGAGTTTCCCAGAATTGTTCTTATTTAGGGACAGATGTTTACAATTCAATTAAATAAGCATTTTTTCCATATCTTCTATGCATCCAGAACTGTGCTGGGAAATGAGAGACATATAGGCATATAAGCAAGATATAGTCCTTATGTTCTAGTTACAGCCCAAACTGGGAAGTTTGCACTAAGAAATCTATTAAATAGCAATACGCAACTATGATGGTGAAGCTATGATGTTGGGGCTCTACAGCCCCAACAAAGGCATAAGGTCTTTAAGCTCATGCCATGTGATGAGTAATTAAAATAAATAGGTGATGTTTGGCCTGGAGAGGAGAGAAAAAGAGGGAGGGAGGGAGGGAGGGGGAGAGAGAGAGAGAGAGAGAGAGAGAGAGAGAGAGAGAGAGAGAGAGAGAGAGAGAATGTGTCTGTGTTGGGTGGGGAAGATAAATGTCTTCACATATTTGCAGGGATGGAAGGGGAATTAGACATATCCTGCTTGATCCCAGAGGATGTGAAAATTAGGAATAATGACTAGAAATTCCAGAGAGGAATATTTGGACTCAACAAAATGAAACCTTTCTTAACGCAATGGTCAAAGAATAGAATGGACTGACTTAGGAGGTAGTGGGTTCTCCATTGTTGAAGGTTTCCAAGCATAGGTTATATGACTCTTTGGTAGAATGTTGCATGGAGGATTGTTATTCATGTATAGAATAGACTGGAAAACCTCTGAGGTCCCTTTCATTCTAAGATTTTGTGATTGGGCACCAAAGTTTGTTGTGTAAACAGTAAGTGCTCTAAGAGTTCAGAGAAAGGCAAGGTGGATTAAACTTTGAATAATATGTGAAGGTTTTATGGAGAAAATGGTAGTATTGCCTATCTATTCAATAGATAGGCCATATTTAAATAAGTAGGAATAGGGATGGTGGCTATTCTAGACAGGGCTGCACTGAGCATAGGTAAGTATTAGCATGGCATATTTTTGGGAACAGTCTGGTGAGCAAAGTTACTAATTTGTGAGTAGTTAGATTTCTCACTTGCCATGGGCTTTCTTTGCTGGTCCAAAATAAATGTTTCTTAACCTTTTTTGTGTCATGGATCCCTTTGGCAGTGTGGTGAAGTCTTTTGACTCCTCAATGTTTTAAAATGCACAAAGGAAATCTATCGTGTTGAAATAGTCATAGAACAAAAAATAAGCACATTTTTAAAAATCTAAAATAGATTGCAGGTTAAAAATCCATGCAAGGAAAGCAACCCAAAATTCCCATCAGAAAAGAAAATAAGATAAATCCTTTCTCTACTAGTCTGGGATACTGGAGGTTATTGTACATCTTCAGGTATTGGCATCAGGAGTGTTAAGAATGAGGCTAGTATTTCATTTCCTACTGTTATTTACTTTGGTATTCTGTCCTAATTAAATGCTTTGCTATTTTATTTCTGACTGGTTCACAGTTGACTAATTGGTAGAGAATACACTGGATAGAGGTTCAAGCTATATTTATATAATTATGATGAGTTTAAAAAATAACTATTCACACTGATCTAGAGAAAAAAAATGGATTACGGGATAAGAAGTGCTACTGATCTTTTATGAGACTTCCATGAGCCAATATACCTTGGGGGCATCAACATTTTATAGATCTTTTCTTAGTATAGCAGGACTTTAGGGCTGATCAACACTATGGCCAATGTGAAGTAATCATCTTTCTCTCTACCTACTAATAGCTCATTTACCTTATTCATTCTCATCTAGGTAATAAAAGTAATTGATTTTAAGGTAGTCAAAGGGGTATATTGGGTCATTTCCACAATAATTACTAAATTTGTAACATAGGTCTCTATTAGTCAGCTCCAAGACTCACACAACTTATAATATCTTTATTTGATAATTTAGAGAAAACTCTTTACCCATAAATGTCTGTTCATTTTCTTTTATATGTCACACTTCCCAATATCATAGGCTTAAAATAAACATTTAAGTTACTGGGTATGTGATTTATTGATAGCATAACAAATAAAAACAAAGACAAGTAATTATTTAAAATGTATAACTAATGAGAAGTCAACTTTAACCATTAAAATTGCTGACTTTTCAACTTCTGAAAATACAGTTCCATCAATTAGTTGTCTTAGGATACTGGTTTAAAGTCTATTCTGAAAAGTTCTCTTTATGTTTCTTTATATGACAATGGTTAAATTCAGTTTCCTCAGGAAATGTTTTCTTATCCCTTCTTCTCCATCCTCTCTTTAGCTATCACATTGGAGTCTCTCCAGACTGACAGTTAAACTCTTTCTACTTATAGATTCCTCATAGGATGATGGTTAAAACCATCATTTGCCAAGAAGTCATTGGTTCTAAAAAATACAGGAGAAGAATCTACTGTCTCTGTGGGAAAGATATATTGAAGTTGGTGTTATGTTAGAAAGACCTACAGCAAACCAGGCTGAAACAGAACACAGTCATTCAGGTTGCTGTCAAGATTGACCTATTTATCCTGCCTTTCCCTCTTTACAGAAAGGTGTCTAGTACTCACTCCTAGTGAAAAATTTATCTCCTCCCCACCACAGAGCAGAAGCTATGTGTCTCCCACAGTGTTTTTAATTCCCACTTTATCCTTCTGATTGTGGAGATAAACATATACACTACTTTTCATTTGTCCTTTCAACTCCCATCATATCCCTCTAGAAGAAGCTAGTTCCATGCCCATTGTCATGAAGTTTTGATGTCTTAAGGAATACATTCATGACCTTTCCATTGAATTCTTACTGTCATCTCAAAAAGTCTTTACCCTTCCCCTTTATACAGGTAAAATAAAACCTTAGTAGTAGTTCTTAGAAAGCAGAAAGTAGGTAGGAAATAGGAAGTAGACAGTAGATCTTAGTAGAGATACACTAAGTTATAGAACACAGTAATCTAATGCTATGATAATCCCAAGCTAGCAAAAACTGACATGTACACCATCTTCGGTTAACTAGATTCCCTTATAATTAACTCTAGGACAAGGTCTTTCATCAAAATCTCAGCCTCAGATCTTTGCTCATTTTGAAGTTTTTCCACACCCTTAAAAAAAAAAAACCAACCCAAAACAACCTTTCAGATTCATCGTTTTCAGATGACATCAGTCCTCCCTGGTTGCCCATGAGAAGGAAGTGAAAGGCTTTATCTTTGCAGCTCCCAATATAAATCTGATCACCTAAGAGTTTTTTAGAATGAACTGCCACAACTGAGAAGGTTCTAGAACCAAAATTCTTCCCACGGACATTGTTGGAGTCTAGGTCAGACCAAGATGCCTGATCCAAGTGTGACATGGGCCTGGTGAGCAGACATCAACAGAATCCTCCCCTTGGAAGAGTCTAAGAATCCTGCTTCTGGACTGACTTGATGGCATGCAGTGGAAGTGCCTTAGAGAGATTTAGAGCATGCACATATATTCTGTAAATTATTACAGTCTTAGCCATGCAATGAAAAAGAGCCTCTTTGACTATGGAACCAAGAGCTAGAGTGCATTCTGAAGGTTCTAGTGTCTTAGAGTGTCCTCTTGTCCCTACTTTCTGGCATTGGAGAATGCAGATGAGCTGCTGAGGGCCTTCAGGTGGGAAAAAAGCCTTGGATTCTCTCTCACCTAGAGCCAGCAAGAAGTGGGAAGCACCTGGCCCAGCCATTGTTTCTGTCTATTGTGTTCATTCTTTCCTACTTGTAAGGGAAGGTATTGGATATGGGTATGACCTTGTGACATTGAAAAGTGGAGTTCATGAAGGGTTTTACAGCTACTTAGTCAAGTGTTAAGACCCCAAAGCAAGGAACAATCTTTGAGACCAACCTACAGGTAACTGAGATGGGGGCTCATCCATCAATGGTGCCACATCTTGATGTGAACTTGGTGGCATCAATACTATGTAGAAACTGTGTTAAGTCTAAGCTCTATCCATCCAGAAACTAAGGTAGTGTAGTTAAGATTGGGCCCTTGAGGCATTGGGAGCAAATATTTTTACTTCTGTTTTGCTACCTGTATGAAGCAAATATTCCTTTGTAAAAATTAATTGATGTTAATTGGTTAACTGGAACTAGATGGTTTATTCCTTATTTAATAGTGGGAACAGAAAGGGAACACACTGAAATAAGGGACTTGAGTTAATGGCATGAGAAGACATTCCCAGCCTCTCAGGAGTTGAGTCAGTATCCTTCCTCAGAGTGAGTGAGGCCATAGCAGTCATTACTTAGTCTTCACTTTTGCCCTCTAGTTACTACATTTGGGTAAGCAGATGATGGTTCATAATAACCCTACCATCCCCTGTTTTTGATACACAAAAAAGGTACAAGAGTCCACACTGGGGAGTAGTTGGAAAGCCAGATTTATGAGGCTCAAAGAGCTTAGTTCAAGTCCCTCCTTTCATACATATTACCTGTGGAGCCCTAAGCAAGCTATTAACTTCTCAAGACTCTTGGTAACTCTCTAAGATGATAATTTGAAGAACATTTGCTGATTTGCATCATTAGAGAGATTTTCCTCAGGGATAATTTCTGTATCAATGAAATCCCAGCTCTAGAGCAAAAAGTAACAATAATAAATGGGCACAAGAACCATCATTCTGAAATGACAATAATAAGAGTCCTTATAGTCTCCCTCTCTCCAGTGTTTCAGAAAGGTGGTTAACAGTATAATTGACCACCTTGTTATCCAAGGTATTAAAAAACACCTGAAAAGTTTTGTTATGTCATGCCCCTCCATCCTTGCCCCCCATTGGCAGATAGTCTCTACAACCAAACACCAGCTGGGCTGGGAGATGGTGTTCAGAATACTAAAATCCCCTCTGCTACAGTTTGGATTCTCACACTTAGGATTTTCCCCCTCCTTGTCTGTGTGCCTTTGCCTTGCTTACATGCCTAATTCCTAAGACGTCTCTCTGAGTTCTATTTTTCTCCTCCTTTCATGCTGGCTGCAGCAGTCATATCACTAGGGAGTCATTTCAGGCAGTTCACATCTGGATTTTCTGTCATTTTGTCCTGTGGTTTTGATTTGGGACTGCCGCTCTCTGTGGCTAAAGATCTGCAGGGGAAAGCATTCTTGGCCAGTCCTGGGAAAATGAAGCCTGTCAGATAACATTTCATCTAATGTGAAAAACCAAGGAGGTAAGAAACAAAACAAAACACTTGAAATCTTAAAAGCATCACATATCCTAATGACATTCTCTTTTTGATTCAATAGAGCAAGATTTTCCTCTCTTCACTATACCCCCACAGAGCTTTACTTAAGCTCTACTGCAGTTGGGCTAAACTTGAATTAACACAGTCAACTGTCCACAAGGAATAAGGAGCTACATTTCTCTATTCCCAGCTCAGCTGACTAACTGGTGACCTTGAGCAATCTAGTGGATTTCAGCTTCCCTGACTCTCAAGGATGAGGCTGTTATGTTCTCTTTCCTTCCCAGCACTGTCATCACTGTCTACAGGATGCCAAGATGGACCAGGTTATATAAGCACAATGCATGATTATGTGGCATACTAGGTCAGCACTGGGAGGCCTGCAGAAAGAAAATCAACTCCAGGATTCTTTTTATGCCTTCCTAGGAAAATCTGAACTTCCAGAAGTTTATCATCCTCCCCATCCCCCCAAAATAATTTTCAGATTGCTTTGTTTTTTATTTTGTTTGTTTCTTTGTTTTTTCAGTGAATATGGTGACTTTATTGATGGTACACAACACAGGACTCTAGGGTCCTTCCCCTATTACAGGGGTGCTTTGGAACAAAGATGTGAATGGGACATGGGATCTCCAGTATAGGAATGTAGGTTAGGAATATGAGCTCCCCAGTGGTGGAACTCCTTTTTTGTCTGGGATGAAGGTCCATGGCTTTCCACGTTACTCCTTGGTGGCCATGTAGACCATGAGGTCTATTACACAGTTGCTATAACCATACTCATTGTCATACCAGGAAATGAGTTTGACAAAATGGTCATTGAGGGCAATACCAGCACCCGCATCAAAGGCAGAAGAGTGAGTGTTGCTGTTGAAGTCACAGGCTACAGCCTGGTTCTCTGTGGAGCCCAAGATGCCCTTCAAAGGTCCCTCTGATGCTTGCTTCACTACTTTCTTGATATCATCATATTTGGCAGGTTTCTCTAGGCAGCAGGTCAGATCCACAGCAGATACATTGGAAGTAGGAATACAGAAGGCCATGCTTGTGAGCTTCCCATTCAGCTCAGGTATAACCTTGCCTACAGCTTTAGCAGCTCCAGTGGAAGCAGGGATGGTGTTTTGGGAAGCACCACGCCCATCACTCCACAGCTTACCAGAGGGGCCATCTACTGTCTTCTGGGTAGCAGTGATGGCATGGACTGTAGTCATGAGTCCTTCCACAATGCCAAAGTTGTCATGAATGACCATAGCCAAGGGAGCCAAGCATTTGGTAGTGCAGGAAGCATTCCTGACAATCTTAAGGGAATTATCATATTTCTCATGTTTCACTCCCATCATGAACATTGGGGCATCAGCAGAAGGGGCAGAGATGATGACCCTCTTGGCTCCACCCTTCAAGTGAGCCCCAGCCTTTTCCATGGTGGTAAAGACTCCAGTGGACTCTACAACATACTCGGCTCCAGCATCTCCCCATTTAATATTGGTGGGATCCCGTTACTAGAAGATGGTAATGGCTTTTCCACTGATCACCAGCTTCCCATTCTTAGCCTCAACAATGTCCTTGAATTTTCCATGAGTAGAATCATATTGAAACATATAAACCATATAGTTGAGGTCAATGAAGGGGTCATTGATGGCTACAATGTGTACTCCACTGGAGGTCAATGCCCCCAATATGGCCAAATCCATTGATTCCAACATTCACCATCTTGTTTCAAGAATGTGACTGAAGCAGCAGAATCTGGCACAGAGCTTGGAAGAAAAGCCAAAAGCCCAGACCGCTTTCTTTGAACTGATAACCCTTAACTCTAAACTCATAACATATATCTATGGAGACCATTTGACTGTTACCATAGAGTGTCTTATGTTGTTAATTATCTTTTTATATGTATGTATCTTTTCTTCCCAATTCAAGAGTAAGCTCTTTGAGAGTATGCCAAGATATAATAATTGACACTTCTAAAATACTTTAAAGCTAGCAAAGTACTTTACAGGCATCATCTTATTTGAACCTTACAATAACTCTATAAGGTTGACACTACAATTGTTATTTCTTTCATTCCAAGGAACCTAGGTGGCACAATGGATAGAGTGCTAGGCCTGGAGTCAGGAAGATCTGAGTTTCAATCTGGGCTCAGTAGCTGGGTGACCCTGGCCCTCTTAACCTCTCTCAGTTTCAATTTCCTCAACTGTAAAATGAGAGTAATAATATCACCTTCCTCCACAGTTGTTGCAAGGTTCAAATGAGATAATATTCGTAAGGCAATTAGCACGATGCCCAGAATATAGCATGTACGACACAAATGCTTATTCCCTCCCCTTCCCCATATTACAGCTGAGGAAATTGAAACTCAGAAAAGCTGTATCTGACCCCCTGGTCATGCAGCTAGTCAGTGTGTGAGGTATGATGTAACCCAGGCTCTTCCTATTCCATTTCTGCCATTCTGCCTTGCTGCCCCTCTAATAATAATGATACCTCAAAAAGCTACAATGTTTTTTTTTTATGTTCCTAAGAACTTCCATGTGTGGCCTATTTGATTATATCTGTTGGTTCTTTCCATTTGTCTGCAATCTCCTCCCCCCACCACAAATTTATCCCTAATTTCCTTCAAAAATCCATTGAAATGCCAACATTTACATCCTTAAAAAATGATCTGTCATGATCCTACAGTACCCTCAAGCTATCATCCTAAATCTCTCCTTCTCTTACACCATACCACTGGAAAAATCTGACTCATCTCCCCTCTCACTCACTTCTCAGCCCTTTGTAATCTGCCTTCCAAACTTATCAGTCAACTGAGGCTGTTCCCTTCAAACTCAAAAATGATTTCTTAATTGCCAAATCCAAAGGCTTTTTCTCAATTCTCATACACCTTGACTCCAAAGCAATATTTGGTATCTTTGACCAGCCTGTCTTCCTGAATACTTTCTCTCTCCTAGGTTATTGGGACATTATTCTTTTAGTTCTCCTTTGACCAGTTTGACTGTTCTTTATCAATCTCCTTTGCTGGCTCTTCTTCAATATTTGGCCCCCAAAGTTTGTTCTTTGGGCACTCATCTTTTTTTGTTCTATACTTTCTTTATTCTATATTCTTTATTCTATACTTTCTATATATACTTTCAATTCTATAATATATTCTATAATTTCCCACTTGATAACCTCATCAGCTCCCATGATTTTATGTATTTATCATCTCTATTAAGTTAATTCTTCTATATATTTATCCAGCCCTGGTCTCCCACCTGAACTCCAGCCCTACAACACAACTTCCCATCAGACATTTTAAACCGTTTTTACCATAGGCATCTCAAACTCAACATGTCCAAAATATATCACTATGTTTTCCCCTCAAACTTACCCCACTTTAAACTTTTCTATTTCTGCAAGGGAAGCACACTCTTTCTAGTTACTCATATTCACACCTTCATTGTCATCCTCAATGTCTCATTTTCCCTCACCCTACCTATCTAATTATTTGCCAAGTATTTTCATTCCTACCTCTATCGTATTTTAATTATCCATCCTTCTCTCTCATCACACAGTCAGAATCAGAGTTTGGTTCCTTGTCTCATTTCACCTGGACTTTTGAAAAAGCCTCCTCAAGGGCAGCTAGGTGGCACAGTGAGTAGAGTGTCGGCCTTGGAGTCAGAAGGACCTGAGTTCAGATCCGGCCTCAGACACTTAATGCACACACAAACAAAAACCTAGCCATGTGACCTTGGGCAAGTTACTTAACCCCAATTGCCCTCCAAAAAGCAAAAAAAAAAAAGCCTCCTCAATGGTCCCTCTGCTTTGTATCTCCACTTTCCAATCCATCCGCAACACAATCACCAATGTCATTTCCCTAAAACACAAATCTGATCATGCTACTCCGCTACTCAATCAATTCCAATGGTTCCTTATTACCTCTGGATCAAATAGAAACTTTCATTTGGCATTTAAAACTCTTTTCAATCTAACCCTATCTTTCTAAACTTACTATACATCTTCCCCCTTTACATACTCTATGGTCTAGTCAAACTGGCTCATACATAACAGTCTATCTCCCATTTCTGTGTCTTTGCATTGACTACTTAGAATCTGTTTCTTGGAATCCCTAATTTCCTTCAAAAATCAATTGAAACTCCAACTTTTACATGAATCCTTTCCAGATGCCCCCTAAATACTGATGCTTTGCATTTATTTTGTATATATTTTGTTTATATCTGTCAATGTACATGTTATCTCCTCTGTTAAACTCTAAATTCCCCAAGTGCAGAGAGTGCTTCATTCCCAAGACCTAACATGGTACCTGGCATATAGTAGAAGCTTTACAAATTTTTGTTGATTGATTCTTAAAATGCTTTTTGTGAAGTAGGGAGGGAATATATTAATATTCCTATTTGTAAAATGTAGAAACTGAGTCCCAGAGGAGGCTACTTGACTTCTGCAAGGTTAACAAAGCAAGGGAATATCACATACAGAATTAGAACTCAGTTTTCCAAGTTTCTAATTTAATGTTCTTTCTGAAGGACCACATGTGCTCAGCCTTATGCCTTGCACAAAGTAGTCTTCATGAAAAGTTGTTAATTCATTGCATACGCCTTTTCATTCTTAACCTCACGGACCATATCTTCCATACTTTGATGCTTCAGTGGTATCAAAGAAACAGTCTATAAGGTGAAGGAGAAAAGGGCACATTCAATCAATCTTTTCTAATAGGAAGAATGGAATCAAGGACTGAACAACTGTCTAGTGAAATTAGAGTGTAAAGACTGTGAATTGAGTTGACTTAAGAAAGAAAAATTGTCCTGAATGATTTTGATAATTGTTGACCATCTCAAGAAGACTGTGTTCCTTTGACCAATCCCCTTGGTGCAAATTGGCAGACAATTCAAGTGCTGACAGGTAGAAATATTCAAGATTACATCATAAGAAAATTAACTGGACCCAAACTAACAAAGGACCACTGTTTCAGGGGAATCTATTGATGCATTTCCTTGTAAGCATCTGTTTCTTAACAGCAAAACCAGCCTAGCCCAATGAGATGTTTTAGGAAAAGAAGTTGAGTTCATTTTCACTTGCAAAGGGAATATTTCCAACTGATCTGTCTTTGATACTTTGGGCTGTTCTTGTTTGCACAAGGAAGCCAACACAAGGGAGTAATTGCCCTGGTTTCTCTGGCTTGGCAACCAAAGCTTCTGGGTCCTTTTTGAGCATGCTCAGTTTTGACAGTTGGTTTCAGCCTACTAAAAGGGCCATGAGGAAAGAAACAAAGAAGGAGGCTAGGCAATGGGAATTTAAGGACTCCCACCTGCCTTTTGAATCTTATTTCATATTACTACCCTTCACACACTCTCTGCTTTATTCAAACTGCCCTACTAGCTCTTCCTGAGTACAGGGCATTCTATCCCCTACCTCTATGTCTTTGTTCAGATGGCTCTGCTGTCTTGATTTCCCTTCTCACTTCTACCTCTCTCATAATCCCTAGCTCTCTTCAAAGTACAATTCAGGTACTACTTCCCACAGGAAGCTTTGGTCCCTCCAGTATTAGTTCTCTCTCTCTTTCAATTGATAATTAATTTGTAAAATTATGAAATGGGGGCAGGCACAACCAGTTCTTTGGATACTCACTGACAAAGATCATGATGGCAGGGAGAGGTGAGGCTGCAATCATATTTTAATAAAGCAGGGAGATTGTAGAGGTGAACAGGCACAGAAAGTTCAGAGACATATGGCAAAAAGGGGTACAGAGGCAGATGGCATGGAAGTGGGAATAGAGGCAACTACCAAGAGAAGAGGATGAGGAGGGGGAGAAACACAAATAACAATCCACATAATGACGGATTAGAATTGGGAGCACTCAGTGGCATGAGCCCATATGGAGATGGAAGAATGCTAGGGGAGTTTGAGGTCTCATTTTTATGGGATTTGGTTAGGGGACTGATTAATTCTTATCCATGCCACCTTGGGGTTAGTTCATAACATATCTAAATCATATCAAAGTTTTCAGCACCATTTGGTGTTCTACTGGTATTACTCTGGATGTCTGGAACTTATCTAAGATTTATATATCACAGGACCAAAACTCCCTAACAGGAAAGCCTAGATGGCTTCCCCTGATTTAGCACATATTCCCAGGATGTGATTTTTTTAGTTAATATGTGATACAATTTGTAAATTATGTTCTTTAGTCTTTGGGACAGTTTGTATGTGATTTCTAGGTTCCCCTTTGCAATCTTACCTCCTGATACTGCTACTTTATATTGGTTATTTTAAAACTTATTTACTATACCGACTAGAAGAGGGAAAATATTGTTCAGGGGGACCAAAACAAGATATAATTTTAACACACTATTGAAATTACTTTGCATGACTTTGTATGCTATATACTTACTTGATAGATATGTTATTTCTTCCAAGCATAATTTAAGAGCTTGGGGACACCTAGTACAGAGTAAGTATTTGGGGAAAAAAAGAAATTTGTATAATTTTGTATTTATAATTTTATATTTGAAAAGAATAACAAGTTGTGCATAATAGATTTGTAGTTTCATGTACAATCATGTTTTTTATTGTACTGTGTTATGTAAATGCTTGTTTCATTCCATAAATTAAAAATAAATAAATGTTGAATTAAGTAAGCCAAAATTGATCAAAAGACAGGACCAAGATGCATGATTAAAGCTCTTGAAAAACAGATCTCTAGTGAATCACATTTGCCCTGGATTGTTAGGCCCCTAGATTCTATCCCAGTAATGCCCACTTTAGTCCTACGATCCTTTTAATTTCCTCAATATCAATCACTCACATTGGTATAATGTTTTATGATTTACATAAATATTTCATCAGAATTTCTCTCTTTCATTATTTTACTGTGACATAGTGTGGAATAGTGAATAGATAAGCTGGGAGTGAGGAGAAGATTAGATTCAAGTCTTACCTCAATACTTACTATCTGTGAGTTCCTGGGTAAGTCACTTAACCTTTCTGAGCCTCAGTTTCTTCTGTAAAGTTATTATAAAGAATAAAGACCTCACAGGGTTCAAATGAGATTCATAGGTGTACGCATGGATGTAATATATATGTGTGTATATATAGATATATTTATATATGTATGCATATATATATATATATATTTCTTTGCAAACCTTGAAACACTATAAATCATCAGCTATGATTATTATTAAAGAAGCAGTTGTTGCATAGTAAATAGAGAGCTGACCCTGGAGCCAAACGTGGTAGATTCAAATCCTGCTTGTGATGCAAATTAGTTGTATGACACTGGACAAGTCCCTTGCCATCTCAGTCTTCTAGGTGATTCTCTAATACTATAAGTAGCTGAGAAGAAACTGATCTGCATCAGTAGAGGAAGTTTGTTTACCTGGGAGTTCCCTATGCCACTGAAATTACAGGTTCAACCCCTTCTCTGTGCTATTATTCTGATTTATTACTTCTTTTTTGTTTGTTTGATTTTGTTTTGGAGAGAGGAAGGCAAGGCAATTGGGGTTAAGTGACTTGCCCAAGGTCACACAGCTAGTGAGTGTCAAGTGTCTGAGGCTGGCTTTGAACTCAGGTCCTCCTAACTCCAGGGCCAATGCTCTATTCGCTGTGCCACCTAGCTGCCCCAGAACTATTACTTCTGGCCTGCTTTATTACACACTTTGGTAATTTTGGTTACTTGCAAAGAAATGGAAGCTAGAAATGAAGCAAATTCAGATTGCCTGGGGTTATTAGCTTGAGGGAGGGGCATGAGACAAAGACATAGCTAATTTTTTAAAATCAGAGCTAAGATTAAATATGGCCTGTATGAGCTCAGAACTGTTTTTCTACATTGACATGGTCCACAGATTACCTATAATTGTCCAGTTGGGTTTTTTATTTTAAAATAAAGGGGGGAGAACTTTACATTTATTCCTCTTAAATTTGTTCTTATGGGTGGCTAGGTGGCACAGTGAATAGAGCGCCGGCCCTGGAATCAGAAGGACCTGAGTTCGGAGCCGGCCTCCGACACTTAATCCACACAAATAAAAACCTAGCCGTGTAACCCTGAGCAAGTTACTTAACCCCAATTGCTTTAAAAAAAAAAATTTTGCTCTTATTACCTTTAGACCATTTTTCTAGCCTACTCAGATCTTTTTGTTTCCCAGTTCTATCAACCAAAGTGTTAACTAGCTTTCTTAATTTTACATCATCTGCAAATCTGATGAATACAACTTTAATGTCCTTATGAAAGTCAATATAAAAGATCAATAGCACAAGATCAAGAACAAATCCCCTCCAAACCAACATCCATTCTTTGATCACTGCGCTTTCGGCTCAGTCATTCAGCTAGATCTAAGGCTGATTAAGGGTATTATCACGAAGCCCACATCCCTTCATCTTAGCCAATAGGATAAGATGAGCCTAAAGAACAATAAAATGTAAAGTCAGTGTGACTTGGAAGAAGCAGTGGCTTGGGAGCTCTGCACTGGAGCTTGGACTACCACTTATCAGGAATGTTGTGTTTTGGTGCAGTGTAGAAGGGGCCAGGGTACTGCATGCTTCATGTGTCCATCTGAGGCTAGACTTGATAACCTCCAAAGTCCCTTCCAGGATTCTAGGATTCCATAGACACAGAGAATTAAGTTTTTAATCCAAGTTCTGAATTACGTCTTGGGAAATTGCCTTTGCCAGTCTGTACTTTCTTCTGCAAAATAAGACTGAGTGTTGTGCGGTAAGAGTAGCGCTGAATTTGGGACTCAGAAGAAATAGATTATTTTCAGAGCTCTGGCTAGTCATATGACCTTGGGAGGGTAATTTCCTTACATGTACAATGTAATAAGATTTGTTCAACCCAAGTCATGGGGTTGTTATAAGGATTCTATGAGGTAATACATGAGAAAAGTTCTTTGAAAGCTGTGAAATGCCATATGCTTATAAGAGGAAAAGTCTGCTGGATTTGTAGTCAATGGACCTAGGTTTATCTCTGATACTTTCTCCTTCTGTGGCCTTGAGTAATTTGTTTCAGTTTCCTCATAAATAAAATGGAAAGGAGTTGAACTTTATGACTTTTAAGGATCTTTCCATCTCTAAATTGATTATCTTAAATTCTAAGAGGGATAGGTAGGTGGTGCAATAGATAGAATATTGGGCCTGGAGTCAAGAAGACCCATCCCTCTGAGTTCAAATTCAGCCTCAGGCACTTCCTAGATGTATGACCATAAGCAAGTCACTTCATCTCCTTTGCCTCTGTTTCTTCATCTGTCAAATGAACTGGAGAAGGAAATGGCAAACCACTTTACTTTGTCAAGAAAACCCCAAATGGGGCCACAAAGAATTGAATACAAATGAAAAATGATTAAACAGAAACAAAATTCTAAGTTGCCCAACCCCACTATTAATAATAAATCTTGGATGACTGAGAAAAATATCACCACCCCACCAGAAACACATACCAGAAAAGAATGATAGCGGAGTCCTCAGAGTCTTAAAATTCTGTGGTACAACTTAGAAATTAAGGCTTAAATATACTGATGTTTAATTTGTCCTGATTTCAGTTGGGTTGACTTTATTTTCTATTGAGTTTATTCTCTGCCTCCTTCATTTTTAATGTGTGTACTTAACCTTTGAGGATCAAAAGCTCAATTAGCATTAAAACTTCTTAGGGACAGTGGCATTTGATGCTACCAATAAGAAGTCAGTTCAAATTTTGCCAAATGGTGTTTTGGCTTCTGCATTATCAGGAGAAGTACCAGTTACCTCTATTTGTTTTGGAGGGAACATTCCACCAAGGTGGTAGAACTTCAACCCACTTAGGAAAATAGTCTCTGAAGCAATCAGAGGACATGAATTGTACTGCCAGAATATGACAAAGTTCCCTGTTGTTTCCTGTACTGGGCTCAAAAAAAAGTGACAGGGAGAAGCACTTGAAACACATGTTCTGACTTGATCCCTGAGTTCAAGGTTCTGTTTTGAATATTTGGAAAGTAATAGACACAGGGATTTAGAAGATCAGTCACTCTGGCACTTATACATCCCAGGGAACACTGCATAATTTATCTGATACTTTTTAAACTATTCATTAACTAATCAATTAATTTATTCAACAGAAGCTTTCTAAGCACATACAACACGCAGAATGCTGTGCTAGGAGTTTTGGCAAATATAGGAAGAGCAATGATTTTTGGTATTGACATTAAGCAGAACATAGATTGCTAGCTCTACCCTTCCCCTCTGGTTTGTCTAAATGAAACTCCAAGAGTGATCTGCATAAAGTAGCAAGGAGTATGAAGGGAACTAAATGTAGCTGAAGAGAATTTTCTCATTCTAATTCAAACTATAGACTTAATTTAAAGAGTGACAAGTGAGGATGAAGAAGGGCAGTTTAAAACAAAAGCTAAAAGGCTAAGGACTTCTCTGACTGAATGACTATGGCTATGGGACTGACTCATGAAAAAAAGAGGTATTAGCTAAAATGGCTAATAGGTCCTGCTTCTGTAAGGAAATGACCACAAAGTTCCAATTCAGTAGGAGACCAGAACTGTATTTCACCACATAATTATTACAGATGTTATGGCAAATTTTATGACAATTATTTTTAATTAAACAAATGCTTTATGAACTTCTGGTTTACATCATTCATTTCCGCCAGATTTTGAGTTACAATTTTTCCCCATTTTTCCCCTACCCACCATCCCAGAATAGCAGTCCCACAAGATATCGCTTCCTCCAATCTGCTCTCCCATATCTTCTCCCATACCCCCTTCAACTTTTCCATTAGAGCAAGGTGAATCTCTGTGCCCCAATGCCTGCACATCTTATCTCCCAATTACATGCAAAAGAGTATTGATAATAGTATTTATATGTATTTGAAACATTTAATTTTAAGACCTCGAATTTCAGATCCATTCCCTTCCTCCCTTGTCACCCATTCCCTCTGGGAAGATAAGTAGTTCAGTATGTATTGTACGTGTATAACTATACAAAATATTACCATAGTAGATATATTGTACAAGGCTGCTTATAATTCCCTCCCACCCATCCCACCCCCCACCTGGTCCATTCCCTAATTGATCCTGTCCCTCCTCTATAGTGGGTAATTCCAACCTCCCCTCCCCCCAAGAATGCCCTCCCATCCATCATCCCTCCTCTCATCCCCCTTCCCCCTATTCTGCTGCAGGTTGAGATATCCCATTTAGTATGTATGTCATTCTCTCCCTGAAACAAATTCAATGAGAATGTGGTTTTGCCTTTTTTGCCTTCCTATTCTCCCCCTCCCTTGCAACCACTTCCCCTTGCTTCTTCTACATGAGATAGTTTACCCTACCCTGTTTCTCCCCATCTCCTCTTGCCACTTTCCTCTCTCACCTCATAATTTCACCCCTTAAGTATCCTCCCTTCCCAACAAATTCAACCTATGCTCTCTATCCATGTATAACTGTAAACATATATACACACATTCACATATGTATTCATATGACCATACACCCTTCTTCCATTATTTTCATAGTGAGAAAGGTTTCATCAGTCACAGTTATTGTTTTTCCATGTAGGGATGTAAATAGTTCAACTTTGATAAGTTCCTTTTGATTTCTTTTCCCTGATTACCTTCTCAGGCATCTCTTGCTTCTTGTGTCTGGATGACAAATTTTCTATTCAACTCTGGTTTTTTCCTCAAGAATGCTTGAAAGTCCTCTATTCCACTGAATGACCATATTTTCCCCTGAAACAAAATACTCAGTTTGTCTGGGTAGGTGACCTTTGGATTCATTCCCAGCTCTTTTGCCCTCTGGAATATCATGTTCCATGACCTTCAATCCCTCAGTGTAGAAGCTGCCAGGTCCTGTCCTATTCTGATTATGTTTCCACAATATTGAAATTGTTTCTTCCTAGCTGCTTGTAGTATTTTCTCCTTGATCTGGGGATTCTGGAACCTGGCTATAATATTCCTGGGAGTTTTCTTTTTGGGATCTTTTTCGGAGGTGATCGGTGGATTCTTTCAATCTCTATTTTGCCATCTGGGTGTAAAACATCAGGGCAATTTTCCTTGAGAATTTCTTGAAGGGTGATTTCTAGGTTCTTTCTTTGATCATGGCTTTCAGGTAGTCCAATAATTTTTAAATTGTCTCTCCTGGATCTATTTTCCAGGTCAGTGGTTTTTCCCATGAGATATTTCACATTGCCTTCTATTCTTTCATTTGTTTGGATCTGCTTAACAGTATCTTGATTTCTCAAAAAGTCATTAGCTTCCATTTGCTCCAGTCTAACTCTGAAGGAATGAATCTCCTCAGTGAGCTTTTGAGATTCTTTTTCCATTTGGCAAATTCGGCTTTTTAAGGCATTCTTTTCCTCATTGCCCTTTTGGTCCTCCTTTGCCATTTGAGTTAGTCTATTTTTTAAGATGTTGTTTTCCTCAGGCTGTTGACTCTCATTTCATACTTTTCCTGCATCCTTCTCATTTCTCTTGCCAATTTTCCCTCCACTTCTCTTATTTGATTTTTAAAGTCCTTCTTAAGGTCCTCTATGGCCTGTAACCCGCTCATATTTTCCTTTGGGGTTTTTGGAGCAGGATTTCTGATCTCACAGTCCTCCTCCTGTTCTATGCTTCAATCCTCTTTGCCCCCAAAATAGGAGTCCAATGTTGCATTTTTGTGTTTATTTTGTTTCCTTTGCCTTGACATGTTGCCACTTGATTACTTGACTTTTGGGCTTGTTGCCACAGTAGGACTCTGCTACCAGACAGGGGAGCTTCCATCCCCAACATGTGGGGAGATAACTTCCGTTTCTGGCAAGCTGGATACCCACCCCACGACCTCCACCCCAGACCACAATCCAGATCCAGGGAGGTTAAAGCAAAAGTGATTAACCCCCAAGACTGATCGATGGATCTCCCTACAGTTTGCAGGCCAGGAGCTGGAGCTGCCACTGAAAACTACAAAATGGCGTCTCTCCTCAGCAGCTTCTAACCCCCAGGGGAGTAGGACACTAACCTTTCACTTTATCCTAGGCATGTCTGTGTTGATAATTCTGGAATCACCAAAGCTGCTGGTGTTCTGAGGTCCCTCCAGTCGGCTGCTGGCCCTGCCGTCCTGGGCCTAAAACCGCTACTCAGGAGGACCTGTGCTCGGCTCTCTGCTTGCTGTGCTGCCGGCTCCCAGACTGCTGCGCTGGTCCTTCCTGCAGGGCTGCTGGGCTATCCTCAGTGGGAGGTTAGCTTCTCTGTGTCATTCTGTGGGTGCTGGGGCTCCAGAAGTTGTTCAGAGTCCCCTTTTACATAGTTTGGAGGTGATCTGGGGGGAGAGTGCCTTGGACATGCTGTTTCTACTCTGCCATCTTGGCTCCGCCCCCAATTTTATGACAATTATATGAAACTTTTTTAAAAATTGTGCCAGTATCATTTTAAAATATTACTAAACTCTTTTTGGTGTGAGATTAGGATGTGCAGAATACTCATGAATACGTATATTAAAATTGGGAAGACGCAAGTCTTATCATATCACAAGACTTAATCATGGCAACTTCAGCTGCCCACCCACTCCCCTTGTGTCTACAACTCTTCATTGGGTTGAGTGACAATACCATTAGTACTGCAACACTGTAAAGCCAAACATGAGCATCTTTCTAGAGGACTGCTACTGTGAATAGCTCTAAGATTCTGATCACATAATATAGTGAACTCTGTACTTATTCAGCTGTAAATTTAAGCAAAACATTTACAGAAACCAAAATACAATATTCACAATGTTATAACATAGCAACTTATCACTAAAGTAGCCACATAGTTTTCATTAAAGTGGCCACATAGTTTTAAACAAAAGATATCATTTAGTAAGTCCTTAACTCAATCATCCTTAAGGAGCAAGCCTCCTTAGGGGACACAAAGTACAAAGGTCAAAGTTCTCCACCCCTAGGTCACATTGTCTTAATCTCTCAGTCAAAAAGTCTTCTTTCTTCTTGACTGGAGATTAATTTCCAATTATCCTTAACTCAACCATCCTTAAGGAGCTGGGACACAAAGTACAAAGGTCAAAGTTCTCCACCCCAGGTCACACTGAATCATGACCTCAGTCAGCACTAAATACCCAAGGAGGTCTTTTCATCTTAACTCAAGGCTGGTCTCAGATTTCATGGTTCCTCTTCCGTGGTCCCAGCTTTTGCCTGAATTTACCCAACTGTCACCTGGATTCAAAGGTAGGCAGTTCTCAGCAACTCGTCCAGCTCTTCATCCAGATCTTTGTCCAGTTCCCGTTCCATACTGAAGCTCACAGCATCCAGTCCACCTCAAGTCCTTCACAGTTTCTGTTTCTGGGAAGACAAAGATTGACAGAGCCCCAATAACATTCACACATTGCCAGCAACATCATCAATTCGCTATCTGCCTGTGAAATCACAAAGACCCACAAAAAAGGTCCAAGAGGTCAACACAATCATCGGTAAAGTCCTAGGACCTCCAAAGCCCTCCTCCAGGACTTCAGTAAACAGACAAAAAGAAAATCTTCTTTCACAACTTCCAGTAAGTCCCAGGTCTTCTGTACAAAGTATCACAAACAAAAATCAACACAGATAGACAGAGTGCCTGGCCACCATGATGTTCCCTTCTCAGTTCTGCTTTTTTCCAGCTTGGGCTTCTCCTTATATATGGTCATTAGCTCCTCCCTGCTCTGACTTTTCCTGCTGCATCAGCAAATTCCTCCCACTGGGGTGTTCACAAGTTCTGTTTCTTCACAAAGACTTGATATAATTATGGGCAAGATTTAATAGAAACTTGAACTGAAACAAGGCACTAAGTACTTCTTTGCTCGCCATTATAAGTGCTCACAACAAACAATGCAAATAGGCTTTCAGAAATACACTGACAATGTGTGTGCTCTGAGAATTCTAGGCTCGTGGCTTACAATGCACAAGAGATAAATGAGGATCCATATGCCACTGATGAATACATTGCTGCTCTGAACAGAATTATACTGTGCAACAATTACATGATGAAAGGTTACAAACGAATTTTTGGACTGAAAAAACAGGGTGCGATGATAATGCAGTAGTCAAAATAATGTGGTGAAATACAAAAGATGACAGAGTACAGATCTAGCAGATTTCAGAACAGTGGATAGCAGAGAAGAAAGGACCTTTTAAGCACAATGTCATCACCAGAACAACAGAAGATATCGCTAGATCTGTAAGGAAATAAAGATAGTGTCAGAGGCAGAAAAAAAAATGTTCTAATAAGGATGTATAGGAGTTTTCCAAAAAAGAAGTGAGTTATAGGAGCATGATTCAACACATGTTCCCTGGCCGCACATGCTCCCTACAAGCATGTACTCTTCCAGGCACACTGCCCTGGCTATAAGCATTGGCTACCCTTGTGATATCACTCCTAGCATGAGTGTTCTCTGACCACAGGTGTCCCCTACACATGATATTTGTTCTACTGCTGGTGTGACAACCTATGTGAGAAGCCGTTCTTCCCGTATATATGTGCAAGTGTTTCCTTGTCTTTCTTTGGATCTTTGGCAAGTAGCACAGTGCTTAATTACAAATCTCAATCCTGCCCTTTCAAGGGTTACATTGCTCTGCAGTACTCCCTGTCCAAAGCTTCTGGACTGCCTGCCTTGTTGTTTATCAGTGAACTTTTAGCCAGCCTCTTTCTATGAATTGCACTTGCTGTATCATGGGCTTTCTCATAACATTGCAAGGATGTGAGATAGAGAGAAATACCTAGACCTGAAATTAAGGGTGTGGACTCCAAACCTGGGTCTGCTATTTAGCATCTTTGTGACCTGGATCCCACTTCACTTTTCTCTGTCAGTTTCCTTATCTGTAAAAAGGGAGGGGAAGATTATACCAGGTCACCTCTAAGTTCCCTTCCATTAGTCAACAATCATAAGATAGATCACTTAGAGGTGATCTTATGAAATATACAGTAATTTTGAGATGGTGAGCCTCCTTGACAAAGGCTGTGCTGTGATTATGGCACCTGTCTTGAGCTTTACGGAGTATTAACACAGTGCATCATCATCATCATCATCATCATCATCATCATCATCATCATCATCATCATCATCGTTTGCATCTTCATAATCATCATTAATTATGATGATGATGATGATAATCATTTGAATTTAGCCCCATTCTCTGCCCTAAACTTCAGTTCCACACCACCAATTGCGTATTATAGCTGATGACTCAGTGGAGAGAGTGCTGTCCTGGAGTAAAGGAAGGTCTGAACTCAAAACTAGCCTGAGATGCTTATTGGCCATGTAATCCAAAGCAAGCCACTTAATATCCTTATGCCTCAGTTTCCTTGTTTGTAAAATGTGGATAATAATAACCTTGCAAATTTGTTGTAAGGATTAAATTGAGAATGCACTTCCTCCTCGGTGTCTACCTCAGCATATCTCCCCTTCCATTAGACTGAAGCACAAGCACCATCTTCCCATGAATCCTTTTCCTGATACCCCCAACTCCTGGTGCCCTACCTCTCAAACTGCCCTATATATTTTGTACTAATCAAATTTGTATTTATGATATATATGCATATGTGTGTGTGTGTGTGGTCTCCCTCACTAGAAGGTAAGTTCCTTGAGAGCAGGGATTATTTAATTCTTTGTACTTGTATATTAACCAGATAATAAGTGCATAACAAATATTAATGATTGGCTGATAATTTACTTGCATAGCAGTCCCAGATAGTACAATGACTTCCTTCAGTCCTGTTCAACAGATGATGGGATATTACAGGGTTGGGATTTGGCAAAGTATGAGTGACAATTGGACAAAGAAGCAAGGGATTTCAAGAATAGTATAGAGTTGGATTGGTTCCCAGGGGGTTGAGATGGGTAAGGAAGAAGAGTCTAGCTAGAACAGGGGTAACAGCTTAGGAAAATGCTGAGGAGTGGAAGAAGAAGACTGTGAAGACAAAGAATATATTTAGTAAGATTAAGGCATGGGGAGAGATAAAATTATAAAAGATTATGATCAGATCAAGGGGTTATTATTCCCATTTTACAGGTGAGTAAAATGGAGCTCAGATAGGTTAAGTGAATTACCCACAGACCCATAGCTAGTAAATGACTGAAGGAAAATTTGAGCCACCTCTTCCTGCCTCCAAGTTCAGTGTTCTATCCATTATGCCATAAGCATAACAACATAATTACAGACCTGTCGGAAGCATTGAATTACACATATAGCCTTAGCACCTTGCTCTTACAGTAGTATGTCAGAGCTGAACCCCAAAGGATTTTTTAATGTTGTTATTTAGTTGTTTTCAATCATGCTCAATTCTTCATGACTCTTCTTTTAGGGGGGCAGGGAGAAGGGTTGGCATTTCTTCTTGGTAAAGACACTGGAGTGGTTTGCCATTTCCTTCTCCAGCTCATTTTACAGATGAGAAAACTGAGCCAAACAAGGTTAAATGACATATCTAGGATCATCCAGCTAGTAAGTGTTTGAGGCCAGATTTGAAGTTACAAAGGTGAGTCTTCCTAACTCCAGGCCCAGGGCTCTATCCACTGCTCCACCTTGCTGTTCATATGCCTTCACTAAACTCTCACTAATGCCTCTTTCAGTATTCCTGGTGGTATAAGGGAAAGGAAGCTATACTTGTTAGGGGTCCAATCCCAACTCTGACCATTGTTAATCATGTGAATGGAGACAACTCATTTTTCTTCTGTAAGTCTCAGTTTCTTCACGTGAAAAATAGGTACAATGATATTTGTAGTAACTATCATACAAAGGTTGCTGTGAAAACTTACACTGTTAACCTTGATACACTCAAGAAATGTTTATTCACACACTCCCTTAAATTTAAAGAAAAAGAAAGCAAAGAAAAAAATAATAAGCCTGAACAATTAAACTAAGATTTCTCCATGCTCTTCACTATCTGATTTGATTATGGAATCTTCTTTCTTGCCGAAGGGTTAGCATTCACCTGAGGAACTTAAAATGAAACAAACTCCCGGGAAGATCCACCCTGAGGAGAAGCCATCCAAGTCACAGATGGATGGATTAGATGTTTTAATTGGTTTCTTTCATCTCGAATTCCTGTGGTTCTATGATATTTCACATCCCGAGACCCAGCAGAGAAAAAATAAGCTCAAATCACCCCAAGATCCGATGAAGGATTCATGCACTCTTTGGGTGTACAGAAAGAACCAGGGGAGTAGAACCTAGCATCTGTCAAATATGCGTCTATGCTTTTGTCTCTTGTTTTTGCTTTTCTAGCTTCAGCCTCCAGGGGGCGCTAACTTTCGAAAGACAAAACAGACAAGCCAAAGTCTGGTCCTCACTGCAGCGAGAGGGCTGTCTTTCCCTGCTGGGAGATGAAATCCTCTGCAGTTGCTAACTCTCTGTGAATAATTGATGTTGGCAAATTTGGACTGTGGACTTGCCTAACTCTTGTTAATAAAGTCTTCGTAGGGAAAACATAGGGTCATAGATCTAGAGCTGTGAGGGTTCTCAGAAGCCATCTAATTGGTACCAAAGCTCAAGATCTCCCGGGCTGTAATTCATTAGAAGCAGGATTTAAAACCGGGCACCCTGATTGCAGAGCCAGAGTTCATAATTCTGGGATAATGGAAAAGAACCTATCACAGGGAGAGGAATTATATGATATTGTATGATATTTATAATATTTATGATATTCCTTCCCCAATCCTACAAAAATCAGGGACATACAATTCCAGACAGGGAAGGGAGGGGAGAGATCATCTTCTCCAATTTGCCATCCCCTCGTTTTGCAGATAAGGAAATTGCCCCTCACTCCCAAAAAGTCAGGTTACTTGCTCAAGGGTAATCAGAGGTAGGATTATCAGAAGTAGGAAGTGAACCAGTCAGTTGATTCCAGTTATATATAATGTGCTTTCAGACTGCTCCACACTCAGGAATATACTTTCTAAGACTTTTAATCTCACTTCTCCCCCAGCATCTGAATGACAGAAGGTGAAACTAGGAAAAGACTAATGTCCCATAGCTGGCCCACAATCCTTATGAGCTGGAAGAAATCCAGATAAACTACTAAAATCTACCTTCATCCCATCCCTGACTCTTCCCCTAATGATGTCCCACTTGATGCCCTTAAGTCTTAGGGCAGGGGTTCTTAATCTAGCATCCATGGGGACTATGGATAGATTTCAGGAAATCCATGAAAATAGATGGTGGGGGGAATAATTACAATTTCCTTCAACATAATTGATTTTCTTTGTAATCCTATGCATTTTAGGCATTTAAAAACATCCTTCTTACTACTACATAGGCTTTACCAGACTGCCCAACATATCTACAACACCAGAAAGGTTTAAGCACCCCTGGACTTATAGACTCTGGGAGCTGGTGGGGGGGGGGTGTTGGGGGAGGAAAAGGTTCTGCCAATTGCTTAATATTTCAGCAGTTTGATCACTTGGCATAGCAGATCCATTTGAAAATGTGTCTCTGTTGCCCTGGCAACCCTTCCCTTTTGCCACATATCCACTTGGATATTGTAGAATGGGTATCCTGTGCTGAGACTGGAGGGAAAACTATTACTAAAATCCACAGTGCCTTTGAGTTTAGAAATCTGAGTGAGAATCATTTCTGGAAAGAAGCGATGGTTGTATAACTATCAGAGGCAGCTGGTGGAGTAGTGAATAGAGCACTGGATTTAGGGTCTAGAAGAACTGAATTCAAATCCTACCTCAGACACTAGCTGTGTGACCCTGAGTAAGTCCCTTGCCTGTAAAAAAAAAGTGGGGATGACAATAGCACTTATTTCTCAGGGTTGCTGTGAGGATCAAATGAGATAATATTTATTTTAAAATGCCTAATACATAATAAGCACTAATAATAGAAGATTTAGGACCGGATAATTCTATCTTTTCTATTTCATTAATTGTCATTTCATTAAACTGTCTATTTCATTAAATGCCATTAACCTCCTTGGGTCTTGGTTTCTCATCTTACTCATCTTACAAAAGAGTAGGTCTTCTCTAAGGAGACTCTTGATGAACTGTGCCTTGTTTTTCTTTAGAAAGAGGACCATGCACATGAAGAAAAAAGGCTTAGATCCTGGCATTGTCCATCTTATAATCTTATTTCATCTGATTTTCAGTGAAGATAAAAGTCACTAAGTGTCTAAGTGAATGTGCCATTTCTATGGCTTAAAATGCAGAATGAATGGCCTGATTCATGAGGCATCTAGCATGACCAACATACTGTTCTTAACTTTTTTTTTTTTATAATTCTTTTTTTTTAATTTTTTTAAACAAATACTTTATTAACTTCTGTTTTACATCATTCATTTCCACCAGATTTTGAGTTACAATCATTTTCCCCCCATTATTCCCCTACCCAGCCTCCCAGAATAGCAGTCCCACAAGATATCGCTTCCTCCAATCTGCTCTCTCCCATACCTTCTCCCATACCCCCATCGACTTTTCCATTAGAGGAAGATGAATCTTTGTGTCCCAATGCCTGCACATCTTCTCTCCCAATTATAGGCAAAAGAGTATTAATAATAGTATTTATATATATATTTGAAACATTTAATGTTACGACCTTGAATTTCAGATCCATTTCCTTCCTCCCTTGTCACCCATTCCTTCTTGGGATATAAGTAATTCAGTATATGTTGTACATGTCTAGCTATGCAAAACATTATCATAGTAGATATATTGTGCAAGGCTGCTTATAATTCCCTCCCACTCATCCCACCCCCCACCTGGTCCATTCCCTACATGATCCTGTCCCTCTTCTATAGTGGGTACTTCCAACCTCCCCTCACCCCAAGGATGCCCTCCCATCCATCATCCCTCCTCTCATCCCCCTTCCCCCTATCCTGCTGCAGGTTGAGATATCCCATTTAGTATGTATGTCATTTTTTCCCTGAACCAAATTCAATGTGAATGTGGTTTTGCCTTTTTAGCCTTCCTTATTCTCCCCCTCCTTTGCAACCACTTCCCCTTGTTTTTACATGGGATAGTTTACCCTACCATGTCTCTCCCCATCTCCTCTTGCCACTTTCCTCTCTCACCTCATAATTTCATCCCTTGAGTATTCTCCCTTCCCAACAAATTCAACCTATGCCCTCTATCCATATATAACTGTAACCATATACACACACATTCACATATGTATTCATATGACCACACACCCTTCTTCCATTATTTTCATAGTGAGAAAGATATCATCAGTCACAGTTATTGCTTTTCCATATAGGAATGTAAATAGTTCAACTTTGATAAGTTCCTTTTGATTTCTTTTCCCTGGTTACCTTCTCAGGCATCTCTTGCTTCTTGTGTCTGGATGTCAAATTTTCTATTCAATTCTGGTTTTTTCCTCAAGAATGCTTGAAAGTCCTCTATTCCACTGAATGACCATATTTTCCCCTGAAACAAAATACTCAGTTTTGCTGGGTAGGTGACCCTTGGGTTCATTCCCAGTTCTTTTGCCCTCTGGAATATCATATTCCATGCCCTTCGATCCCTCAGTGTAGAAGCTGCCAGGTCCTGGGCTATTCTGATTGTGTTTCCACAATATTGAAATTGTTTCTTCCTGGCTGCTTGTAGTATTTTCTCCTTGATCTGGGGATTCTGGATCCTGGCTATAATATTCCTGGGAGTTTTCTTTTTGGGATCTTTTTCAGGAGGTGATCGGTGGATTCTTTCAACCTCTATTTTGCCTGTTCTTAACTTTAATGTTTACATTGATGGATCTAAGTTTTCATGGAGCTCATAGGAGCTTCACACACCAGGGCACTCCACCTTAATCCTTGTCCATGTCCTCCAATAAATCTTTGACTACTAATCAATCAATCATTCAACAAGTACTTATTCAGCTCCTACTATGTATTGAACACTCTGCTAGCTCCAGTGGAGACAAAAACAGAAATGAAAGACTCATCAAGTCTTATATTCTAGGGACTTCACTCAACATTCTAGTAGGCCTTCCTTTGGAGTATATGGGGTGTTCAGGGAGGACTAGCACCTTTGGTATGAGGGCTGGCTGAGCCCTTTTCAAGGCTGCCTATCCAACTTTGGCGTCCAACCAAAAGAAGCTGTAGCATATTCAGCAGCCACAGCCTGGTAAAAAAACATTTTAGCAGATGGGCTAAAGCAGGTTGAGAGCGTAGCCAGCACACATCAAACCTATCAGTGAGTTAGAGGGATGTCTTCACAAATGTGGAGTATCTCCCCCCCGTTATCCCCCAATGGGTAAATGTGAATGTGGATGAACCAGGCACTGTGGAGCTCTCAAAGCGTGGTCAGACATCAACAATGCCAAGGTCATCCACTGCATCCTGGGTTATCACCATTCATCCTGACTTTAGTCTTGCCACTGAACTTCAATGACTCTGGAAGAGAAAGACTGACAACTTTGTGCAACTCTGACTCACTTAAATCCAATTCATGAGTGAGTGAAGACATCACGCTGTGATGTCCCTGGTCCTCTTCAAAAATGAAAGATGAACAGCAACTTACTCCACAGCTATCACATTATCAGTATAGAAGTTCCCTCTTCAACTCAATCATGAAGTAGGATGCTGACATGCAAAAGAATCAATATGCCAACATCATAATGTCTAGCAGTACCAGGCATTGTTAACAGAATGTAGAATGGAACAACAGTATTATTATAATATTGTATTACAGTAAACGTGGATGAGCAAGTGAAAATATGGAGAATCTATTTGTCTACCACAAGTGCTTCTAAATGATTTTTTTTCCAAAATTTTCTTCTTTTAGTCAAAGGAGTGTGGCGTGACAATTGTGCAAAAAAGAGGAGACTGACATGGTGAAGGAATGGGGGTGGTAAAGATGACAAGCACTCTATTATGTTGGAGCAGACATACCCAAAGTTGCACAGCGCATATTTAGGACTCTCTATATTTGTTTTGCTTTGTTTAAACAGTAATTCCAATCATTGTATAATACATCATTGCAGTGAGTTGCTCAACTCTTTGAAGGTTGCCCAGCGCTACCAAAAGGAACTAAGTCCAAAAATCTTGAAGAGGGAAACCATAGGTGGTGAGAGGAAGGTAATGGGGTTGTTTACATGTAAATTATGTAACCCTTTAAAAAAAACCTTTTCATTTCTTCTACCCTAATACTTATTCTTAATGGTCCTTCCGTTTTTCTCCAGGACTGCCCCACCCCCACCACCACATTCATGTGAATGAAGGCTCTTTACAGTCACCCTGGCAGTTCAATGAAATTGTTGCCAGTGCTTGGGGGAGAGGAGAGGCTTTACTTGTACATTGACTTAAGATCAATTCAAAGAAAAGTGCACATATGAAAGAAAATTGGGGTGGGGGTGGGAGAGAAAGTACTTGCTGATGGATTGTTACTCATTTTTTTTAAAAAATGTTTGCAAAGATTTGCTCTGATATTTGTACTGTATTTTTTAAATCTCCCCAGCAATTGCATATGCATAGGCACCAAATCCTGGGCTAGAAGGCTAACTTCTAAGGAGCTCAGGAAAATAGTCTGCTTATGAAATATTGATCATACATGGAAAGGTGTATTATTATATGTATAATACAGTGATATTGTGTATTATCGATAAAAATTCTTTCTATTTCTATGTTACATTAGTAAAACACTTTCCAAACAGTTATTCTGTTAGGTAGGTAGTGCAAGTGTTATTTTTCACATTTTAAAGATGAGAGAAGCGAGGAGACTTTACCAAAGTCATAGAGTTTGTCCAGTATAACATAGATTCCTGAAACTAAAAGGCATCTCAAGACATCATTTAAATTAAACCGACTCCATGTTGAATTATATGCTCAGGTAAAGGCTTGTTTTTTTATGTAAAATATATTTTTGATAACTACTTCAATATAATTTACATATTTACATATAACTTTATATATATGAAATACATAAATTAATATATAACATATAATATATAATACACATAGACTACATATATAACATAAAAATAATATATTATTAAATACATAATACATAACAAATTTTGTTTTATATTATGTATATCATGTATGATGTCATATATCACAAAATATATAAATTTTATATTATTTCAATATAATTTATTTCCTGTTTCATCCCATATACTTCATTTTTTGCATTTAAAAACATTATTCTGAGAAGGGTTTCACCAGAGGAACAAAGGAACTAAAGTCACCTAATCTCTCTGAGTATCAGCTTTTTCATCTATAAAGTAAAGACAATAATATCACTTATCTCACAGAATTGTCATGGAGACCAAATGAGATACTGTATGTAAGGCATTTTGGAAACTTTATGTTCTTTCTATCTATCTACCTATCTCTGTGTAGATATATACATATAATATTGTTATAATCATTATTTTTACCTTTGAAGTTAAATGTTCATTGAGAGACTTACTGGCTATGTGACTCTGTCTCTGTCTGCCTTTGTTTCCTTATTTGTAAAATGCTGATAACAGTGCCTACCTCCTAGGATTATTGTGAGGATCAAATGAGATGACATTGGTAAAGTGTTTTGTAAACCTTAAAATGTCAATAGTAATAATATTAATAGGTATTTCATCATCATTGTTGTAGTTGTTGCAATAGATGATAGTTAAACTTGTTTTGATAATCCATTTAAGCAAAATTTCATTATAACAACAGTTTCTAATAATAGGCAATAAGCTGTATTCCTGGGATACTTTAAAGTTTGCAAAGTATTTTATGTATATCTTCACAATAACCCTGGGAGAGAATGCAATCATTATTATTCCAATTTTAGGCCCCAAATGGTAAAGATATTTGACCAAGGGCTGTCACAGAGCTAGAAAGTGACATAGCAGAGACTCAGGCCCTGGTCTTGTCATTCCAAACCTGGCATGCTTTCCAAAGCAGTGCTGCTGGCTCTTAAAAGCATTAAACTTTAACTTAGTAGAATTATTTTGATGGAAAGTTTTCCAAAATACCTTGCATGTATCCATAATTTCATAAACAGAGTATAGTAACCATGTTCTTAAATACTATCTTGATAATTCAGGGTCAACATTACAAACATCAATTACTGTGACACTTAAAAAAAAGATACCTCTAGGCCTTCAGGGACTATTAGAATCAGAGATTAAGAGCTGGAAGAGATCTTACAATCCACTTCATCTAAACCCTAATAATGCATATTGTTGCATGCCCCCAGACTGGTATATCTTTGAATTATCATGCTTAATCTGCTGTGCCCTGTGAAGGGAAATAACTGAGCTCATTAGAGCTGTGGCCAGAGTAAGAGAGATGCAGAGAAAGCATAGAGAGCTCCCCTAAGAATAACATGCATGAACTTTAGTGTACAGATTTAACTGTACCTATTTTGTGTTCATGTAGGACTTGAAGCTTTCACCTCAAATCCTGGGCCTCATTATGGAAACTTGAAATTTTTAAAAAGTGGTTTTCAGATAAATGAAGTGTTCTGTGTGTGCAATCTGTGTAACAATCAGTGGAGATTCTGAATATGGAGAATCTTCATAACTTGATATATACAGTTTTTTTTTTAATTCAGATGATAGCAATGGCATGACAGCCTTTAAAATGAGAGTTATTTAAAGGAATTAGGTACATGAGTGAAATCTTCAGGAATTAGTATATAAAACTTAGATATCATTTTCAAATATCTGATGGTCTATAGAGGACAAAACTTGAATAGGAGGTAGAGAGTAGTTAAATCAATTATTTCCAGTCAATGAGACTGTTAAACCTTGTAATGACAGACTTGATTGGGGAAATAAAAAAGTAATAATTCCCACATTTATATAATACTTTAGCATTTGCATGGTGTTCATATATTATTTCATTTAATCTTCACAGCAACCCTGTGACATAAAGTAAAATCATCTCACCTAGAGAGCTCAGAAATTAGCATAGATTGCCTCCTGCCTGAGATGTTTTCAGCCAAGTCCCACCTGGAACCAGGAAGCTAGTCTAGACTCTAGTGGACTCTTTAGAGGCTCGCTCCAGATAGCAGGTTTTTATTAGTCTACAATCCTTTTAGTAATGTATATAAAGTTTAAATGTAGTACTTGCAGTCTTATAAGGCAGGCAGGCTCTAATAATATTTTAAGTCTTTTTTTCTTTTCCTTGGACACAGGGAAGGGGCAAAGATTACTGTCAGCTGAATGCGCAAGGTTTTAAAAATGTAGATATGCTTCATATTCCAGGGAAATCATTTCTCATATAAACACTTGATTCAAAATCCCAGCTTCCAGGCTCTCTGAAGAATTCATGTCATCTTTGGGTTGAATAATCAGGAAATGTATAATAATGGAAGAAAAAAAAGAGTCTGACAGAGTCTAGCAAAATTCTTTTCACAGAATGTTAGAAGTAGAAGGGAATAGGGGGTGACAAGGTGGCACTGTGAATAAAACACCGGCCCTGGAATTAAGAGGACCTGAGTTCAAATTTGGCCTCGGGCACTTAGTGTGACCTTGGGCAAGTCACTTAACCCCAATTGCCCTGCCTTCCCCCCTCCAAAGGAAATTTAGACATCATTTTCCTTTGAGTAAAGGATTTAAAGCTAAAAGGGGTGTTAGAGGTTATCAAGTCCAACCTATTCACTTTACAGTTGAGGAAACTGAGGCCCAGAGAGATGAAGGAATTTGTCCAATATCACACAGCTTTTAATTGGAAGAGAAAGGGCTTAAACCTAAAAATTTTATCTACATCATGCGGATACTTTTAAAATATTTGTTCAATGAATGAATAAAAGTGGTTTCTACAATCTTCCATTCTTTCCATTATACCTTGTAGATACTTTTTATATTTGTTGAAGGTGTGAATGAATGAATGAATGAATGAATGAATGAATGAATGAATGAATAGATCTGCCTTCTTTCCTCACTAATTTAAGTTTCCTTCTGGATCTTGGGTTTCAATTCTGCAAAAGCAGGTGGTAGCAGTATGGGCTGAAACTCAGAACTCTCTAGCATCTCGAACATCTAATGCTTCTAAATTAAAAACCACAATTCATGCAGTAAAATATGTGAGCACTATACACCGTGACTGACTAAATTTTGGGGAAGAAGTTAATTACCGCTGTGGAAATAAAGCAACTACCACAATTAATATCATGCCTTGACAAGAAAGTCTCCTCTCTCATTAGTCATATTTCTACCTAACTCTGAAAAAAAAATTCCTCCAAGTTCTCAATGACTCAAAAGATTTTCATAATTAAAAAAAGAAAGCTCATAATTTTCACCTTTCATGCTACAGCCAGAAAATGAGACTGCCCAAGGGAAAAGGAAATGTGTTACCTTTATGAATCAGCAGACCGGAACACTGCCAAAGGAAACATCTGGCTTTGGTACCACAGCAGCTGAGAAAGAGGCAAAGACAGCTTTAAGCTGAAAGTAGTTTGAGTGCTAAGTGTGCCTAGCTAGCTACAACCCATTTGTGTTATAATCCACTAAAAACTATGGTTCATAGCACAAATATCAATGATAGGCCGACAGGATCATAGAACAAGAGCCAGAAGGAGCCATATAATTCAACACCCTCATTTATTTATTTTTTGCTTTTCGGAGGGCAATTGGGGTTAAGTAACTTGCCCAAGGTCACACTGCTAGGTTTTTGTTTGTGTGTTAAGTGTCTGAGGCCGGATCTGAACTCAGGTCCTTCTGACTCCAGGGCCAACGCTTTACTCACTGCGCCACCTAGCCTCCCCCAATACCCTCATTTAACAAATGAGGCAACTGTAGCCAAGGAAAATTAAGTGACAGGTCACACATGTAAATAAATGTGAGAAGTGGGATTTGAAAGCAGGTCCTCTGACTCACAAGCAAAGGCTCCTTCTGTATGCCACACTGCTTCCCTTAGGATTAAAAGTTAGAGAAGTCCTACTGATGGGGTGCTTGGGTGCCTGTGCTCTAAATCACTATTGATTAGAGAAATGCAAATCAAAACAACTCTGAGATACCACATCTCACCAGTCAGATTGGCTAAGATGACAAAACAGGAAAATGACAAATGCTGGAGAGGATGTGGACAAATTGGAACACTAATACATTGCTGGTGAAGTTGTGAACTGATCCAACCATTCTGGAGAGCAATCTGGAATTATGCCCAAAGGGCTATAAATAATTTCATACCCTTTGACCCAGCCATACCACTTCTAGGGTTATATCCCAAAGAGATCATAGAAGTGGGAGGAAGACCCATATGTACAAAAATATTTATAGCAGCTCTTTTCGTGGTTGCAAAGAATTGGGAATTAAAGGGGTGCCCATCAATTGGGGAGTGGCTAAACAAGTTGTGGTATATGCATGTAATGGAATACTATTGTGCTATAAGAAATGAGGAGCAGACAGACTTCATATTTACCTGCAGAGGCTTATACAAACTGATGCTGAGTGAGAAGAGTAGAACCAGGAGAAATTTGTATACAATCATAGACACAACATATGTGTAATGACCAGCTATGACAGACTGGACTCTTCTCAGCAATGCAGTGATATAAGTCAATCCCAAAAGACTCATGATGGAGAGAGATGCCTACATCCACAGAAATAACTAGAAAGAACTGAGCTTGAATCCTGATGGAAGCAAACTACTTGATCTTTTTCTTTTCATTGTTTGGTTTTATTTCCTCTTTACCATTTTTCATTCCATCTAGTACAATCGGCCTTTGTAACCTGACTAATGTCTAATGTGAAAGTATTTACAGATCCTATACTGGACTATATGCCATAGAGGGGGATGGCAGGAGGGAGAGAAGGAAAATTTGAAACTCAAGGAACTATGGAATTGAAGCTTGTAAACTAAAACTAAACAAACAAATTAATAAAAAAAAATAAGTTAGAGAAGTCCTACAGATGGGGTGTTTGGGTACCTGTGCTTGGACCGCCCCCCCCCCCTGCCCCCCTGCCCCCTGCCCCAGTTCCAAAAGCATATCTCTCCCTAGCTTCAAAACCCTGTCTCAGGCAGTTTCTCCCCAGTTCAAGGACACTATGCCTAGCAATTACTCATGAGTGGGCCCTAGCAAAACATTTATCTCTCTTCCTGATACAGTAGCCAGCTGCATCTAGAGAATTTATTAGTTTGAACCATCTGTGTACTGGTCAAACTGGCTGTGTACTGGGTCATAAAGATATTTACTACTCACTAACCTATCATATGTATCCTAAACTTAGACATATATATATACTCCCTTGCATTTATCTTGTCTGACAAAACATTTATAAGGGCAATCTGTGTATTTCTAAGTCAACCCTGACGTCAGCTGACTTAGTGACACCTAAAACTACACCTTTCAGAAGCCCCCACTTGGGCTATTTCCCAATGAACTCTGGGTAAAACGCCTCCACAGTAGACCCTAAAAGTGCAGGTTTCTTTTAGAACTGACCACTCCTTAACCACTCCCTAATCCCACCTTGAATCACCTAGTTAGCATATTTGGCACCTGTTTTACTATAGAATATCCTATATAAACTTTGACTCTACCTCTCTAAGGTTGCCAGTTCCATAAACTCTTGCCCACTGAAAAGCATAAAAATAAATCTTTGCCACCTTGACTTAAAGAATTCTGAAATCCACAAATTCATTCTAGACTAGCCTGTAGGGAACTCCAGTCTTGGGGTTCCAGGATTTCATCAACCCCCACCACTATGAGTTAACCGTTTACCCCCATTAGGTCTCTTTCAGGTTACCCTGAAACATCCTGGAAAAAACAGGCTGATCTCAAGTATATCAGTGAAGTTCTAGGGCCAATGGGTATGACCTATCATTGGCCTTGACTTCAGTTCCATGCCCACCATGGACCATCCTTGGCCTACCCTTCTGCAGTTTGTTTACCTTAGCAGTAATGACCAACAGAGGAACACTTGGGACAAAACTGAGGTATGGCAGCTGCAGGTCTTTGACGAGATTTAACGTTTCACCAAGTGTACTGTCCACCTGAGGTTTGGGGTTTTCACTGTAACATATATGAACTGCCCTTTTTGGTCCAGTCTTGTGATTTCTTTCATGTAGGGATAAGGACTCTTCTCCTACCAACGCAGGTGGGCCCTCAGTCTGTGCTTTATATTCTTAGAAGTTTACCTCGGGAAATAGAGAATGTAAATTATTTCCCCAGGATCTCAAAGCCAATATGTGTTGTAGGCAGGGCCTGAACCCAGGCAGGAAGCCAACTCTCTATGTCTCTATGATATGTTGTCTCTCTTAATTTTAATTGCCATAAAATATATACCACAGAAAACAGAATTCTCTGGCATTAAATAGATGAACATTTATAATTGAAAAGATAATTGTTAAAATGTCTCTGTTCCCCACTGCCCCTTGTACTCTTGGCATCTTTCTACCTTGTCTATTCTTATTTCTGACTCTGCCTGCACCTCAAAGGAGAAATAGTGGCACTCCTCGAGATTGTCTGGACACCCCCCCCCCGCAAGGACCTTAGCAGATTAGAGCCCCATATACAACAGCTTAAAACATAAGCATTAATGGGGAATATTAAATTGTCAGCTTGTTCTCGTCTCTCACTCCTTCCAAACAAGAACAAATCAGTTTACCTTGGTTATTCATTCTTCTTTTTAGTAGCAATATGGTAGAGAGAGTGCTGTATTTTTCAGTCAGGAAAGCTGTATTCGAATTCTGGTTCTAATAGTAAGAATTATAGAATTTATAAATAGAAGGTAACTTGGAGATCATTTACTCCAACCTCTTGATTTCACAGATGAAGAAACTGAGTCCCAGAGAAGTCAATGATGCATGAAGTAAAAGTCAGAGTTAGGAATTGAACCCAGGTTCTCTGACTCTAGAACCAGGGGTCTTTCTACTGTACCACACTTTCTCTGAGGATTGGTTGCTATCCTTCTTTCTCAAAGAGGACCAAAATGACATTACTATGCTAGAGTGAAGTTACAGTGTGCTCAACTGCAAGTTTGGAATGTTATACCACAGGTTAAGCAATCTCTCTGGCTATGTAAAACTACCCATCTACACAGAAACATCTGGTTAAAAAGCATGCAACCAATTAATCAATAAGAATTCATTGTTTTCAATGTGCCAGGCACTGGGGATGGTGCCTCCCCTCATGGAAAATAAGGGCAGGGAAAGTTCACTGGAAGAAAAGAGGCTTAGGGTAGTGGTACATTCTTCCATTTCAAACCTTTCCATTAAGGTGTTCTGGTGACTCCTAAGTCTATTTCTTAGGAGATGTTGGGACTGGTCCCAGGCATAGAATCACAGAATGTTAGAGTCTGGAGATCTTTCAGGTTAATCATAAATCTTGTACAGGGGAGGAAGGTGAGGGCTGAAGAGGGGAAATAGTTGCTCAATATCACATGTAATCAGGGATCTATCAATTATGACTCAAGGGGTTCTGGTGCTCCATTTTCTGTCCCACTCTTTCCACAAAGGGACCTATTTCTGGATCATTTCTGTGAATCACTCCTATGGATCTGATTGTTGTTGCTACTGAATGGTTTTTCAGTCATGTCTGACTTTTCATGACCCTATTTGGGATTTTTATGGTGAAGATCCTGGAATGGTTTTCCATTTCCTTCTCAAGCTCATTTTACAGGTGAGAACACTAAAGCAAACAGGGTTAAGTGACTTGCCCAAGGTCATACAGCCAGTAAGTGTCTGAGGCCACATTTGAATTCGAGAAGATGAGTCTTCCTGACTATAGGCCTAGTCATGCTCTATACACGAGGTTACCTAGCTCCTTAGCCTCTAATAGTAGTATATAGGATCTTTTTTTTCTCTTGTACTCTTTGGTTCTTTATGCCCCACCTCTCCCCAGTGACCCAGGAAGATTTGTTTATAGCTTAGAGTTTGATTTCAACTGGGTTGAATCTGGGTCTCTTAAAAGAGGAAGCAGAAAGGTATTCCATGTAAGATATAAGGCAGACATGGGACAATGATTTAATTCCCAGACAAAAAGAAATGCTTAAAACAATAGACTTTTAAAAACTCCAATTGATAAAATAAACACAAATAAATAAACAGGTAAATGAACAAACAAACGCTGCTATGTTGAAGGGAAAAAAACATACTTTGTATTTTGGGCATAAACCTGACAAAAACAATTTTATTCATTAAATTATTCTAATTCTAAGCATCTCTGCTTAGAGAAAGAAACCAAATGGACAGAAATTCATATTGCATTCAAAAGTCCCTCTCTGATGAGGAATTTGTGAGCTACTTACAATTTACAGCATTCTCAAATACACAAAATTTCTCAGTGAGATAAAACCTAATTACAGAACTCAGGTGAAAGTTCAGCTAATGTTTTGCAGAACATTAGTCATTTAAAATGTCACACACATTAGAATTTCACTTCCTTATAACCATTTGAACTCAGGTCCTCCTGACTCCAGGGCTGGTGCTCTATTCACTGCACCATCTAGCAGCCCCTTCCTTATCTCTCCTAAGAGCCATCCTGATGAAATGAGATATTTGTTAAGGCCTTAGTATAATACTTAGCATATAACATAAAAGTGCTGTTTTCCTTCCCTCCTTCTTTCCCCTCCCCCCTTCCCTTCCCCTTAAAAAAAAAAAAGAATTTGAAATTAAAAGAAGAAAAAAAATCAGCAAAAACCTATTACCACATCTATTCCCTCTAAGGCTTCTTTCAGTATGATCAGAACTGAACCCAAGAGATCTTTCTATTAACTGTATTAATCCAAGACTTTTTCCTTCCCTTAGGCTGATCATTACTCTTATCTAATAAAGTCTTAGGAAAAAGGAGTACTGGTGTTAAGTGGATTAATCAAGGATCTCTAGCCTTTGCCTATCCACCTAATGCTTTCCTCTAAGAGAACAGAGTTCTCCTCCTGAACTTTGACTTAGAGTTAGAAATAGGTTAGACCTTTGAAAAGGATGCTAAAAAGATTTGGTTTTGTGTGTTTTTTCCCATATAGAACATTGCTTTCCTAAGAGTTTGATTAAGTAATGATAAAAGGTTTTTTTTAATCAGATAAATATGAAAAAAAAATTTGGACTATAGAGATATGTATTTCTTCCTACCTCTAAAAGAGGGGCAGCTAGGTGGTGTAGGGGATAGAGTGCTGGGCCTGGAGTCAAAAAGACCTGATTCCAAACCCAGCATCAGACAACTTACTAGCTGTGTGACCTTGGGCAAATCACTTATACTTGTTTGCCTCAGTTTCTTCATCTGTAAAATGAGCCATAAAAGGAAATTGCAAACCACTCCAGTATCTTTGCCAAGAAAACCCCAAATGGAGTCACAAAGAGTCAGACATGACATGATTCAACATCATCAGAATACATCTTGCATTCTTCACCTTTTCATAACTCTTTCCCCAAGGAATGTTTTCCCCCTCTTCTCTGCCTATGAGAAGTTGTCCTTATCCTTCAATTTCCATCTGCTCTAAAATGTGACTTTGAATAACTCACTTCCTCTCTCTAGGCCCCAATTACTTTCTCTGTAAGATCAAGGGGTTGAAGTAAATATTCTCTAAATTCCATTGAGGCTGACATTCTCTTATCTTAAACATTCTGTCTCATCCCAACCCACAATGACTTATCCCTTCCCTGATTTCTATACCAGTGAACACTTCAGATGTCTGCATTTCGGGGCTTCAGGGAACAGTTATCATCTTTATGGACTTTAACATTTTTATAGCTGACCTAAAGGCACAGATAGCTTACCAAATATACAGAGCACAAAATTTAGAGTCTGATATGACCGAAATGACTGAACAATAAAAAGAAAAAGTATAGGCACGCCCTCCCTTTCCTTTCTATCCTTAGAAAGGTCATCTTCAGGAGCCTCAGCTTAGGCAAATTGAGCGTGAGGAAGAGCCAGATGTCTATGTACCAAAAGCCTGGAAAGAAACAATGGGATCCTGTTCCCTTCAGGAAAGACAGGATTCTAATCCTTTCTTTGTACTAATGGGGGAAGGAGAGACACAGTCTCCCACAGGTGTCCCCTTTATGTAGGACTCTCAAAAAATAACAGCAGGCAGCATGCTTGGGTTGCCTTTTATATTTAGTTTTTATTGGCCCACCAGTTAGCATTCTGGGTGTTTTTTTTTTTCTTCTGTACCTAAAAATGAGACATAAAACTCTGCACATGTAAAGAACTTGTCATCTGTCTTTAAGGGAAAATGCCTGTTTTAAATGTTTTGACATTTGAACAGACCTAATTAATTCAACCTCTAATATTCTGTCTCCCTTTGGGGGAATGTGGGTTCGTTGTTCTTGGAAGCTTAAGAACAGAAGATGAATTGGGGTGTGTGGAGGAAGGGAGGAGAGAGAAGCAATCTTTCTCATTTTCATTTGGCCTTTCCCTGACTAAACTGCCTGTCAACTTCTGACTTGAACAACTGGATTCATTAAAATGATTCTAATCTTGGATGGAAAATGTGTTAAGATAGCTAATCCTGCTTTTTTTTTTAAGAAATAAAAGAATAAAAACAAAGAAAACATAGGAATCTTACTCAAATAACACTATTATCTGTTTGCTCCTTAAAAATATTCAAAGTGATCCATTTTCGTCCAGAATACACAGGAAGGAGGAATGTTTCCCATGTTCCTTTGACACTTTTGTCTCCCTCTTCTCCCTGGAGAACAACATGCAGAGAGGAAAAAAACCATATTTATATTATTTGGACATTGTCAATAGGCCCTGGAATGTCAGGGTTAATCCAAAGTCGAAGTATGGTAAGAAAAGATTTGGGGGTTCAAAACTTTCCCCTTTATAACCTTTCCCTCCATTTTCAGATACATGGCCTTTTATTTTCTCTCCAGTCGTCCTGATGAATATCTGGCCGCTGGACCCAGATGACTCAGAAGGAGAAAGTGAGGCTGCTACCTTGCACAACCCTCCCTTACTCAAATCAGTCAACTTCCAGTCATGGCATCATATCCCTGATACCATGGTCCTCTTCGAAAACCAGCAACAAACACAACAACAACAATCTTGTTCTCTCAATTCTTCCTTTCACAATATGATGTAAATAAATGGCCAGTGTTTTAAATTTTTCTCTCTCTTAGGTAATTCTCTTAGGTTACTGGCTTCTTAGTCCCAACTAAAATCCATCCTCTACAGGAAGCGTTTCCCAACCTCTTCTAATTCTAGAGCCTTCTCTCTCTGAATTATTTCCTACTTATTCTATATAGATAGCTTGCTTGTGCATAAATGTTTGCTTTTTGTCTTCCCATTATATTGTGACCTTCTTGTCTTTTGCCTCTTTTATTGTATACTCAGATCTTAGCCTAGTGCCTGGAACATAGTATGTACTTCATAAATATGTATTGGTTGATATTCTGGTGGCATCTGGGCTTGGCCCTGTGTTATCATTTTTAATATTTTTAATCACTGGCTTCATTATAGCATGCTTAAATATTTATAAAAGAATAGTTAGCAAAGTACATGTCGGAGTTAGGATTCAAAAAGATCTTGACAGGTTAAAACATTGAACTAAATCCAACAAAATGGATTTTTTAGAAGATACATGTGAAGTCTTTCACTTCAGCTCAAAAACTCAGCTCCATAGGAGGAAGTATAATTAATTAGCAGCTTGAAAAATCTCAGAGGTTTAATGGACTGCAAATGCAATATGAACCGATGGTATGACTAAAAAAAATTAGCACAAAATGGGGCGGCAAGGTATGCAGTTCTTGGAGAGCTGGGCTTAGAATCATCCTTCCAAATTGTGAGATGTTGGGTAAGTCACTTTTCCTTGTTTGTCTCAGTTTCCTCACTATTAAAGGAAATGGCAAATATTACAGGATCTTTGCTAAGAAAACCCCCAATGGGGTCACAGTGAGTCAAACATGCCTAAAATGACTGAAGAACAACGAATGGCATGCAAAATCCAACTGCATTGGAGACATGTAGTATACAGGGTTACAAGGATTATAGTTACTGTTATTTTTAGATCATGCCCTGGTCAGACCCACCTCTAGAGTATTGAGTTGAATTCTGGACATTGCAATTCAGGAAGAACATTGGGAAGCTACATAGTTTCCAGAGAAGTACAGTTAAGATGGTGAAGAGCCTTGAGTTCATCCTATTCAGCTGACCATAAATGAACACGAACTATCAACAAGTGGAGAGCAATGATTAGAAACCTTGACTTCTAAAGACCTCTTCTTGACCTCTAGAGCTCAAGCTTTAGAATCAGATAATTGTTGTTATATCTTTACTTTTGGGGTCTTCCCCTCCCATATTGATTTTGGTTTGTTTTTATTTACTAGGTAAAAGAGGTCATTTTTTTCCCTTGTTTCTTACCTAGCTTTAGTCACTGAATGGGTGTTGCTTCAAACAAACTAAGACCTGGGGAAGACACTCTTATCGAGGCCAAGGTCTCCCACTGTATCCTGGGCCATCTCCAGTTATACTGATCTATACCTTGCCACTGGACTCAGATATCTCTAGAGGAGAAGGTGAGGCTGGTGAATTTGCACAGCTCTATCTCACTTAAATCCAATTCACTTGCAAGTCCAGACATCACGTTCCTGATGTCATTGGCTCTCTTCTAGAACAAATGACCAACAATAATTAACTTTTCTCAACTACCTCTGTGAAACTCAACCTTCCTGGCCTCGTTTTCTTTGATTTAAAGTGATGGATTGAGCTAGGTAGCCTCTGAGATCCCATGCAGCTCCAATCCTATGACCCTATGGGAGCCCCTTAAGGGTTCCATTTCTCTCTCTACAAAACGAGGAAGGTTGGACCACATGTTCCTTTCAATCCTACTCTTCCTTTCCTTCCCTTGCACCCCACTCCTAAATATATATTATAAAGCTTTCGTTGTCATGAGGGAACTGTGGAATTGAATTCTCATGGCGATAAGTTGAGAGACTTTCAAAAGATTTGGGCACTAAAGCAGGTTTTAGAAAGTGTCTGGTCAATTCCAAAAGCCTCATGATGGTAAATCGTTAGGGTCTCAGGCAGCCTCTCTGAGTTCAGGTCTGATGCAACAGCATACAGAGCAATCAGCAATATGTGCTGGTCTCATCTGTGGTCAGGGCACCCTAACCTCTAGGAAGTGCCGAGGTGCCCAGATTGTGTGCTGTCATGCAGTGTACCCTGTTACCTTGAAATTAACCTTGAGGACTAAGGGTAAGTGTGCAGGAGTAAGCAAGCTGTTCTGGACACAGCCTCCCTATTCTCTGATTGCCCTACCCCCACCCCCAAAGCATGAGGGGGCTAGAGAGGAATGGAGGAAGAAATGTAACAACATGCCTGTCCTGCCAATAAAACTGCGCCTCTTTCCATTTCCACTGGCTTGACTTCTCCTTTATATGAAGACTCAGGACTTGACCAGAATGCTCACTGAAGTCCTGGGGAAGTTAAGATTCAGCTAGAAATCCAAGGAATGCTACAAGTGGCACCTGAACAGGGACAAATAAAGTATGTGTGGTTTTAAAGGGACCTTTTATCTGACCCATCACACTAGAGGGGAAGACAGAGCAGAGGCCCCAAGGGACCAGGGGAATTCTGGGGTTGACTCAGAATGAAAATGGGGAATCACCTCCCTATAATTAAGCCAGAGGAAATGGAGATTTGGGCTCGACAGCTTTATAAGGCAGTTAAAGGCCAGGGACTGACCCTCCCACTTAAGGACCTGTGGAGATTTATTTAAAAAGTGAGTGGTCTCTCTGTGGATAGAAGACACAAGCTTAGATAAGCAGAAATGGGGCATAGAAGGGGAACAAATGACAAGTTATGAGAATAGTCCCCCTTGGCTCCTAGAGTATAAGGATTTTGTAATTTATAACCTGGTAAAAGCAGCCTTTTTTTCTATGGAATATATTAATTATATGTTTAACATCAGAAATGAAAAAGTGCCAGGGGTGGCTTGAACCATCAGCTATCTTTGTTGGAAACAGATAAAAAGAAAATGATCAAGTAAGTTTCACCTAGGACCGAGCATATCTGATTTCTGCAAACAATCTTTAACAATTTCTGAGTGCATTCTTCCTGTCATTTTCTCTATGTCTGTTTTGTTTATATGTCTCTGTGTGAAAGAGTGTGAGTGAGTAATCTAACACCCTGTAAGGTTTAATATGCAGCTGGACTTTCCTTGGAATGCTCTTATCTCTTTCCCTCCCCCTTCCTGAGGAGAAAGAAGGAGAAAGGAAAAATATTTTATTTTATAGATTATATGATGGTTATATTAAGTCATAGAGTAAAGAAAGAAGTAACAGGTCTAAACTATTTGCATTAAAAATGTGAACAGAAGTTATAAGATCTTTAAAAGTTTGAAAATCTCCTCCTCTTCATTCTACTCTGGCCAAGTGGAGTGAGGAGAAGATGACAAGAAATAATAAGGGATTTTTTTCCCTCAGATCAAAGAGGTAAACAGACAAACATTTAGGAATACAACTGTAGGTCAATTAAATTCATGTGAAAAGTAAAAAGTGTCACTCCTAATTTGATGCTAAAGATAAGATAAAGATATTGTATTGTTTGGCATTTAGACAAATTGAGACATTTTCCAAGATCTGATAAAAAAAAAAAAAAACATGAAGTTTGGAGCTTCTAGTATGGGGGAAGGGAAATGACACCATTTCTGACTTCCTCTTTACTAGAAAAGTCAAAGCTCTCACTTCCAAAGAATTGTTTAAGTAGTGGACACATAAATACAATTAACTGGAGTAAAAGTTTTATCAGCAAAAATCATTTTACAAAAATTCATTAAAGCCTCTCATCCCAGGCTAAAAGAGAGTGCTGAAGACTAATAAGGAATTTAAGTTACCCTCCCCAATCTGGCAAAAGGGAGGAAACATACTAAAGTTATTAAGGACCCCACTAACAACAGTTCTGAGGCACCCTGAAGCCCATACCTTTAGCAAGCAGATAGACTTCTCCAATTCAAACCCCCTACATCCACTATCAGGCTCTGCAGCCATATGGAAAGGAGAAAAACCTCTGCACTCAACAAACCCAATTTCTCATTAATTTTTGCAAGTGATAATTTTGAAATAATACTGATGTCATAATGTCATGTGAGGATCACTGTAAGCCAGAAATAGTGTTAGATAAACACATTCTTTAACCTGAATTTTATTGGAACTAAAAGATAAAGAACTTTTTTTAAAAAAGTTATGTCACTTACATCTAATAATGTTTATATATGTCATACAGAAAATCAATTATTTACACATCTACCTGAAGTTAGAGAGAGTTTACAACTAAAACAATTTGACTATTAATTATTTGGAACTTGTAAGATTACTGAGTTATTTTGTTTTAATGCTAAGAACTTAAAATTGTTGATTGGTTAATGCATGTAGAAATTAGGAGACTAGGTGAAAACTTTATTTTGGAATAATTCTGCCCATTCAGAACATTCCTCCTCTATGTGTGAGAGTTAGCAATGTAGGGGAATAAACATTCACCCCCTAGTCTTTCCTGCTTAGAATCCATATCAATCTTACTTATGTTGTAAAAATGCCAAAAGCCCATGGAAACTATCTGTAGAGGCAAGGTCATTTGGCCTAAGAAAGGAATTTGTTTTAATTGTAGCTTGCTAAGAAAGTTGCAAAATATTAAAAAAAAAATTTGAGAAAGAAAAACATTAAATGAAATTCCTTATGTAGGAAAAACCTAGTAAATCTTTATTGTTTATTACAGCTCCATAGGAATAAAATTAACATATAATTGGATATGAGTTGTGATTGGTGAAAAATTGCTACTTAAAATAAAAAGCATTTAATATTATATTTAATTCACATCTTATTTTTTCTTTCTATAGCAAAATTTCTATGATCAGAATAATTAGTCAATAAAAGATATGAACTCTTTTGTGTTAGCTCACTGGGAAACCTAATATTATTTTTTTATCAAGAATTAGAATATATACAGTAATTTATACAAACTACTTAAGCTCACTTTATAATATTCCCCTTTTTTAGAGGGATCCTAATACTAATAGCTTTCATAAATACTTTGATCAGCTTCTCAATTGTTGTCAATATAAAGATTCAATTACTATACCTTTTTTGACTAAAAACTTTGTGATATTTAAGAATTCTGCAATAGTTTGTCAATAGAAGCCTTGAGAATCTATGTTACTCATGTTACACCAATTTGGTTTAAATTAATCTCACTCTTAAAAGTTTTCTTTTTGCTTTTAGGATTTCCAGGAAAACTTGTAGCTAAGTCAAAGCAAAGTAGAACAGATTTTGCTCTTTTGATTTCAATGAACAGTCATTCCATGGCCTAAGAAAGAGTTAAAGTAGTGTCTGAACTTATTATAGATAAAAGATTTAATTTCTGAAATATCTCTTTCTTTCAAAATGAATATAATCAGAGGATAAACAATCTTTGTGTAACAAGGATGTACGTCTACTATTCAGTTGCAAAGTTCTAGTCAGGAACTTCTTTCGTATATCAGCTTCCTCGAAATGCAAGCTAATTAATTCTAATTATATTAACATTAATTCTAATAATGATAAAGTTATTAATATTCACTTTACTTCTACCTACTAGACACAGCTTTCTGGTATGCTATTATTGTTAAATGATTTTTCTTTTCCCTTAATATTGAGTCAGATAACAAATATTCTGTATACATATGCCAACACATATTGAAACTGCTAAACTCGAACAACTTCTGGAGCCCCAGCACCCACAGAACGGCACAGAGAAGCTAACCTCCTGCTGAGGACAGCCCAGCAGCCCGGCAGGGAGCGGCCAGCTCAGCGCTCTGAGAGCAGGCAGCACAGCCCGCTGGGAACCGACAGCGCAGCCCTCAGAGCCTGGCCCAGGTCCGAGGTTTTAGCCCCAGGGCGGCCGGGCCTTCAGCCGGCTGGTGGAACCCCAGAACACCAGCAATTGTGGTGATTCCAGAATTATCAGCACAGATATGCCTAGGACAAAGTGAGAGGTTAGTGCCCTATGGACTTTGGGACCAGTATTTGGGGAACACGTGGCTTCCTCCCCTGGGGGCAAAAAGCTGCTGAAGAAACAGCTGCACAGAAGCCATTTTGCAGTGTAAGTAGTGGCTCTCGCTCCTGGTCTGCAAACTGTAGGAAGATCCAGCAATCAGTCTGGGGGTTAATCGCTCTTGCTTTAAACTGCCTGGATCTGGATTGTGGTCTGAGGGGGAAGTTTGGGGTGGGTATACAACTTGCCAGAGTGAGTGGAGACTTTACAGAGGCCACCCAACTGGCGGAAGTTGTGAAGACCCCACGTTTGGGAGGAAGCTCCCCTGTCTGGTGGCAGAGTCCTACTGTGGCAACAAGCCCCAAAATCAAGTAATTAAGTGGCAATATGCCTAGGTAAACGAAACAAAATAAACAGAAAAGTTCAACATTGGACTCCTATTTTAGGGGCAAAGAGGCTCAAAGTATAGAGGAGGACTGTGAGGTCAGAACTCCTGCACCAAAAGCCCCAAATGAAAATACAAGCTGGCTACAGGCCATAGAGGACCTTAAGAAGCAGATAAGAGAAGTGGGGGAAAATTTGGGAAGAGAAATGAAAAAGATGCAAGAAAAGTATGAAATGACAGTCAACAGCCTGACTGAGGAAAATAACACCTTAAAAAATAGACTAACTCAAATGGCAAAAGAGGCTCAGAAAGGCAATGAGGAGAAGAATGCCTTAAAAAGTCGAATTTGCCAGATGGAAAAAGAATCTCAAAAGCTCATTGAGGAGATTCATTCCTTCAGAGTTAGACTGGAGCAAATGGAAGCTAGTGACTTTATGAGAAATCAAGATGCTGTTAAACAGATCCAAACAAATGAAAGAATAGAAGGCAATGTGAAATATCTCATGGGAAAAACCACTGACCTGGAAAATAGATCCAGGAGAGATAATTTAAAAATTATTGGACTATCTGAAAGCCATGATCAAAGAAAGAACATAGAAATCATCCTTAAAGAAATTCTCAAGGAAAATTGCCCGATGTTTTAGACCCAGAGGGTGAAATAGAGGTTGAAAGAAACTGCTAAACTTAAATATACTCAGAATACAGATCTTTTTAACCTTTTTCAGAAGTTACAAGATCTTATGACAGAGGCCACTACCTATATTGCAATTTATTCTTAATTTCTTAGGCCTCTTTATCTAAATAATGTGACTATTGATCAAAAGTTCAAGTTTCTTCAACTTTTTCCCCAAATATTCATAGAACTACATTAGCTTACTCTTATTTTCATCAAAATGTATATACTCTATGTACATAATTCCATGCTACTAAGGAACAAGCTAAACAGATTGAATGCTGATAATGTTCCTGCCACTAACAAACATTTCAATCTTTCTATGATCATTTTTAAATAATATCAATTACAGGCATACCCCTTATAATAAAGATATTACAACCTAGTTGCTATAATAAAAAATGGGGGAGCAATTAGCTATATTAGCTACTGCTTTATACACCCAAAATACATTAGTTAATAAAAACATTGCTAAAAATGAGTGTACACTGGCAGTAAAACCATGTGAAAGGTGCATACTCCCCCAAATGAAGGTAATGTGGGATTTATTACTGTGGGGGCGAGGCTGTGCTTATATATTTTCCAGAAGCTGGGGAACGACCAGTGAGGGTGCCAGAACAGAAATGTCAGGGTGTGTACTCCGAATCACCCAGAAAAATGAAAAAGATTCAGCAGTAGCAGAAGAACTCACAGAGACAGAACAGGGGAATAAAGAAGAAGAGGTCTCCTAATGCAACCAAAACAAAAAAGCTGTGCCCCCATGGGGGCAGATTGAACATTTTTTATATCCACCCAAAGAACTGAAACCTGTTACCTCAGGATTTGTGTTTCTTACTGTGATCACTCTGCTTTCGATAGAAACTGAACTGGTTCCATCCTGATTTATGTTTCAAGATACCTACCCTTGGGGCGGCTGGGTGGCGCAGTGAGTAGAGTGTAGGCTCTGGAGTCAGAAGGACCTGAGTTCGGATTCAGCCTCAGACACTTAATGCACACACAAACAAAAACCTAGCTGTGTGACCTTGGGCAAGTTACTTAACCCCCCCCCCAAAAAAAAAAAAAAAGATACCTACCCCTGTTGCATCACTTGTTTTATATATAACTGTAATTGTGACCACATGTATTTGACCCTCTCAAGCCTTCCTTACTTCTACTAAAGTAAATCATTTACACACGATATAAGTCCATACTACAATTTATTGGAATATACCCTGCTTTAACTGTACTCTTAAACAATATATTAGTGGTTATGATGTCATACTCTTTGTACAACCACCTTCTTTTGGTTTCAGACTTTGGAGGAACCTGCACATAAGCGATTTCTGGACCTTTACTCATGGGACTAATGGCAACTGTATCTTCTATTCTCCTTCTCCAATGTACTTATGGATACACCTATCTATGTATGACCCCTCTGTATGGAATATTGTTTGCATTCATCGTACTCTTGCTCTATGTATATCTAGCAGGGATTTATACTATTATTTTGTCTACTATCATGGATAATTTCAACCACTGTGTCTTTGTATTTGGGTAATAAGTTAAAGTAGAGACTTTCAGAAAAAATTAGATGCTTTAAAGGATACTAGAATTTGTGAAAGATAAGCTAGCAGAAACTCAGTTTTGTTGAAGTGTGATTATAGATTTCAGCCTATTTGTGTTACACGGGTGAAATATAGTAGGTCTAATTAAGATTGGCAAAAAGTTAAAAATCATTTGTTAGGGATTTTTAGAAATACCTCCATAGCAGTGGATTTGGCACAATTCGATAAATTGATTTCCCATATCAATGAGGCCTCCCTGGATAAAATTAAGGTAGACGATTTGGAACGACAAATTTAGGGTTCATTTAAAGAGTTAAGTCCTTTGCATTGGCTATATACATTGCTTTCACCCCTTCTTCCTCTGGTTATATTGTATCTCCTTGCAATTTGCATTGTGAAGTATGTAGTAGGTGTTTTTAAACAAACACCCTAAGCCTGGCAAGTGTCCCCACCTCGTTATCCTTTTCCCTGTGATTTGTGAATACTATATAATATGTAATTGAATGACTTTTTGTTTATGGTAATTATCCCCTCACCTGTTGCCTTCTCATGCAGATGTCCAAAGAATCCTGTGCCTTGCAGGACTAATAACATTTGGCTCTCTGAGCCTAAAAGGAAGGGGGACTTGTTGGGGTCTCAGGGAGCCTCTCTGAGTTCAAGTCTGAAGCAACAGCATACAGAGCAATCAGCAATACATGCTGATCTCATCTGTGGTCAGAGCACCCTAACCTCTAGGAAATGCCGAGGTGACCAGACTGTGTGCTGTCATGCAATGTATCCTGTTCCTTGAAATTAATCTTTTTTAAAAATTTTATTTGTTTATTTTTAGTTTACAAGATTCAATTCCAAAGTTCCTTGAGTTTCAAATTTCCCTTCCCTCCCTCCCCTCACCCCCCACAATGGCATATGATCCAGTATAGGATCTGCAAATACTTTCACATTAGACATTAGTCAGGTTACAAAGGCCGATTGTACTAGATGGAATGAAAAATGGTAAAGAACAAATAAAACCAAACAATGAAAAGAAAAGGATCAATTGGTTTGCTTCCATCAGGATTCAAGCTCAGTTCTTTCTAGATCTTTCTCTGGATGTAGGCATCTCTCTCCTTCATGAGTCTTTCAGGATTGACTTATATTATATAATTATTGACTTATTGTCCTCATTGCTGAGGACAGTCCAATCTGTCATAGTTGGTCATCACAAATATGTTGTGTCTGTGATTGTATACAGATTTCTCCTGGTTCTACTCTTCTCACACAGCATCAGTTTGTATAAGCCTCTCCAGGTAAATATGAAAACTGTCTCCTCCTCATTTCTTATAGCACAATAATATTCCATTGCATGCATATACCACAACTTGTTCATCCATTCCCCAATTGGTGGGCACCCCTTTAATTTCCATTTCTTTGCAACCATGAAAAGAACTGCTATAAATATTTTTGTACATATGGGTCTTCCTCCCTCTTCTATGATCTCTTTGGGATATAACCCTAGAAGTGGTATGGCTGGGTCAAAGGATATGAAATTATTTATAGCCATTTGGGCATAATTCCAGATTGCTCTCCAGAATGGTTGGATAAGTTCACAACTCCTCCAGCAATGCATTAACTTGAAATTAATCTTGGGGACTAAGGGTAAGTGTGCAGGAGTAAGCAAGCTGTTCTGGACACAGCCTCCCTGTTCTCTGATTCCCATACCCGCCCCCCCCCCCCCGGTTCTCTCACGAGCTCTGCCAGTGCACTTTGGGGATTTAAGGGCTGAAGCATGAGGGGACTAGAGAGGAATGGAGGGAGAAATGTAACAACATGCCTGTCCTGCCAATAAAGCTGTGCCTCTTTCCATTTCCACTGGCTCGACTTCTTCTTTATATGAACACTCAGGATTTGACCAGAATGCACACTGAAGACCTGGGAAAGTTAAGACTCAGCCTGAAATCCAAGGAGTGCTACAGTTAAATGCTATCCACATCCAGAGAGAGAGCTATGGATGGTGAATGCAGATCAAAGCATACTATTTTCACATTTTGGGGGTTTTTTTGGTGACTTTTTCCTTTTGTTCTGTTTCTTTTTTCACAACATGAAATATGTTTACATGATTGCATCTGTATAAACTACATCAGATTGCTCACCATCTTAGGGAGCGTAAAGGTAATGGTAATTTGAAGATCTTCTCTGCCCCTTAATAGACCTAAAGGAATCCGAAGATCTTCCCTGTTTTGAAGATCTACCCTGCCCCTTAATAGGTTGAATATAAACATATGGAGCCTGTAATGGGAAGAGTTTGCAAAATGGGTGGAGCAGAGCCCAGAGGAAGCTGGGAGTCAGAGCAGTTAGTGTGGTGGGAGAGAGAAGATGTAGGCAAGGAGACAGATAGGTATGGTGTTGCTTCCTGCTGTGTTATGGTGCATTAACTTCTTCGTTGCTGTGATGGATTTGGTTTTCTGGTGTCTGAATAAATATTTTACTTCTGTCTTCTGTATGGAGAGTCTATTATATTTTGCAACTCAGAACTATGCTGACATATTCATAGTTGCCATCTGTGCTGTGAATATTATGTTGGTGCTATGGGGGAGGGGAGGGAGGAAGGTTGAAAAAATTTGAAATTCAAATCTTATAAAAAATGAATGTTGAAAACTATCTTTACATGTAATTGGAAAATATAAAATATTATTCACCAAAAATAAACATATACAGTATACACACATATATACATGTCCATATAATATATATAGTACACATATATAATATGTATATGTAGATATGTATAGATATATAGATATACAGATATAGATTCAGATATAGTTATAGACATAGGCATAGACATGGACATGGACATAGAGAAAGTGTCTGTTGCACTAAATTCAAAAGATTGTGGTAAATGATTTGTTCTTGAGAGAATTTCCTGGCTATGCATCCTTTACTGGAAATGTTGGTCTTATAATTTGTATTAACTCTGCATGTGTGTGTGTGTGTGTGTTCCTCAAAGCCTGTGCTTGGTATGGGAGATGAAATTACAAACTAGGTCCCTAGCCTGTATTTTTCTTAGTGCTTGCATCTAAGAAACAAAAAACTGGGTTGGAAGGAGAGATGTTGAGAAACAGTGAAATCTATAATCAACAAAGTATCTTTGTTTAAGAAGTCTCATCTGAGGAAATGTGGAAGGGTGGAGCAGGGAGATGACTAGAGAAGAGATGAATGCCAGCTCTTGTCTTCTTCCTTTTCCTTTCAATGCCTTTTATATGATGGCATGCTCAACATACAGTCATAGAGCTAGAAGAGGCCTCAGAAGCCATGTAGTTCAATGTTGTTGTTTAGTCATTCAGTCATATCCAACTCTTCATGACTTTGCCGACTATATCGTCCATGGGGTTTTCTTGGCAAAGATAATGTTGCTGCTTGCCATTCCCTTCTCTAGTGGATTAAGGTGAACAGAGGTTAAGTGATTTGCCCAGGGTCACACAGTTAGTGAGTATATGAGTCTGGATTTGAGCTCAGGTTTCCCTGAATCCAGGCCCAGTGCTCTATCCACTGAACAATCTAGTTGCCTACTATCTAGTTCATTGCAGATAAGGAAAATGAGAATAAGAGAGGGGAAAGTATTGCCCCAAGTCACATAGGAATTAAGCAATCAGGGGTGAAATTTGAATCCTCTGATCCTAAATCCTCTGATTTTGAAGCCAGTGACGTTTCTACTATGCCTTGCCACATCTTGTAAATAACTAGGACACAAATTAATGCCTTTAGGAAGGTCTACCAAAGAGAGTGAAAGAAATAATTACTAATAACCAATGAGTGGGAGTTTCCCCTATTTCTGTAGTCCTCTTTTTTTTTTTTTTTTTTGCTTTTTGGAGGGCAATTGGGGTTAAGTGACTTGCCCAGGGTCACATGGCTAGTTTTTGTGTTAAGTGTCTGAGGCCAGATTTGAACTCAGGTCCTCCTGACTCCAGGACCAGGGCTCTATTCACTGCACCACCTAGCAGCCCCCATAGTCCTCTTTTCAAAAGTTTAGTCTCTTGAAAGACATTGCTGATAATAAGATTGAATTAACTTTCCTCCATCTTGGTCAGACTCAACCCAACCTTACAAGGAATTGCTTGTTGTCTTCTACTCAAATTTGGGTAGGCATAAATTCTTTGATTTGATTGCCCAAGCCTGGGGGTAATTTAGAAGTAAATGACATAATCAAAGTTCATGAAAATAGGTCCCTCATTCTAATAGTCATTCTCTCTCATTACTTGTTAACCAATCAAAGTTAATTGCCACCGTCTGGAACACCCACTTTCCAAGGGCATGTAAGCTGTGAGTCCTTCACCATGACTGTCTTTGGCATTCGATAGGGCCACTGACCAATACTAGTGATGAGGAATGGGCTCTGGGATCTCCCTTGGGCTCTTCTTGGGTCCTAGAGGTACAGACTCTGGGAACCTCCCTTGGACTCCTGATTAAATCATCTCATTTGATGAGGCAATAAGCTTACATTGTAGCTGAGCCCAAGCCTCAACTAGACTTCTCACCTTCTGTTACTAGACTTCCCACCTTTGAGCCTATCAAAATATCAATACACCCTTAAACTGGCCTAGCCCACCATTGTCTGTAGTCTCCAGCTACCTCCCAACCTTAATCACTCATTGACCTCATTAACTCCTCCTGAAGACACTCCCCAAACCTCCTCCTCTAGACCACCCCTAGATTCCTCCCACAACCTTCTGTATATAAGACCCCATCTCACACCATGTGGTATGAGAGTGACATAGAATAGTAAGAGCTCCATAGAATAGTGAGAGCACCATAGAATGCCATAGAAGACTGAGAGCGCCATAGAAAGACCTAGCACGACTTACTCTGTGTCTAATGCAAGCGAACTTTTAATAAATTTTACTTTTCTTTGGCTGAGAAGACTCGAGTCGAATTCATTTGGCAGGACCCAGTGTGTTGGTATTTTGGGGTCTCCAGAGCAACCCTAACCCTCTTAGTGGGTAACCTCTTCACTAGTATTATTAATAAAATGTTTAATTACCCAGGAATTATGTCTCTTGAACTTTTTAAACATCACAGTCTACTGTGTAATATGAAACATTGTTTCTTAGTGAAAGAAGTTTCCCCACTCCCTTGCCTCTTTCCAGTGTTCTCTGTGTCCAACTACAGTATCCCTGATGCCCATATCTTTGGGTTCCCAGAGTCTAGTTCCAGGTAGAAGCCTGATGAAGAAACATTCTAGGAGAGCAGGAGATACTAGGTAGAGATTGGGCTGGTATATCCAATTGAAGAGTCCCTACTTAAAAAAAAAAAAAAGCATTGGAATTTATATTTTTTCTTTTATAATCATTAGAATTAGATCCACCATCTTCTTTCCTAAAGTAATAACTCTATTCTTAACTGTAATTAAAATGTTTAACCTGTATATGAAGTTTTGTGTTGGGCATTTATTCAAAAGAATGGTATTAATAGAGATACTAATTTATAAGATTCTAATGATTATGAAAGATAAAATATAAACTCCAATGCTCATTTTTTCAGATGAGGAACTGAAACAAACAGGGTTAAGTGACTTGTTCAGAATCATACAGCTAGTATCTAAGGTTAGATTTCAACTCATCCTAACTTCAGGTTTGGCATTCTATCCACTGTGCCACCTAGTGGCCCCTGTATTTCTTGTACTTCTTAACTTTATCGGGGGAAACAAGTGGAGAAACAAAAAAGCTACTTTGTGAGCTCTAATGTTATAGTGAAATCCATTAATTTATATACCTCATCCACTTGTGGTACCTCTCTCCCCAAGGTCCTAGACACAGCAGCAGGCCTACAGTACTCATGGTTTTTATATGGGATATAAAAGCTACTTCCTGGGAGAATGGGACATCCATCAGTTATATTCTTTTTAATGGGCATATTGGAACTAAATTTGAAATGACTGAATGGAATATTCAATCTGATGCACGCGCATGCGCACACACACATACATACATACACACACACACATACATACACACACCTTTTTAGAATTCTGACTTTAGGAATTTCTTGAGCTTCTCTGCCATATGTATCCTCATCATAGGAAGGCTAAGAATAGTAGTATGTTGTGACTTTTGCCAAGTCTGACTGGTCTATTGAGATATTTCCTATTCTTTCTGGTATCTACCAAACATGTATCTTTACCTTATCTAAACTCCTATAGCACCTAATTCCACTCATTTTGATACTAGATGACAGATGATTTGCTTTTGGGTTTGTGGTCTTAAGTCAAGAAGATAAATAAATTCCTTGAAGACAGGACTGTATCCTGGGACAGATCATGTCACCTACCACTTCCATGGTTTTCTGTTGTCTACCTGCTAAAATCAAATTCCTCAGCCTGGCATTTAAAGTCATCTAACCAACCTCTTTTACTCTTTTACTGCTCTCTGGTGATTTAACCAAACTAAATTAAAAAAGTTTACAATCACATCCTATAATTTTCTACCTCCTCACCTTTCTTCATGTTCTTTGTGCTTGAAATGCCTTCCCTGCTGGCTCTGTTTATTAATTTCTGATGAATATGTCAACTCAGCTTGAATGCAAGAAATGGTGAAGGGGGTATTTTCAGAGAAACCTGGGAAGACTTGGATTGATGGACTGATGGGGAGTACAGTGATTAGAACTAGAAGAATAATTTATAAAATAACAACAATGTTATAAAGAAAAATAACTTTAAAAGCGTTAAGAACTACAATAAATCATCTTGGGAGGCGGAGCCAAGAAGGCAGAGTAGAAACAGTGCATCCAAAGCACTCTCCCCCCAGATCACCTCCAAACTATGTAAAAGGGGACTCTGAACAACTTCTGGAGCCCCAGCACCCACAGAACGACACAGAGAAGCTAACCTCCCACTGAGGACAGCCCAGCAGCCCTGCAGGAAGAACCAGCTCAGCGCTCTGGGAGCCAGCAGCACAGCAAGCAGAGAGCCGAGCACAGGTCCTCCTGAGTAGCAGTTTTAGGCCCAGGGAGGCAGGGCCAGCAGCAGGCTGGAGGGAGCCAGCAGCTGTGGTGATTCCAGAATTATCAACTCAGATATGCCTAAGACAAAGTGAGAGGTTAGTGCCCTATGGACTTTGGGACAAGTATTTGGGGAACGCATCTGCTTCCTCCCCTGGGGGCTAGAAGCTGCTGATGAGACACGCCATTTTGTAGTTTTCAGAGACAGCTCTAGCTCCTGGCCTGCAAACCGTAGGGAGATCCAGCTATCAGTCTTGGGGGTTAATCGCTCTTGCTTTAACCTCCCTGGATATGGATTGTGATCGGGGGAGGGGGGGGAGGTCTGGGGTGGGTATCCAGCTTGCCAGAAAGCTGTGAAGACCCCAACATTCCAGACGAAAGCTCCCCTGTCTGGTGGCATAGTCCTACTGTGGCAACAAGTCCAAAAGTCAAGTAATTAAGTGGCATCATGCCAAGGCAAAGGAAACAAAACAAACAGAAAAAATGCAACCTTAGACTCCGATTTTGGGGGCAAAGAGCATCGAAGCATAGAACAGAAGGAGGACTGTGAGGTCAGAAATCCTGCTCCAAAAGCCCCAAAGGAAAATATGAGTGGGCTACAGACCATAGAGGACCTTAAAAAGGACTTTAAAAATCAAATAAGAGAAGTGGAGGAAAAATTGGGAAGAGGAATGAGAAGGATGCAGGAAAAGTATGAAATGGGAGTCAACAGCCTGACTGAGGAAAACAACACCTTAAAAAATAGACTAACTCAAATGGCAAAGGAGGCCCAAAAGGGCAATGAGGAGAAGAATGCCTTAAAAAGTCGAATTTTGGGGGCGGCTAGGTGGCGCAGTGAGTAGAGTGCCAGCCCTGGAGTCAGAAGGACCTGAATTCAGATCCAGCCTCAGACACTTAACGCACACACAAATAAAAACCTAGCCGTGTGACTTTGGGCAAGTTGCTTAACCCCAATTGCCCTCCAAAAGGCAAAAAAAAAAAGTCGAATTTTCCAGATGGAAAAAGAATCTCAAAAGTTCACTGAGGAGATTCATTTCCTCAGAGTTAGACTGGAGCAAATGGAAGCTAATGACTTTATGAGAAATCAAGATGCTGTTAAGCAGATCCAAACAAATGAAAGATTAGAAGGCAATGTGAAATATCTCATGGGAAAAACCACTGACCTGGAAAATAGATCCAGGAGAGATAATGTAAAAATTATTGGACTACCTGAAAGCCATGATCAAAGAAAGAACCTAGAAATCACCCTTCAAGAAATTCTCAAGGAAAATTGCCCTGGTGTTTTAGATCCAGAGGGCAAAATAGAAGTTGAAAGAATCCACAGATCGCCTCCTGAAAAAAGATCCCAAAAAGAAAACTCCCAGGAATATTATAGCCAGGTTCCAGAATCCCCAGATCAGGAAGAAAATACTACAGTCAGCCAGCAAGAAACAATTTCAATATTGTGGAAACACAATCAGATTAGCACAGGACCTGGCAGCTTCTACACTGAGGGATCAAAGGCATGGAATATGATATTCCAGAGGGCAAAAGAGCTGGGACTGAACCCAAGAGTCACCTACCCACCTGAGTATTTTGTTTCAGGGGAAAATATGGTCATTCAGTGGAATAGAGGACTTTCAAGCATTCTTGAGGAAAAAACCAGAGTTGAATAGAAAATTTGTCATCCAGACACAAGAAGCAAGAGATGCCTGAGAAGGTAATCAGGGAAAAGAAATCAAAAGGAACTTATCAAAGTTGAACTATTTACATTCCTATATGGAAAAGCAATATCTGTGACTGATGATATCTTTCTCACTATGTAAATAATGGAAGAAGGGGGTGTGGTCATATGAATACATATGTGAATGTGTGTGTATATGGTTACAGTTATATGGATAGAGGGCATATGTTGAATTTGTTGGGAAGGGAGAATACTCAAGGGGTGAAATTATGAGGTGAGAGAGGAAAGTGGCAAGAGGAGATGGGGAGAGACAGGGTAGGGTAAACTATCTCATGTGGAAGAAGCAAGGGGAAGAGGCTGCAAGGGAGGGGAAGAATAGGAAGGCAAAAAGGCAAAACCACATCCTCATTGAAATTGGTTCAGGGAGAGAATGACATACATACTAAATGGGATATCTCAACCTGCAGCAGAATAGGGGGAAGGGGGATGAGAGGAGGGATGATGGATGGGAGGGCATCCTTGGGGGGAGGGGAGGTTGGAAGTACCCACTATAGAAGAGGGACAGGATCAAGTGGGGAGTGGACCAGGTGGTGGGTGGGATGAGTAGGAGGGAATTATAAGCAGCCTTGTCCAATATATCTACTATGGTAACATTTTGCATAGCTATACATGTACAGCACATACTGAATTACTTATCTCCCCAGAGGGAATGGGTGGCAAGGGAGGAAGGGAATGGATCTGAAATTCGAGGTCTTAAAATCAAATGTTTCAAATATATATAAATACTATTATCAGTACTCTTTTGCATGTAATTGGGAGATAAGATGTGCAGGCATTGGGGCATAGAGACTCACCTAGCTCTAATGGAAAAGTCGAAGCGGGTATGGGAGAAGATATGGGAGAGAGCAGATTGGAGGAAAGGATATATTAGGGGACTACTATGGGATGGTGGATAGGGGAAAAACAGGGAAAAAAAATTTAACTCAAAATCTGGCGGAAATGAACGATGTAAACCAGAAGTTAAGCATTTGTTTAATTTTAAAAAATAAAAAATTAAAATTAAAAAAATAAAGAACTACAATAAATGGAATCACCAACCACAATTGCAGAGGACTCATGATGAAAAGACTACCCACCTCTTAAGAGAGAAATAATGAACTTAGAATGCAAATGCACACACACACACACACACACACACACACACACACACACACACACACACACACATGCTCATAGACACAACCAATGGGGGAATTTCTTTTGTTTGACTATATTTTTATTACATAATTTTTTTCTTTTGTAGTATAAGGGGGTGGCAGGAAGGAAAAAAGTCAGATAACTGAAAAAAATAAAATGCAATTTAAAACATAAATTAAAATGTTGATAAGGGGAATCTTCGTAATCTGATTAACCTTCAATCAACCTATCAACCTGATGAAATATAAGATGTGAACTTTTGTCCAAATGACAAAAGCAAGTTTAATTCTTTTTTTTTTTCTTTTTGGAGGGTGGGGAAGGCAGGGAAATTGGGGTTAAGTGACTTGCCCAAGGCCACATGGCTGGTAAGTGTTAAGTGTCTGAGGCTAAATTTTAAGTCCTCCTGACTCCAGGACCAGTGCTTTATTCGCTGCACCACCCAGCTACCCCTAGCAGCTCTAATTCTTTGCAGAAAGGAGGCAAAGATTTCCTTTCATGGGTCTGCAGTGTTTCGTGTTGCCTCTTCTTTATTGATTGACTGAGGCCCAAGAAGTCAGATACTTGGTGGAGGAACCACACTACCTATGATGTGTAAGTATCACCAATGTGATACCCATAGCAGCTGCTATGAAAATGCAGACATATTTCCAGGGTTAAATTTCAAAATAAATCAAACTTTCTTCCTCAAAGACAAAGCCAAGATATTTATGCAGATACCAGAAAACCAATTCCACTATGGTAACAAAGAAGTTTATACATATCACCAATGCAGGAAGCACCACCATCCCCAAGCCTTCCCTTCATTAGGCCTCCCCACAGCTCCCCTAGGCAAAATTCCTCCCTCTCTCACTCACACTAACTATTTTGCCTCATTCTCTCCTCCTGCTCCACCCTCCAGTTCCACCCATTTGGCAAGCTCCTCCCACCATGGACTTCATGTGACTCAAACTGTGGTCTGGGCCAAAGTTCAAAGCAGGTCACCCTATTAAGGGACAGGGAAGATGTTCAAATTCCATTAATATTACAATAAGAATGAGCTATGGACCAGTCCATCCTTTGTATCCTTTTGGAGAGCTTTCTCTCCCTTGGATTTCCAGAGCAGAATAAAGTAAGGGGGAAAGGGGAGAAGAAGAGAGAGGGATTCTTCTCAAACTCACTCCTACCAGGAACAGCAATAGTTCTAAAGAAAAATGTGGCAATGGGAGATATGTCTTTGCATGTAGCCCAAGAGTATCTGGACCTAGACCTGGACCTCCCAGTGCTGCATATCTGAGATTAGGTCAGAAACTAGAGAATGGATGCTTCCAGCCATTTGGTTAGTTCTTCATCAATAACCTGTGATTGATCTCTAGTATTTCCAAGACTCAAGAATTCCTAAATTTGAAATGTAGGCATTAGTCTCTTAGAGAGGAAGTTCTTTAACCACATGCCTCCCAGAGGAGAAGCTACAATGACAGGATTATCTTTGTAGCTGGTGGACTAGAGTCATGCCCAGAGACATTGGGAGATCGAGACCTTGCCTACCCAGCATCATGTTACCATGAGTTTCATAGACAGTTCAGAATCTCAGTGAATGGGAGTTTTTGATCAATGTATGGTTGTCTTCACCTCCCAGAGTACTCTAATGAGTCTAATGGGTTATTGGAGTGTTTATACTTCCTGTAATTTTTCAAATGCACCTGCAAGTCCTTTGTGTATCATGCAGTTTCCATGGCAGGAAAAATAAAAGCTGTCCTATACCTGATATCTATATGGTACATTGAGTACTTTTATGGGAGGAGACCCTATTACCCACACAAGGGGAAACCCTATACCTGAATCCTAGCTAAGCTTTATTTAATAGATTTCCTTGAAGTTTTACTCTGGGATAAGAGGCAGAATCAGAGAGAGAACCTCACCCCTCTGGAAATCAGAACCCCAGATCAAACATGATGCATGTGATCCCAGAGTAATTGGAATATGGAAAAGCAGCCTGGACAACACACTACACAAACATCCATCCATTTAGGAACAATTTATTGAGAGCCTACTATGTATGAAACATTGTTGTATTCAGAGTAAATATTAGAGATGGTAAAGAGAGAGCTTGATTCTATAAAATTATGGTGTTGGACTAAATGATCTTTAATGATAACTCACACTTAGTGCTTTAAGGTTTGAAAAGTGTTTAAATGTATGACCTCATTTGATCCTTTTAAACCCTTAATTACTAATTAATGCTATTAGTATCCTCACTTAACAGATTTTGAAACTGAGTCTCGGAGAGATTAAACAACTACCAAATGTCACAAAGCTGGTAAATAGCAAAGGTGGGATTTGAGCCCAGGGTTTCCTAATGCTGAGTCCATTACTATAATAATAGTAGCTTTCATTTATATAATGCCTTAAGGTTTTTAAAGTGTTTTTTACATATATCATTGCATTTTATCCTCACAACAACCCTGAGAGTTAGGTGCTATTATTATCCAATTTTAGAGGAAATTAAAGGAAACAGAAGTCATATGATTTGCCCAAGGTGGCACAGTGAGTAAATGCCTGAGGCTAGATTTACAGTGAGCTCTTCTTGACCCACTGTGTCACCTAGCTGCCCATCCCTTGACTCACTTCTTCAAAAGGCTGATTCACTGAATCTGCCTTACCTCATTCTGAGTACCTAAAAAGGCTTTAGCCTAAAAACACCAGGGTCTGACATTGTATCAGGATACAGTCATCTCTAGTCATCCTGATGAATATCTGGTCACTGGACCCAAGTACCTCTGGAGGAGAAAGTGAGTCTGGTGACCTTGCACAGACCTCCCTCACTCAAATCAAAGTTAACTACAAGTCAGGTCGTCATTTCCCTGATACCATGGTCCTCTTTGAAAACGAAGGATAAACACAACCTGGTCACCATCAAAAAAGCAAAGAGTGGGATGGGTTCTTTCCCTTTATTCATTTTATTATACATTTCCATTATCTGCTCTCCATTTCCAGACTGCCTTTTGGTCTGAGGTCAATTCTGTTTCAAGATTACCCTTAATTTTCATTTTAACATGATTTCACCTGATGAAATACTTCCTCAGGAAGGTCTTGCCTAGCAACATGGCAGTGTGTGGTAAATTTCTCCCTCTGCTGATATTCTTCATATGTTTTTATTCTTCATTCCAAAATGCCTTCTTTCACTGCTGACCCAGTTGCTAAGGCTGAATATAGGAGGACTAGTGAATGTATGGTAGAGCACAGAGATTCCTGCTCAACATTGCATTTAACTGAGTTTCTGGGGAAGCTATGATTCTACCACCAGCCTTGATGAATCAAAATATTATAGAGAACATTTGAAAAAGAGCTGTGGTACATCGGGTTTTCATAACATCTCCTTGTGATTTAGCTGACCGGAGTCTTATCCTCATGTCTGAGTCTGAAGCCATGATGCTCAGAGTAGACAAGCCATCTGAGGCTGGGGGCATTAGAAACAAGAGCTCTTGACCAAGGATCCATGGACCTCCCCAAGGTATGCATTGATAAATTTAAGTGGAGTGAATGAACTTGGATAGGAAAAATTGCATTATCATTTCAATATAATTGGTTACCTTTATAATTCTATGTATTTTATGCATCTAAAATTATTACTATGTGAAGTCTATAGGCAATACAGATTTTCAAAGGGGTTCCTGATCCAAAAACAAATAAAAACAGTCTCTTGTTAGAAGTGTCTTTATAGAACAAAATGGGCATCTAGATGATATGGTGAATAGAGCACTGGGCCAGGAAGACTCATCCTCCTGAGTTCAAATCTGGCCTCAGACACTTCTTAGCTGTGTGACTCAGGCAAGTTTTTAACCCTGTTTTCTTCAATTTCCTCATCTATAAAAATGAGCTGGAGAAGGAAATGGCAAATCATTTCAATATCTTTGCCAAGAAAACCCCAAATGGGGTCGCAAAAAGTAGGGCATGACTAAAACAATAGAACAACAATAACAACAATAAAATGCAGTGGTGGAAGAATGAACCAGTATCTCCCTCCAAGTTGCTCATATAAGCAAAAGCCAGTTCTCTGAAATAAAGGGAAGAAACCAGGAAAAAGCATTTATGTATCCTAGGTAATATTTGAAAATTGCACCCTTCCCTTCCTTCATGAAAATCTAGGGGCTTTGATGATCTAGCAGCAATTTATATAAATCTGATTAAAGACAAAATAAATAGCTTTGTGCTTTTTTCATATTAAAAGTCTTTGTCAAAAACAATATTAATGTGTGTCCTTTTTATAGTCTGTGAGAGGTAATTTTGTGGTTTGGAAAGATCATAACATTTAGGATCAAAAAAGGCCTGGGTTCAATTCTTAGCTATGTCACTAGACAGCTTTGTGACCTTTGGTAAGTCACTTTACCAACCATGACCTCAGTATCTTCTTCTGCAAAGTGAGGGGTTTAAACTAGATATTTTAAAGATACTTTTCAGCTTTAAGAATATGTGTCTATAAATTTACATCTAGTCTCAGTCCTGCTGCTTTTCTGAAGCTCATAGCTTGTCCCTGATTTTCCCAGTTTCTAGTTCTGGCTGGAAACCCAGGAGACTAGGAGAGAAAGGACAGGGTGTAGACCTTCAAGGTCTCCAACTCACAGAGTTTCTTGATAAATCAATAAGCAGTCTTCATGGCTGAAAATTCTATATAGGTCATAGAATCCCAGAATCCCAGGGATAGGAGGGAGCTCAGAGCTCATTTACTCCAACTCACTGGTGAAGGATGATTTTCCCTTAGAACAACTTTTTGGATAGTGATTAAGTCTCCATTGGAAGATGATCAGTGACTGGGAGCTCATTCCCTCTGAAAACAGTCCATTATTCTTTTAAATAATTCTAGTTACTCAAGATTTTCCTTCCTAAACCAAAATCTAATTCTCTGTTCCCTAACGAAGAATAGTAGTTTATTGAACTTGATAGTAGAGATGTGTTAGATCTCAATGCATTTCTTAAAATGCTTTAACTGGGGCGGCTAGGTGGCGCAGTGAGTAGAGCATCGGCCCTGGAGTCAGAAGGACCTGAGTTCGGATCCGGCCTCAGACACTTAATGCACACACAAACAAAAACCTAGCCGTGTGACCTTGGGCAAGTTACTTAACCCCAATTGCCCTCCAAAAAGCAAAAACAAAACAAAAAAATGCTTTAACTGTTAACATTTTGGTCTTGTAATGGTGACATATGTAAAGATATGTATCTGTATGATTTGAAACAGACCATATAAGCATTGTGATATCAAGAATTTGTTGCTTTACAAGAAAATTTTAATTTCTTTGGATTGCTTCTTGATTTGCATTAATTTGCAAATAAACCTGTAAATCCTTCAGTGGCCAAAAATGACACCTCGACTGTGTCTTCTGGGAGGGTAGGGGGCGATAACAAAGACTACATTGGAGAAAGCCTTCGGTTTTGTTCACAACAGTTGCATGTTCACAACAGTTAAACATATTCAATGTTTCAATGTTCCTCTCAGAGCAGGACAGCAGGTAAATTGGGAAGTTAAAAGCATACCAAAATAAAATAATTGCTCAAAAGATATAATTGCAGTTTTAGAAATTTTTTTTTAAAAATTGCATTCTAAGTCGACATACACCTTACATGAAAACCTTACGAAGTTTCAGGGAAGCTAGTTTTTCCACTGAAGGACATGCATTCTTTTTGTAGTTGATGCGTTGTGAGTAAATAACTGGTGAAATTCAAAACTAACCATTCATACAAACTTCCAGTTTAAGAGTATAATATATAGACCTTCTAAATTTGTTAGAAGAACTGAGGTTGAGAAAGGGGCCTTTGATCACCATTTAGGCCAAATCACTGTCTCCTGGTAAGTTTTAGACGGTACCTCAATCTTGAGAAATACTGGTGCTTTGAAGAGTAAATTTGAACCAAGCTCTGGGTCTGGAGGTAGCTTTCATGATCAAAATGTCAGGGTGAAGTTATCAGGGGTGGATTAAGAGAAATGGCTGCTGCAGTCTCTGTTTCATCATGTGTCCCTAACTTTTCCAGTCTTCACCCTGGATCTAAGCTTTGGAACCTCAGGAGAAGAATGATAAGGCATTCTGCATCTACGGTGTTTCTATCTTCTCAGAGCTTCCTGCCAAGCCTCTGCCAATCTTCATGCTGATGCCTTCATGTTAGAATGCCTTAATTTTTTTTCAGTTAACAAGCATTCCTTTTATCTCCCTACCACTACCACCTCCAATCAAACAAATACCCTCATAACAAATATGCAGTCACAAAAAACAAATTTTCACATTGGTAATGTCCAAAGGTATATGCCTTATTCTTCAGTGAATTCACCATCATTGAATCCATTGAGCAGCATAGATCATCCCTACAAGAATCATGACTGAACAGTGCAATGATCGGAGCTCTTAAGTGTTTCAAAATTGCTTGACTTTATGACCGATTTTATTGTCTAAATTGTTTTCCTGGTTTTTCTGTGTGTAAGAGGGATTTATCAAATGTATCCCTATTCTGTCTGATGATCTCTCAAATCAACTCAAGATTATAGGACCTTTGTTTGGAGTTCTCTGAAGAATACCCTGCCTTGGAATGTGCTCATACGCTGTGGCTGGGGAGGGGATACACAGCTCCTGACTGGTTCTCAGTGATTAGGACCATATCCAAGATGATTGGCTAGTCAGGATTCAAAAGGATGAATTCCTGTCAAAGGAACTGGCTACCCTAGTCAGATGATGGAGTGAACTATGATCATCAAAGTTAAGATAAAAAGGAAGTAAAAAGGAAGGAAGGAAAAGGTGTAAGTGATAAAGATATATTCATACATTTCTTAGGCAGGAAGGGGTTTTTATTTAATTTATTCCTCTATCTTCAGGAAGACAATCCCTAAACCCAGACACAGACCCATCCCTAGGGCAATAATGACAATAAATGATCTTGACAGTCACGGTTCATTCCATCACATATATCCCCCAACCTTTATCAAGAGATCCTGCTCACAGACAGGATCTGATTTTGGGAACTGACCCTTAATGGTAAACTCCTCTCTTTGACTTTTTGATTACGACTGAAGTTACTCCAGGACATTTCCAAGATAAATTTAGGTAAGGTTCCTGTCTAGGTTACCCCAATGGTGAACAATAGACTCCCATGTTAAATTCCTGCACAGTGCTTTAATATTCCCAAAATCCTTCACTCTGATGGAGTCTTGAGGGAGTTCACATGACTAGAACTGGACAGTGATTTAGGAGGCAATGTATGGGAGAGAAGGGCATGGTTCCTCCAGATCAACTCCTTGAAGGATAGGGATTGATTTTGTCTTTCTTTGTATCACCTACATGGTTTAATTTTTAGCCAGTCTACCAACATTATATGGCCACTGTGCATGCCACACCTTCACGGAGCAACAGGTAACAGTTGGGTGAATTAGGCAGACACCAGGTAAGTAGCTCTGGAAAAGGCTCAGCAAGCTCTGACACCAGAGGTGCTAGTCCTCAAACCTTAGTGAGTTAGGGGGATGCCTACCCCATGCATGTGAAGACTTTCCCCAGTGGAGTAGGCAGAAAACAGTTTGTTACAACAGCCATGAAGGTGACTGAAGCAGGCACTGTGGAGTGCTTAGAGCTTACTCAGACATGAAAGACTTCAAGGTCATCTACTACATCCTGGGCCATCTCCAGTCACCCTGACTTTTGTCCTGCCACCTGATTTCAGTGACTCAGGAAGGGAGAATGAGGCTGATGACTTTGTACAACTCTACCTCACCTAAATTTAATTCACAAGCAAGTCAAGATTCCACACTGTGATGTCATTGGTCCTCTTCAATGACAAAGGACAAACAATAATTCCCTACTTAGCACATTTCCTGGCACATAGTAGTCATTTAATAGATGTTGACTGGACTAAAAAAAAAAGTAGAAGTCTTCATAAAGAAGGTGGGCCTCTTCCTTTCCTACAAATAACTCTCAAACGGCCCTTTTTTAGGTGACTTTATACTTTTCAAGTTTGTCTTAATGTTAATTTTAATCCGATTTCATTTGTCTGAAAGCACTATTAAACACTTAGCTGTGGTTCTTTGGAACCTCTTCTCCTCTAGGAAAGACATTGCCTAGAGAAGCAGTGATAGTATATCAGAGAGAGAGAGAGGAAAGAGAGAGGGGAGAGACAAGGAGGGGGAGAGAGGAGACAGAGAGAGGAGAGACAGAGACAGAGAGAGACAGACTCATTCCTCTAACATTTCCTCTTGTCTCTATCAGGGAAGTCCCCTGAGCAGAATCAGATAAGATGGAGCGTCACATCCCCAATCTCTCACTTGTGTCCTTTCCTTTTTCTAAGGCTGAAGCAGAGCACAGTAGAACACTGAATCTGTGGCAAATTTCCAGATCGATAAGAGGTTTTTGGACTCTCACTCATTGGGTGTGCCACATCTGGGCACATCTGACCTATAGTCTATGCATGCCAATGTACTCAAATGATTCCTAATGCTTTGATATGAGCTCCAATGTCTCAGAACATGAAACAAGTCAAATAAAGAGAAAATAACCCAAACAAAAGGCAATAGGGTGCAACGGAAATAATATTGGATTTGGAGTTAGAGAACCCAAGTTCAAATCAAAGTTCTGCTGCTTCTCTGTGTGACCCTGGAGAAGTTATTTTACTTCTGTAGGTTCAGGAGATTTAAACTAGGTGAGATGATCTTCAAGATCCCTTCCAGGTTCTTGCTTTGTTATCTATGCTCTACTAGTGGCAGAACTGGGTTATCAGTCACTTTCACTGACACTTTTTAGGGTTCTTACTTCTTCTTTGGCCATAATTCTCTGTCTCTCTTTCTTCCCCTCTCTTCCCCCCACCTCTGTCTTGTATATATATATATATACATATATATATATATATATATATATTGGGGTTAAGTCTAGTTATTTTTATGTGTGGGTGCTAATTTTCTGAGGTTGGAACTGATCCCGGGTCCTCCTGACTCCGGGCAGGCGCTCTCCACCTAGCCGCCTCATTCTCTCTCTCTCTCTCTCTCTCTCTCTCTCTCTCTCTCTCTCTCTCTCTCTCTCTCCCTCCCTCCATCTCTCTCTCTCTCTCTCTCTCTGTCTTGATCTGTTTGTCTCTGTCTCTGTCTCAGTCTCTCCCCTCCCTCCCCCTCTCTCTCTGTCTCTGTCTCTCTCTGTCTCCTCTCCTCTTTCTCTCCTCCTTTCTCCCCCTCCCCCTCTTTCTCCCCTCTCCCCTCTCTCTTTCTTCTCTCTTTCTCCCCCTCCCCCTCTTTCCCCCTCTCCACCCCTCTACCTTCTCTTTAGAGAAATAGCTTTCCTTTCAAATTAGGCCACAGAAATTATGGATGCCTCCTTCAAGGTTAGCCCAGAGCAGAGGTAAGCTGGAACCAACTCATACTTCCTCAAAAGAGTTGAATGTTAAATTTTCAGCATGAGCACTAACACCTTAGAAATTGGCAGGGTTTGATTTATTGTTTTATAGATTCTAGTCTTGAGAAAGCAGTGGAGAAAATGTTAAGGAATGCAGATTAAACTTAAAAATCTGACATATATATCCCCCACACCCCATTGTTGAATATGTCCCAACATCTTCCTAGCTCAGATGATCATTTCCCAGGAGGTGTTTTTGATTCACTTCTCTAGAGAAGACCCAGTGAGATTTTTCTTTCTACCCTGAAAAACTGAAAAATTGAATCAATAATTTTATCTTAGATTTCCAAGCCCCTAGGAAGACATCACACTGGAAAAATGTAGCCATTGAAAATGTATTTTCCCTTTCTAGATGCTTTCAATTCCCTGATCCAGTGGCACATTCAAATTTTAACACAGTTTAGTGATAGAGTTGGTTAACATCTTTATTTCATTTGCTGGCTAAAGATACAAATATTTAAGGACAGAAAGGCAAATAAACTTTAAATGAATGAATGAATAAAAATTAGTTATTGAGCTTTACTGTGTGTCAAACACTGTGCTATTTGCTAGAGATCAAATAGAAAAAAGTGAGACAGTCCGTACTCTCAAGAAGCTCATTCTCTAATTGGGGAAGACGATACATAAAAGAAAATCCAGCAGGAGGGTGAACGGCAAACCCAGAAACCCTAAGTGTGCAATGGGAATATGACTGAAAAGTCTAGGTTTCCTTAGATTATGTTAGCAGATCAGATGGAGTCCATAAAGTATAGAGGGAGAGCAGATAGTAAGGCCCCGGGGAAATATATAAGGCAGTGAGTGGCAGGGCGGGGGTAAGTCATGGAAGGAATAGGGTTGGTGAATCCCATCTCACCCAAGACATGAAAACCTGCATGAGATCAGTTTTCTCAGGTAGCTCCCTTCTCAGGGCAGGAGGAAAGGGGAAATAAAGAACTGCCTTCTGTGTGTATTGTCAGGTTTCAGCAATGGAAATCCACCCTGACACTCCCCATGCATGATTTGCTCTCACTATCTAGGATCTGGAATCCAGGCTGGCAGCTTCATGCTTGCACCATCATTCCCTTTTCTATAACTGTTATTTCCCTTCTCCCAATTTCCACCTCTCCTCAGCTCTTACAGCTTCTTGACTTCTCTTCCTAACAATTACAGAGATGGGGAACGGCAGTCCTATGAGTCATAATCATCCCTCTCTGCCATTACCAAGATCAAGACAAAACTCCCTTGGGAAAGGATTAAGGAGGATTCTGGGAGATAACTGCCCCCAACCAGCAGGGATCCATCTCCAGTGTCCTGATATCCTTGGCAATGCCTGGAGTGGGTGTGGCCAACACAGTGTTACAATCCCAATGATTGTTACTTCAGATGAAGTCTCCTATTTTAGAAGCCAAAAATATTAAGGGAGAGAAAGCTATATTCCGAGTCTCTCTTTTAGGTTGAGCTGTACATAGCATCTTTAAGTATTTAATTGAGGGCTAGGCTAATACCTGAGCTCTGCCTCAGGTTACTAAACACTTTCATCCTTAGCCTATTCAAGAATCCCTTTAAACAGGCCTATACAACTTGTAGCTTTTGCCCTTGCTTGAGACATGCTAAAGGATTTCCTCTACATACACAGGATGTTTTCCTCCATATTTTTTAGTGGGCACTCCAACTCCTTTGATGTGATACAAGCAGCCTGAAGGTGATAAGTGGTCTATGGACCACAAGTTGTGCAGGCCTCACAAGGTTTTTGGTGGTGGTGGTGGTTTGTTTGGTTTTTGTTTGTTTCTTTATTTTATTTGATTATTTTTTTGTCTTTTTGGAGGAAAGAAGGCATGGCCATTGGGGCTAAGTGACTTGTCCAAGGTCACACAGCTAGTAAGCATTGTGTCTGAGGTTAGATTTGAACTCAGGTCCCCCTGACTCCAAGGCTGGTGCTTTACTCACTGTGTCACCTAGCTGCCCCTACTTGTTTCTTTTTTTTCTGGTTGTATCTGAACATTTTAGAATCAGAAAGAATCTTAGATTCATCTAATAAGATCTTATGCCCAATGTAGAAATCTCCTCTACTAAACCCTTGCTTGGTAGTCATTCCATCTTTACTTGAACATATCCAAAGATGTTATAAGAATAACTGTGGACTTCAAAAGACCATGTGGTAGGAGATATGGAGGCTTGGTTAATTTTTACTTAAAATGCAATGAAATTATCTTTGAGACTTAATTGGTCCAGGGGACTAAGACTCAAATCTTTTACATAGCTATCTAGCCACCCAAGTATGAAAGTCCAATGAGTGAGTGGGAAAGGAAGTCTTCAGACTTGACACATACTACTGACCAGAAGAGTCACTAGGACAAATGGAGGGACAAGGGAGCTGCATCCAACTGGATCAGGCTGTAACCTTGGTAAATGTCCTTTCCATGTTATTTTTAGGTAAATGTCTCTTTAAAAAATAAATATAAAAATGTCTACCAATGGCTCATTATGTTCTGAAATTTAACAAGCTTAAGAAAGGCTTATTATTCTATAATAGGGATAAATGTTAGTTCTCAAACCCTTATTAAAATTCTAATCCAAAACTTGAACCATCAGATTGGCCTGAGGTAGGCCTGAAATAGGTCAGAACAGCTCCAATTGTTTGAAAATTTTTCCTTAGCAAAAATCAACCACCCTGTAATTTTCACCCATTGTTTTTAGGGGGCAGTGTTGGCCTCTAGAGAAACACTGAAACTTCCTAACACCCTTCAAAGACTTTATGACAGTTAACTGAGTCATGGCAAAGTCTTTGCCACACAAAACAGACTCATTTTCTTCAACTAGTTTTTATTTTATTTTATTAACGAATATTTTTTATTATCAACTTGATGGTAATTAACAAAAATAAATCAGAAAAAGAGGATTGCATATAAACAGTAAATCAACAATGTATAGCTTAGTTATTTTTTTAAAATATGTTAGTACCCTGCTTGCCTGTGTATCTTCTGAACTTCAGTCTGAATAGATGATAGATGGAGATAGAGAGAAAGAGATGTATACATACATACATACATATATATATATATATATATATATATATTATAAAACATGTGTTGCCACAAAAGTCTTATTGAAACTTTAAACTATTAAAAAGAAATACAGGGACGCCTAGGTGGCACAGTGAATAGAGTGCTGGCCCTGGAGTCAGGAGGACCCGAGTTCAAATCCAGCCTCAGACACTTAACATGAAACTAGCCATGTGGCCTTGGGCAAGTCACTTAACCCCAATTGCCCTACCTTCCCCCTTCCAAAAAAGCAAAAAAAAAAAAAAAGAAAGAAAGAAAGAAAGAAAGAAAGAGAGAGAGAGAAAGAAAGAAAGAAAGAAGGAAGGAAGGAAGGAAAGAAAGAAATACCAAAAATCAAAGAGCAACAAAACAAACAGATAAAAACACCTAAATCTGCGCTAAGATTTTTGGGATATCCTCTATTTTAGCTGTCTCATTAATGTTCTTCTTTTCTCCCTGTTTTTACCACTGTGATGATGATTACTTTTTTCAGGGTTATTTGGTTTGGTTTGGTTTTTTCAGAATTGTCTTTTCATATCCCTTAACCATTTATCTATTGGTGAATGGCTCTTGTTCTTGTATGTTTGTATTTAAAATCTTAGCTATCATGCCATTATTGGAGAAATTTGCTGCAAAGATGTTTCCCCCCAATCAGCTATTTCTAATGCTAACATCACTGGTATTGTTTGGGCAAAAGCTTTTAGGTATCACCTAATTAAAAATTGTCCATTTTATCTCTTCTGGTCCTCTCTCTCCCTTGTTTGGACAAGAATACTTCTCTAGTCAGAGCTATGAGAGGATTTTCCTTACCTGATACTTTGTTTGTGATAAGACCTTTTCTATCTGGATAGTAAATCTATTTGAAACGTATTGTAGTTATATAGTATAAGATATTGTTACAAATCTAATTTCTCCCAAATTCTTTCAATTTCCCCAGGATGTATTCTAACTCCAATAATTGGTATCCTTGGGTTTATGGAGCATCAAGCTATTTTATTCAATTGATTCTGGATCTTCTGTAACTAATCTATTCCATTGATCAACTTTTCTATTTTTAACCTGTACCAAGTGATTTTTATGATTATTGCTTAATAATGCAGCTCCAGTATGAGGCTCCTAGAACTTATGCTACCTAGACATTAAAATGCTTCCTATAATGATTCTGGAGCATTGCTGACTTCCTGGACACCCTAGCTTTTGCTTCCCCTGTTTGTCACTGCTGAGAGCAACCCAAAACATTTACATAAAGGCTTATGGAAATCTTCCTGTGCGATTTTGAACTGGTTGAAAGAGTATCCCTGTTTCCCTAGTTGTCTTTATCACTGTAGCTTCTGGCACATTTTTTAAAAGTACTTTGCTGGAGTATGTGTGGGAAGGCTGGGTTCCTTTCAGAATTCCTGTGACCATCTTAATGTGGAATTCCTTCCTCCAGTCTTTGTATGAAATGGTTTGTAGATCCTTCACCATCAGCTTCCTCATGTGTAAAATAGGAATAACAGTACTCATACTACTTGTATTTTATGATGCTTATAAGCCTTAATTCATTACAGAAATATGAATTGTCATTGCACTGTACCTTTTCTTTTGCTTTTTCCAGGGGGGAAGGCAGGGCAATTGGGGTTAAGTGACTTGCCCAAGGTCACCTGGCTAGTAAGTGTCAAGTGTCTGAGGCCAGATTTGAACTCAGGTCCTCCTGACTCCAGGGCCAGTGCTCTATGCACTGTGCCACCTAGCAGTCACCAAGTTACTTTTTTTTTGCACTGCACTTTTAAACAAATATTAGTTTGTTTATGGTCTTTTTGAAGTATGATGTCCTAACTAGATGTGCTACTCCAAATGTTGTCTGACCATAGAATAGCATGGAATTTTATCCTTGATCTCGATGCTAAGTTTCTATTAATTGAGACTTAGATTGCATCGGCTTGTTTTGTCCGGTTAGTAGTTGAGTCAACATTGCAGGGCTGTATTAAAAGCATCCTAGTACAGTAGGAAGAGCATTAGTCTGAAAGTTCAGAGACCCGGGTTATAGCACGCCTTTGCCATTCTGTGTCCCTTTGGGTGGGAGAAGTCAATCAACTCCTCTAGGCCTCAGTTTCCTTTTCTGTAAAATGTGGAGGAGGGTGGTTGTGGTTGAACACTGTACTTCCAATCTGAGTTCAGGCACTTAACAGCTATGTGACCCACAGTTAGTTATATTTTATCTCTCTGGACAACCCCGAGAGGTAAGTGCTATTGTGTCCATTTTACAGATGAGAAAACAGAGGTAGACAGAGGTCAAGTAGATTGCCCAGATTCAGAAAATTAGGGAAGTATCTGAGCCCAGATTTGAACCCAGATCCAGCATTCTATGTACCATGCCACCTAGCTGACTGAATGACTCTTTTTTTTGGAAGGGGGAGGGCAGGGCAATTGGGGTTGAGTGACTTGCCCAAGGTCACATGGCTAATATGTCAAGTGTCTGTGGCCAGATTTGAACTCAGGTCCTCCTGACTCCAGGGCCAGTGTTCTATTCACTGCACCACCTAACAGATCCCTAAATGACTTCTAAGACCCCTTCCAGCTGTCTCCAAGGTCCCTCTCACTGCTGACATCATAGAAGGTCCATGGTTCTAAATTTTAATGAGAATAAGTTTGAGAATAGCTGGAAAAGGAAATGGGAAATCACTCCAATATCTTTACCAAGAAAATGCCAAATGGGGTCACAAAAATTCAGACATGACAGAAATGACTGAACAACAATAAGATTGAGAACAAAGCCCTGTGGCACATTTCTAGATACTGCCATTTCTCTAAGTTGTAATACCTTCCAGGCCATATAATTAATGTGATTCTAAAAATCTCTGCTGAGATTACTTACAGTCATTGTTTCACAGAAGTTCTAGAAAAATAAGGGGCAGCAAGGTGGTACAGTAGATGGAGCACCGGGCCTAGAGTCAGAAGGACCTGAATTCAAATCCAGCCTCAGAAACTTAATAGCTGTGCAACCATGGGAAAGTTCCTTAGCCCTCTTTACCTCAGTTTCCTCATCTGTAAAATGAGCTGGAGAAGGAAATAGCAAATCATTCCAGTACCTTTGTCAAGAAAACCCCAAGTAGGATCAACGAAGAGTCAGACATAATTTAAAAATAATTAAACAACAATGTAGAAAAGGAAACCAGCGCTTCCTTTCTCCTTTTATTATAGTGCAACTTCACAGATGTTTAGCTGCTTTTCTTAGTGTATCTACAGCAGATTTTCTTAAAATATTACTGGTTTCTAGTTCAGACCTGTCATTTCATTAGAACAGAAGTTCTGGTGCAGAAATTCCCTGCACTGACAAGAGAATCTGTAATTCTCTTGTAGTTTACAGAATTCCCCGGGGAACTGAGCAGTTAAATGTCTTTCCCAAAGTCACATAGAGATGGCATATGTCAGAGGCAGGACCTGAACCCAGATCTTACTGACTTCAAAGAAGCAGTATCCCCTTCAGGGCCACAGTATCTATCCCCTATACCACGAAGCCTCCATTGAGTGCTGAGAGCCTGGACTGAGACTGGACAAGCTGAGTTCACATCCCACTTCTCTTACTTCCTACCTAAGTGATCCTGAGCCCACTGCATTCTGGGTCATCACCAGTTGTTCTAATCTATATCTATTCACTGGTCCCAGATGACTCCGGAGGAAAAAGTGAGGCTGGTGACTGCATAGCCCTCCCTCACTCAAATCCAATTCACTTGCTAGTCATGGCATCACCTCCCAGATGTCATGGTCCTCTTCAAGAACAAAGGACAAACAGCAAGTGATCATGAATAATCAGTTAACTCTATGGGACTGCATTTCTTCATCTATAAAATGTCAGGGAACGACGCCTCTGCAATTCCTTCCAGCTTAAAATCTATTATTAAAGTTCAGCAAAAATATAAAAGTATATATTAACAAAAAATTTAGCTAAAGCACATATAATTTTCAATTTTACAATTTAAAAAATGTTTCTGTCAGTATTCCCTTGGATGCTAAAGAGCTATGTGACTGTGGGCACATTGGAAGGGACCTCAAAGGCCATCAAGGCCTACATTTTACAAATGAGGAAATGAGATCCAGGAAAACTAAGAGTCTTGCCTAAGGTCACCATGCTAATGTGTCAAAGGTGGGATCTGAACCCAGGTTCTCTGACTTAAGAGTCAATACTGCTTCCTTAACTGCTTAACCTCCCCAAATCTCTATCAAATTGTGATTATAGGAGCAATACCTATTCATAGGGCTTTTTTTTTTAATGAAACTCAAATCAATTAATATATGTAAAGTGCTTTCCAAACCTTAAAGAACTACATGGACATTAGTAAAGAAATATTTATTAAGTACCAATTCTATGTCAGGCACTACATTTAGCCCTGGAGATTAAAATACAAAAAGGAAAGACAATTGTTGCCTCCTTGGAGCCAACAATCTAATGGATGTCTGTTATTGTTATGTCATATATGGCCATCCAAATTTCCAGTCCCTGCTCAGAAGCCAGGACTAAGAAACAAGTAGCAAAATAATTTTTTTAAAAAGTCAATTTTGTAATAGACCATATTAGGACCCAATAATTCCCTACACAAGTGACTTTGTGTTTATTTAGCAATTTTTTCTCAGATACCTATAGGAGCAGAGCAGGAAGTTTTATTCATTTTGGGTTTGGCCATTAATAATAAAATTTTGTTTGAAAAAAAAACACGACAGAAAAGTAAAAAGCAACCGTTTCAAATAACCTAATCCTCTTAAAATGATATGTATTCCATTGTGTACAGACCAGGTGATGAGGATAATTAAGTGACTTATATTGGCAGGATTCCAAAGGGTAAAGGAACCTTTGTGAATTTATAATGGCTTTTTAGTAAAAGAAAACTCAATAGAATCTCTACTTACTTTGGGATCCCGAGATAAAATATAGCCAGTCTGCATAGCAACCCCGTGAACAATTTACTTGGCCAAGAGGATGATGGATTTGTTTTTGTGTGCACAGGTTGGATTTTGTGGGGATTAATGAATGTGGTATGCTTGCCCAGCCCTTTCCTCCCCTGCCCAGGGTACCATGCATGTTAACTCCCATAAAGAGACTGCTGTATTCAGGCCTAAATTGGAAACCCCCCACTCCTGACACATACTAATTCGGTACATGAACCACTCCTTCCCTCTAAGTCTCAAAATCAAGTCATCCATAAAATGGAGGAATTAATCTGTAGAATCTACCTCACAGAGCTGTTATGAAGAAGCAATGTATGTTGGGAGCTTTGCAAATTTCCAGGAGCTATATAAACGTCAGAGATTATTACAAAATATCGTCTAGATAAAAGTTGATTATTACCAGGGCATTAGAAGTTAGATATGGTGTTCATGGCAACTAGAGAAGAAGGTTAAGGAAGGAAAAAGACAAACAAAACAGAGATAAAGTGGGATCATAGTTTTAGAACTAGAAGGGTTTTTAGAGGCAATCTTGTCAAATTTCTCCAATTTAACCATGAGAAACTGAGGCCTGGAAAGATTGAATGGCTTGTCTGAGGTCACAGTGTGCTGCCATTTGTTATTCTATAGTTAGGTGAGGAAATTTATTGGGACATTGACTTTCTTCCACCATTCGTGAATATGGTGGGCATAGTGACCTTTCTATCATGACCTTTCTATCAGGTATGTCTCAGCAACTTCTATTCCAGAGCTCTTTCTTCCTTTTTCACTTTACTCTGATCTCCACAAAGGTAAATGATAGCTAGCTGTTTAGCTAGCTAGATGGTGGATGGATGGATAGATGGATCTAGATATATCTATCCATACATATACACATATGGAGAGAGAGACAGAGACAGAGGCAGAGAAAGAGACAGAGAGAGAGAAAGAGAGAGAGAGAGAGAGAGAGAGAGAGAGAGAGAGAGAGAGAGAGACAGACGGAGGGAGGGAGAAAGGGAGGGAGGGCGAGAGAGACAAAGACAGAGAGAGACAGAAAGACAGAGATATTATTAATCAGTTTAACTTTATGGGGATATATTTTACTGTTCAGTCATTTTTCAGTAGTGTCCAACTCTTTGTGATCCCATTTGTGGTTTTCTCAGCGAAGATATTGGAGTGGTTTGCCATTTCCTGCTCCAGCTCATTTTACAGATGTGAAAACTGAAGCAAAGAGGATTGACTTGCCCAAGGTCACACAGCTTATAAGTAAATGAGGCCAGATTTGAACTCAGGTCTTCCTGACACCAGTCTGGGTACTTTATCCATTGTGCTACCTAGCTGCTTGTGGAGTTATATACACACATATATACACATCTATGAATACACATGTATGTATATATGCATACACACACACACACATATACATATAAATATCCCGTGGCTTAGAACTATAGCTCTGAGCTCACTAGAACAGGAATAAATTTTGATGGCTTGTTACTAAAAATTCATTTTTGGGGGGTGGGGTGGCTCATTTTGTCCCAACTCCGGCATGGCCTATGGAGCTATTTAAATTTAGTTTATTCCTAACTCTCCATGAAGAGATCTTCAGTGCCTCTGATAGCACAGGACCACCAAAAAAAAAAAAATAATTAAACCTAGAGCTAGTTTATTAAAAGGCAGGTAAAGAACAGGAAAAATAAAAAAAAAAAAAAGGTTTTCTATCCAACCTAGCTAGCAGAGCAGTACCATTTTCCAAACCATAAGTGTCATTTCCTTTGTCCCTACAGAAGATCATTAGTCATAGTCCCTGCAAAATTTATGGCAGCAGTGCTACCTGCTACCTGCACTCACAAGCCTTAGGGCTGATCTGGTATATGGGTCTGCCTCCTTTTCCTTGCCAGCTATTCGCTTCTTCCTCTGGTACTGTCTCTTGTTCCATTTCCTATCCTCTTTGTTGTCAATCCTACAGGCACAGACACAGGCCTTAGTGACCCTGGCTGAAGCATAAGAGGCATAGCCATGGATCCCAGGGCTGTGGATGGTAGCAACCCAGTGGGCAAATGAGTAGGCCCTTGCATGTGTAATGATCAAAGGTAAGACCATTGTAGCTCTTCACCTACAGTAAGGCAAAACTAATTGACCTTTCCCCATTGCTGCCAGGGTGAGACCCAGGATCACTGTAGCTGGAGGAAGTGGTGGCATTCTTGGCTCGAGTTCTAGAAACAAGAGGGAAGTGAACCTATCTAACCAACCCCCACAGACAAGGAGATTCTCTCACAGGGTGAAGATTCTGTATTCTACTCCCTATGACACTCCCAAGAAGGAGGGGCGGGCCATGACTGGGGAGCCCAGGGAACAGTAAGTAGGTGTTCACCTTTACCTAGGAAGAAGATTAGTGCCTATGCAGGAAATATCATCTTTGGGTTTGTCCTTATGTCCCTGCTGCTGTTCCTGCCTGTCATTATTCCATTGTTTCAGTCGTGTCTGACTCTTTGTGACGCCATTTCAGGTTTTCTCAGTAGAGATACCAGAGTGGCTTGCCATTTCCTTCTCCAGCTCATTTAACAAACAAGGAAACTGAGGCAAGCAGGGTTAAGTGGCTTGCTCAGGGTCACACAGTTAGTAAGTATCTGAAGCTGGATTTGAACTCAGGATGAATCTTCCTGACTCCAGGTCCAGAACTCTATCCACTTTGCCAACTAGCTGCCCTGTTCTTGCCTATAATCATTTTTTTTCATTGAGACAACCACTCTGAACTGCAAAGATTAGTTATTACCCATATGGACTTTTATTTCCTACCCTACTGCAGTCCTTTGGACTGGACGCCATCATGTCTCCACAGGATTCCCTCTCTCCCATCCCCCACCCCCTTTTCAGCTTCCTTTTGTGTATTGCTTTCCCCCATTACACTGTGAAATCCTTGAAGGCAAAGACTTTTTCTTTTTCATATTTGCACCCCTAGCCTTAGCACTTAGGAGTAGTTAGGTGGCACAGTGGATAGAACAGCCAGGCCTGATGTCAGGAAGCCTTATCTTCCCTGAGTTCAAATCTGGTCTCAGACACTCTCTAGTTGTGTGACCCTGAGCAAGTCACTTAATGCTGTTTGTCTCAGTTTCCTCATCTGTTAAATGAGCTAAAAAAGGAACTGACAAACCACTCTAGGAACTCTGCCAAGAAAACCCAAAGTGGGGTCACAAAGAGTTGGATACAGCTGAAACAAAGGAAGAATGATAGGCAGAAACAGCATCAGGGACATAAGGATGAAAGCAAAAAAAAAATTGATACTTCCTGCATAGCAACAAATCCTCCTCATAGGTCAGGGAGAACACCTGTGTACTGTTCCTTGGGCTCCCCCAGCACAACCTTCCCCTTCTTGAGAGCCCCGTGGGGAGTAGAATAACGAATCTTCACCCCATGAGAGAAGCTCCTTGTCTGTGGGGGCTGGTAAGATAGGTTCACTTCCCCCTGATTTCCAGAACTCAAGACAGGAATGTCACCACTTGTATCTCTAGCTACAATGGTCCTGGGTCTTGTCCTGGCAGCAATGTGGAAGGGTCAATCAGTTTTACACTACAGTAGGTGATGGGTTAGAAAATCCTTCTTGGCACTCTGAGATTCAGTCACTCCTTCATGGAGCTGTTACATTATTTGCTTTGCTTTTGATTTTTTTTTTTTAATTTCCCTCTTTAGAGTTGTCTATATCAACCTTTTTTAATAACCAGGGTCAGGGTTGACCAATAACAGCTCTTAAGTATTTAAGTGGTTGAAGATTCTCTAGAACAGGGCTTCTTAAACTTTTTCCAGTCCTGATTCCTTCAGCACTTCTTAAATTATGTGTTATAACCCCATACAGGGTCATGTGACTGAATGTGAGTGTCATGAAAAATTTGGCAACAGTAAAAGGTTTCTGAACTGCACAATGACCAAAAATTAATTCAAAATCAAACGTGTAATGAATCTGACTTGTTTCTGGCAGAGTTTGCCTGTCTTGGTTCTGAATACATCATTGACAATTACAAAATCAAAATATCTAACAGCTCTGAAAAACATTGAACATGCCCTGAATCCTTCAGTATCAAATATTCTGCCAAGATTTAATTCTCCATGTAAAAATAAACAACACATCCATTTCATTATTATGCAAATTTGCTTTCATCTTAAATAAATGGTAAAATTATATATATATATATATATATATATATATATATATGCCAAAGAATTATTTTAAAATAAATTTCTTTATGATTTATCAGTAAATTTTGATTTGTATATTACCTTATATACCCAGGGTCACATAAAAATTTCTCAGGTGAAAAGGGGTTGAAAGTGGAAAAAGTTTGAGACACCCAGCTCCAGAACAGACATGTCAAATGTGAAGCCTATAGGCCACCATGTGGCCCACAACACTGCCAAGTAGGATGGAACCAGATTAAAATATAACTGGGAAATATTTAACAAAATAAATGAAAATACAATAAAATATAGGCAATGCTAATATGTTTTTCTAAGTCAAACTGTGTGGCCCACTGGGATCTTTATGTAGGTTTATTGGCCCCTAATTTCTATTGGAATTTGACACTGCTCTAAAAGAACTTAAGGATCTGACCACCAAGGATTGGATTATGGAAGACCAATATCCTAACCTCTACCCCTATGAAAGTTAGGTTAGCCTTTCCTTAAAATGTATTGAGACTCTCCTCAAGACTGAGGATTAAGAGCCCAGACTATTGACATCATTTCCTCATCACCTGATCACAAAACAACCAAGAGGAGCTTCAAGAGTGCCCTGAGGCTTGGCTGATGAGAAAAGGTGTCAGTCGGTGACCTAGCATTTCTTAAGCACCTGCTATGTGTTAGGCACTATACTAATTCCTAAGGATACAAAGAAAGGCAATAAACAGTCCCTGCTCTCAAGAAACTCATAATGTATTGGGAGAGCCAAAATGGAAACAACTATATACAAATAAAACCTATACAGGATAAATCAGAGGTAATGTCAGAGGAAGGGCACCATGATTAAGGAGGACTGGGAAAGGCTTCTTGCAGAACATGGGATTTTGTTTGTTGTTGTTTGTCTAGGTGGCTCAGTGGATGGCATGCTAGGCCTAGAGTCAGGATAGGCTGAGTTCAAATCCAGCCTCAGATACTTGCCAGCTGTGTGACCCTAAGCAAGTCTTTTAACCTCTATTTGCCTTAATTCATTGGAGAAGGAAATGGCAAAACATGGGACTCTACTGGAGGCTTGAAGGAAGCTGAGGAAGTGAAAAAGTGGTGACAAATATATGTTAATTTGATATGGACGGTCTTAACAAAATTTTCCCACCACTTTATTTTGCAGCAACTGTTGGTGCATGAGCTAAATTAATTTCATGTGGGTTGAGTTATTCAGATTTGACGGAGGGGGAATGGAGAAGTGTAGGGTGCTAAATAGGAGCCTAGTAACCAGTCCATGTTTCTTTGTTTTACCTTAATTGGAAGGAAGAAGTTCTATTGTTAGATCAGTGATTAGGTAACAGGGGTGGGAAACCAAAACAATTCCATTGAGGTGTCTCCTGGTTGAATGAATGGGTATTATAGAAAAGTTGAATGAGCTGTATGGAACTGAATCACTGGTTTAGGAGTGCTTCTGAGAGTGGAGAGACAATCTCATCATGGGGCCACAAAAATGCCAGAGGAAGTGGCACTCAACTTCAGGCAAGGAGAAAATCGTAATAGTCTAAACTAGTTTTGGGAAACTATAGCTACAAAATAATTAATAATAATAAATGATGATGATGATGATATAAAAGTTGGATACCATCTAGTATGAGACTGGATAAATTTCATTCATTGCACTTAAATGTCAGTCCAGTGTATTATTTCTGCACTTGTGTACCCTCTTTTCCCTTGTAAAGAAGCCCTAGAAAATGTATTTACTGTCTAGAGTATGTGGAGACAGAGGGTAGAAGGAAACAGGGAAATAAGAGCTGGAAATGGGTCAAAAAATACAGGGGCAGAACCAGGAGGTGAGGGACAAATAATGAGGGCTCAGGAATCCAAGATCTCTCAGGGACTCAGAAAGGTCAAGGGGGCTTGGTGTCTTGGGATGGATATCAGGAAACAAATACATTTAGGAAGCAAATAAAGGCAGAGTCTTGTGGCCAAATTCAAAGTTCCCTGTGTGATATAGGGTAGTTCATGACATAGTTTTAATCCTAGGTGACCTACCTGGTTAGTATGAATTGCAGAGATAACTTTAAGATAGATAGATAGATGGATAGATGGATAGATAGATAGATAGATAGAGATATACAGAGAGATAAAGATATATAGATATGTATATAAACACATATAGAGATATGTATGTATGCATGGTGTTTTTTTTTTTCATCTATGATTTCCTAGGGCAAGGTTAGGTCATCACAATTTCCTCTAAGCTTGGAGCACATTTCTGCTTCCTCTAGCATCTTTGTGGTCCCATAATGAAGTTGTGTCTAATTAGACTCCCTATGACGCCTGGTGATGATAGTTTTGAAGGGCTACATGGGTCATCTCCTCTTATAAGAATCTAAATAGTTTAACCTCATTTAGTCCCAGATGACATCTCATACTTAATTTTTTATGTTTATCTTGACTCCTGTGTTTGTATGTCAGATTTTCTATTCAACTCTGGTTCTATTCAACTCTGGTCTTTTCATTAAGAATGCTTAGAAATGCTCTGTTTCATTAAATATCTATTTTTTCCTGTGTAGGATTATACTGATTTTTTTGATAGGTTATTCCTGGTTGTAAGCCTAGATCCTTTGTCTTCTGGAATATCTTATTCCAAGCTTTCCACCCATCTAATTTGACAGTTACTAAATCTCGTGTGACACTGATTGTGGTTCCTCATATTTCTTTGTGGCTGCTTATAGTATTTTCCCCTTGACCTGAGAACCCTGGATTTTGACTATAATATTCCTAGGAGCTTTCTTTTAGGGGTTTCTTTCAGGAGATGATGAATCAGGGGATTCTTTTCATTTCATCTTCAGATGATGCTAAGTTATCTGGACAGTTTTCTTTTATAATTTCTTTAAATGTGATGTCAAGGCTCTGTTTTGTTCATACCTTTCAGGTAGTCCAATGATTCTTAAATTCTCTCTCTTTGATCTGCTTTCCAGATCAGTTGTTTTTCTATGAAAATATTTCATATTTCCTTCTGTTTTTTACTTTACTTTATTATTCCTTAATGTCTCATTGAGTCATTAGCTCTCAGCCCCTCAGGAGTCATTTCTCCTTCAATATACACAATGCACAGAATCACAGGCTATATTTCAGGGGCTCATCAAATCTGTATGGGGTGGGAATGGATCTATATCTGAACTGATTCTAAAAAGACTATCTAGTATTCCAGGAAACTGACTGAGAATTAAAGCACAAAGGCAGATGCTTCATATCAACTCAAAGTAAATATACGCACAAACCCATATGATTAATGTGTGTGTTTGCATAAAAACTGGAGTTTGTTCTTAAAACCATTTGTAAAATTTTATCTTTTAGAATTTTGTTCTCTACCAAAGAGGATAAAAACCAAAATCATAATAATTACAGAAAATTGTTCCCATTTACTTAATGTAGTTCAGATAGAAAAGTACTGGGACACACTGCTATCCTACTATTTGTTTTTCACATTTAATGTTCTATGAACTATTTCACAAGTAGATGAAATAACTCCCTTTTGTAGTCAGAGAAAAGCAAACGTATCTGCTGTAGGTTTAACAGAAGCATTCTTAGTACAAATCTAATAGCAGACATTATGATGAGAATGATATGTACCTCACCCTGTTCTGGCATAATCTTTCTTTATTTCCTTCTTTCCTTCCTTCCTTCCTTCTTTCTTTCTTTCTTTCTTTCTTTCTTTCTTTCTTTCTTTCTTTCTTTCTTTCTTTCATTCTTCCTTCCTTCCTTTCTTTTTCTGAGGTGTCAATATTTTTTTTTTGCTTTTTTTTGGAGGGCAATTGGGGTTAAGTAACTTGCCCAAGGTCACTCAGCTAGGTTTTTGTTTGTGTGTGCGTTAAGTGTCTGAGGCCAGATTCAAACTCAGGTCCTTCTGACTTCAGGGCCGGCCCTCTACTCACTGGGCCACCTAGCCGCCCCTGAGGTGTCACAATATTTTAAAAGCTTTTTGTTCCACATAGCTTTGGAAAGTATTTGATATGATGACATTTACTAAAACTTTTCTTAAGTTTTTATTAATTGATACTTGGTCCAGGAATTGTGGGAAATAGTTTGGTCTGTGATGATACTCTGAGGCTAATATAATTTATCAGTTGAGTTCTCCAGGGCACTTGAAGTCTGTATTTGTAGTATGAGTATTTATCATCTCTCAGTCCATGAAATGTAACAAGCTTCTGCTGTATAATTCTAGCCACCTGATCATATCTTTCTAAGATATTCAGTAGATGCTAAATCTTTGCAGCCTGCCATCATAGTCCCTTCCAATTCCATAAACAAATCTATATGTCTCAGTCATTAGTTTAATGCCTGATTGTCAACATATCATTAGCTGATTTAATTTAGGTGTCAGCCTTTTCATTTCTCCCTTAGACCTTAGCGATTTCATCAGCTCGGTCTGTTGGCAAACAATTTTTGGTTACATTCAACAAAATCAAAGTAATATACTTGTAATGAGCCTTTTACTATTGCTAAGTGGAGTGGTCAACTTGTTTTAAAAGTATTTGTTTAAGGTTTTTTTTTTAAACCATTTTAATCATTTTATTGTGTTCTCCAAGAATGTCTATCAATCCCTTTCTTATGAGGAAGATTTCATCTTTATAACACCCTTGGGGTATTACACCTCCTGTTTTACTAATTTTGCATGAGTTGGGCTTTTTAAGTCTGTTTTCCAAATATGTTATGATACAATTTTTAGATCCAAAGAGTACATTAAGATTTTTATTTCTTACGTGTTAATTGTTTTAAACATTTTTTTTTTCTTTTACTTTTTGGAGGGGGGAGGACAGGGCAATTGGGGTTAAGTGACTTGCCCAAGGTCACACAGCTAGTAAGTGTTAAGTGTATGAGGCCATATTTGAACTCAGATCCTCCTGACTCCAGGGTCAGTGCTCTATTTATTGAGCCACCTAGCTGCCCCAATATATTATTCGCATTGTGCTTTGACTTTAGGTTGCTAGTAAGTCTCTTGACAAATACAACCATACTTTTTCCTTTATACTTAATGCATCTTGACTAGAAGAGATCGAGTTATTTATAGGTACTGCCTTTGCCACTGTGTCAGTTTGAATTCTAGATTCAAATTCAGTACTCTATATTTCCTTGACTTGCATTAAGCATTTTCATTTATTAAATACAAACGAGACTTTGATATTACTAATGATCTTTAAGGTCCCTTCAGGCTAAGAAATCCCACAAGATGAAGAAGCCATTTCATATATATTGTTAATGAAACTGTATGACTTGATTTCATGAATGTAAAACAAATGATTCATTAGATGCTTTGGTTTGATTTCCCCTTTAACATGGAAGTCAAACTTAGTTTTATTTACAAGAGATGATAATGGCTTTAAGACTAGAAAGAATAATAATAGTGCTAAACTGTCTTCCAAAAAAACACAAACATATTTTATATCAACAGTTGTTGGCATTATCTTGTTGGGAGCATATTTTAAATTGATAAAAGTTTCCCCTGCTATGATAAAACCAATATCTACCAGGGCTCGTCCTCTGTCCTCCCAATCTCAGTGAAGCCCTAAGAAGTGACAAAGTTAAGATCTGATTGTTCTGAGAGTAAGGGGTAAGGTTTAAGCTATGCCTCCTTTAAAGTAACTTCCTTGTGACCTCTGGTTTTAACATGCCTTTCTGATCACCTAGATGTATAGAAAGTCTCATTCATGTCAGTGGATGGGATGAGACCAGATTCACCACAACCTGCTCTGCTGAACAGATGAATTGCATATGGAGACAAGGGAGGCCATGTCTATAGAAGGTAAGTGCCACTATATCCTTGTTGCATGTCCTTGTTACATTAGGTCCAAGTAAACATCCTTTTGTTAACTGAACAATTACCTGTGAATATCTCATTTCATCCCCACATCTAACCTAAACTAACAAGGTAACAGCATCAGGGCTGCCCCTAACACCTGTGGGCATTAATAGACTCTAGTATTGTCCCTATACTTGAGTATATTGTGTACTTTATTGTACTTAAACAAGCTATGAATGGAAAGTTAAGACAGAGGCTCTGCAGAAAGCAATAAAAAGCGGTATAAATGTGAGGATGCTTTCTGGTGGCTTATTCAATAATTATAGCCTTTCTCTGCCTCTTACTCCCTGATGCTTGGGATCTCTAAAGGAGTCCAGTTTCACTCAAGGGTGCTCAGCCTCCTTTCCCTTTGTACCTCATGTAACATCTTAAATTGGTCCAGTCTAATGTGTTTATCATCATTATTGTGCTTCCATCATGTATTCTGTATAGTATTCAATGAACATCTTATTTCCTCTCCTCAACTGTAAGCTCCATGAGACACAATTTATTTATTTATTTAAATTTAATTAATTAAACTATGTACCTCTAACACCACATAATCAAAAAATTAGATACAAAGTACAGGCAAAGATGAGAAGGGAGGGCATTCCACACCTAATGGACTGTGCAAAGGGATAGAGAAGTGAGATGGGATGCTGTGTATGAAGAAAAGCAAGACCAATTCACTTGGACCATGTAAATTCTGAAGGATAAGTCTGGAAACATAGACTAGAGCCAGGCTATGGGGGGCTATTTGTAACCTAGAAGCAATAAATTTTCAGCAAAAAAAAAGTTTCCTCTGAAGCCTATTGAAAAGGGGGATGATATGGTTAGTCGTGTAACCAAAGGCAATCCAACCTAGTCTTCTATTCTCATTGTGCACTGGGAATGTCTGTCTACTGCCAATTCATGGCAGTCAGGCTTCATCTTCCTGCCCTAGTCATAAATATGCAAGCCTTCCTAGAATTTTTCCCTTTTTTTCATGTTGCTTTCTCCTTACTCTGCATGGTTATTTCTGTAGCTGACAGCCTGACAGCAAAGGTAATTTGAAAAAAATGACAGTAAAGATAACGGTGTGCCTATGCTGCCAACCAAGGATTCATTTATTATTAATGGTAACAACCATAAAGATACACTTAATTCACCAGGCCCTTTTCTCTGAGGTTCACAATGGCATCCTCAAGGCAAAATCCACTCTCTCCTAAAATATCTCCCTGAAAAAGGTAGAAAATTTTACAATTCCCTTTGTTATAGCTTCCTCAGATGTCTGCTGCAGTCCCTTTTAGCTCAAAAGCCATGGATTTGTAACCAGAAGCATTCATAAAGTGTGAGCAAGATGTGCAGACACCATGTTTATGTATCTTATTTCTAATCATGGCTCTCTCACTAATTAATTGTGAGATCTTGGACAAAGTACAGCCTTTCTTTGTGCCTCAGTTTCCCTTTCTATAAAATGAGGCATTTGGACTAAATCTCTAAACAGTTCTAGTATTCTATGCCTTCATGATCCTATGAAATTGAACACTGAAAATTTAAAACCAGAATCACACAAGACCTAGCAGTGGCAACACTAAAAACTGCAGGTCTTGGAACACTATGTATCAAACAGCAAAAGAACTGGGGTTCTGGATGAAAATATACCCAGTAAAGCTAAGCATAGTCCTGAATGGGAAAAAATGGATATTTAATGAATTGTCAGACTTTCAGAATTTTGTTTAAAAAGAAAAAAGAACCTGGGGAGGCTAGGTGGCGCAGTGAGTAGAGCATCAGCCCTGGAGTCAGAAGGACCTGAGTTTGCTTCCGGCCTCAGACACTTAACACACACACAAACAAAATCCTAGCTGTGTGACCTTGGGCAAGTTACTTAACCCCAATTGCCCTCCAAAAAGCAAAAAAAAAAAAAAAAAGAACCTGAACTTAATAGAGAATTTGACGCACAAGAACCCAGAGAAATATAAGGTGCATACCAAAGACTAATTATAAGGGACTCGATAAGGACAGACTATTTACCTTTTTTATAAGGAAATGTAAAACATATGTCTAAAATTGTTATTAGTAATTGGTTAGTTCATAAGAAAGATTGGGGTAGACATAAGTATGATATGATTTTAAAAAGTAAAACCATTTAGGAACAGCTAAAAAGAGTAATTATACAAATGAGATGCAAGAGGAAGAACTGAAACAGAGGAATTAGATGGGAGAAGAGTACTGGTAGTTCTGGAAACCCACTTTCATTGGGTATGAGTTCAAGAGGGAACACTATATGTATATCTAGAAGAGTATAAAAGTCTTCTAAATTCAGAAAGAAATAAAACACTAAGGGGCTAGGGAGGGAGGAGAGGATAAGGGAGGGATCTTTAGAGGGGAAATGAGGGAATAGATTAAAGGGGAGTAGAGAAGGGTGTTTAGATTCATGGGAATGGGAGGATAAGGGAGGAATCCTTTGAGTGGGGGTAGGTTAAGAAAAGGAGGGCAAGGTAGGGGTAGAAATAAAGGAGTAGAAGCAGAGGAGACAGCAGGAATTGTAAATAAGAGATTTGCACAAACATAAAATAAAGATCAGGAGTAAAATTTGTTAGGGAAAAAGGAGTAGGGGTGGTGATCATGATCTCAGATGAAGTTAAGGCTAACATAGATTTAATCAAGAGAGAAAAATAGGGTAACTACCCCATATGTCAGCCATATTCATCAATGTTGTTTTGGACTATTTCAAACAACTTGACAGTGTAAGGTTACCATATCACTGTGGTATAGGAAATGATGAGTTGGTGGACTTGGGAAAATATGAAAAGACTTGGATTTATAAAAGAAAAGGTCAATCCAGTCTCAGAGATACAGAGGACAAATAAGTATAGTAAAGTCTTACATAGATTCATATGAATGTATATGTCTATATATGAGTATTATTATAGATTGCTATAGATATTATTATAGATCATCATTATTATAGATATCTAAGTATATATAAGTGGTATATGTATATCTTTGTGTTTATATGTCTATATACGTATTATGTGTGTATATGTGTGTGTATGCATGTAAAACCATGCTTAATTGTAGCCTAAAGTGGGGAGGAGGAAGAGGGAAAATAGAATAAAGTAAAAAGTGCATAGCAGGGAACAAAAGAAAACTCATGAGGAAGCAAAGAAAAGATGGCCAGCTCTCAACAGAATTCATAAATTTATTGCTGTATATTTTGAATCCTTTCTCTGTTCTGCTGTGCCCATGGCAATGCTTTTTTTCCTTGTCTTATTTTGCATTATTTTAGTTTTAGTATTTAAGTTTGTTTCTATTTTCTTTTCTTGTTTTGTATTTAAGTTTAAAATAAAAAATTTACAAAAAAAAAAGGTTAAAACTACCCAGAAAATGCTGTGAAGTAAATCCCACTGTTTCTGCCAACCCCATTTTATGGGGATTAACAGAAGACTTAGTTTTAGCTTCTGCTTATTTCCTAATCAATAAGCAAATAGAGCGTTCACTAAGTAAATATCAGAGTCAACAACTGAAACCAAAACTTTAACCTCCCCCAGGGAAGAGTTTAGACCTTTTCAACAAAAGAGCAGAGATTTCAGAACTCTTTGGAAAAACACAAAGGAAACAGGTTTTGAACTTGAGAAACAGGTTCTGAATTTTACCATCCACCATAAAATCAGAGATCATGCTATAGCTGGAAGAGATCTTAGAGATAATCCATACTAACCCCCTCATTTTATAGATGGGGAAATGGAGGCACAGAGGTTAATTCATTAACCCAAAGTCACACAGCTAATAAGTGGCTGATGTAGGATTCAAATCTAGGTCTTATTGAGTGCAGTTTCAGTTCTTTATCCACAACATGACAGAACAGTTGGGAGAGGGACTAGTTCTTTTATTTTTATCCACTGCTCCTAATTTGGGATAAGGTAGAACCCTGGGGATAAAAATGAGGGGAGGAGAAGGGAGGAGAAGAGAGGGGAGGAGAGGTGAAAGGAGAGGAGAAAATAAGGGAAGGAGAGGAGAGGAGACGAGAGGAGAGCGGATGGGATGGGAGTGGAGGGGAAGATACTGTACATTGTCAGCAGTAGGGAGAGTCAAATTGATGAGAAACCTAGTACAAGTAAGAGCCAAGTCCTGAAAGATAGCCTGAAGGCAGAGGAGGAAAAGGAGAAAAAGAAGAAGAGGAAGAAAGAAAAGATAGCTAACATTTATATAGTGTTTACTATGTGTCAGGCATTGTCTTAAGTGCCTTATAATTATTATCTCATTGCTTCCCACAACAATCCTGGGAATGGGCCCATTTTTACAGATGAGAAAACTGAAGTAATTCAGAGAACATCGTGAAAAAAACCACAGAAGGAAGGAAGCATAGGGTCTTTTTTGGAAGATAAAGAGCATTGCTGTTTATCTGCAGCATATCCTATGTGAAACCGAGTAGCAGAAGATAAACCAGGAAAGAAATAGCCACACCAGATTTGGGAAGACCTTGGATGCCAGAAAAAGGAGTAAAAATTTTATTTGGTAGAAAATGGTAAACCACAGATGATTTTGAGTTGAGAAGTGACATTACCAGATCTTTGCATAATTATAAATGATATTTGCGTATCACTTTACCATATTATCTCATTTAAACCTCACAACAGCCTATAATCCCGATTTTACAGATTAGAAAACCGAGGCTCTGTATCACAAAAGCAATATTCACAGCACCAACGGCAACTATGAACATGCCAGTGTGGTTCTGAATCACAAAATATAACAGATTCTCCATGTAGAAGACAGAAGCAAAACATTTATTCAGATGCCAGAAAGCCAAATCCGAACACCAGAAAGTCAAATCTATTATAGGAACAAAGAAATGAATACATTTTATCACTATAGAGAGCAACATCATCCCAAAGTTTTCCCCCTGCTTGGGCCTTCCCACAAACAAACACTCACAATCCTAGCTGTCTCCTTACCTGCATCCTCTCTCCCCCTCTCATCTAACTGCTCTGACTCATTTCTTGCTCCACCCCTTCCTCCTCTACTCATTCAGCAAACTCCTCCCACAACAGGTTCCATGTTATTACATTTGGCCTATTAAGGGGCAGGGACGATCTTTAAACTCCTATTACCCTACAGAGTCAGAAAGATAAAGTGACTTTTCCACAGTCTGACAGCTAGAAAGCACTGAAGGAAGCATGTGAACCATGGTCTTTTGACCCCAAGTCCATAACACAATCTACTCTGCCATGCTTCCTCCTCTGCTGGAATGATCTTCTTCCTCACTTCCACACCTTGGCATCTCTAGCTCCCTTCAGGGCTCAGCTCTACTACCTCATTTGGGAGGCCTTTTCTATTTCCCCCAATTGTTAGTCCTCCACCTCCAAAACATATGTTCTATATTTACTTATCTGTGAATGTTATATGTCACTTGAGTAGGAAGTAAGCTTCTTGAGGGAAAAGATTGTTTCATTTTTGTTTCTGCATCCACAGCCTCCAGGACTTTGTCTGATACATTGTAGCTGCTGAATAAATGCTTATTGACTGATTGCACAAGGAATATTAGTCTTATAGCAATTAAAAGATGGGTTGAAGGAGGGAATGAGAGGAATCTATCAAAACGATTAGGAATGTAACAATGAAAGCCAGCGTCCAGGGAAGAGAAGCAAGAAATTTTGTGGAAGTAAATTTAGTAATTGACTCAGTATGAAAGGCAGGGAGTGGGAAAGGCCCAATAAAACCCCAAGTTTTAGGACATCAAAGTCAGAAGGATCTAAGATTCTTAAGGACAGCACTTATTTTTCATACTTAATCATATTTGAAATGGAAATCAAAAGCAAAATGACAAGACAATTGAAATCATAATTACCAACTTTGGACTCAGAGAAAAGTTTGAGAAAATATATTTCAACATCTTCACCGTCATTTCTTTGCAAGAGCTGGGAGACCATGGATACGGAATGCTACATATAATACCAGATTTTTTTTTTTATATAGTGGTTAGTTTGCTGAATTATTTTTTATTTCTTTTTTAAAAAAATTCTTTATTATAAAGAATGAGTTCCTGGGAAATGAGGCAGATAGAGGAGGAAATGTAGGTAAAACTAAAACAAAAAAATCTTTACAATTTTATTCATTGTTGAATTGAATCCGATGGAATAAGATGGTGGTGCCACAGTCATTACTAGGGAGATAAACAGAAGCACATTTAGTGAAAAAGATACTAAGTTACATTTGGAACATAGAGCATTTGAGGCACTGGTGGACCATACAAGCAGCATCACCCTTCAAGTCACTGAAGATTCAGGCTTAAATTCATCATATAACTTCAGGATTGGAGATTGGACTCTGGGATTGCACTAGATGGTCACTCCAAACTGTAGATTTGTTAGATCCTACTGTATCTGCTTTGCACTTAGGCTGAATTTTTTGTTTGTTTTTTAAAGTTGAAAATTAAATCTTAAAAAACTTAGATATAAGCAGGAGAGCAAGAAGACTTTTGCCCTTATTTATGGCTATTCATTGAAACAACTGGATATAAACCCTTCTACTACTCATTCTTTTGGGCACTTCGCCCTGAGATATTAATAAATAAGCTTTGCCAGGTTGTTTTGTGTTATGTGGGGGTGGAAGGAAGGAGAGGTTATGTTAAAGGCATGTAGGCACATCTTAGGTATTTCTGTGCATGGAAAATCATAATCCCTTTACAAAATATAAGGAGTCACTATACCTAGTCCATACATGTCCCCTGGTGACTAACTCCTCTTAGTCTCAAAACAGGAAGTGGCTGGGGATGGATCAGTTGGGTGAATTCACAATATTTCTTCCCTCTGGTCCTAAAGCTCTGATGGGTGCCTAATAGAAAAGAGAAACTATGTTTCCAGTGAAAGGGGTGTAGTCTTCCTCCAACCCCAGAGGCTACAAGAAAACAGAAATTACATCTGTGTGGGGTAACAGAAAAAAAAAAAAGCTATGGATTTAGAGTTAGAGGACATGGAACTGAATCCTGGCTATGGGTTTTGTTGATGGTATGTTCTTTAGCAAGTTCATTTCCCTATGGGAAACTAAACTAGGAGAGAGAGACAGGGAGAGGCAGAGGCAGAGAGAGAGAAAGCAAGACAGAGAGAGAGAAAGAGAATACACAGGGTATTTATGAAGGTGTTATTATATGTCAAGCACTGTGCTAAGCCCAGGAAATACAAATACTAGCAAAAAGAAAGATAATCCTTGCCCTCAAAGAGCTTACATTCTAATAAGAGAAGACAACACATTAAAAAGTAGCTGAAAAAGGGAGGAGAGGTACTCACAAAGGAACAAGGTAGAGAAGTCTTCCAGGAGTCATGGCCTGGATTGGATTTAAAGTGTATATGACCAGCATGAGTTGTCCCTTCTGGGATGGAAGTGTCTTCCAGCTTTGAACCAAGGAGACTTTGTGATGAAGTCTCCAGGAAAGTGACTTTCCAGGAATGGGCTTAGGATAAACTGCCTCTTCTAGCTTCTTAAATAGGTCCATTGATCCTACTGTAGGAAATACAGAGAATAAGAGACACTGAGTAAATTTGAATGGTCAAAGTCAACATTAACACCCTCTTTAGCCCTGAGTACCACCATCTATGCCATTGATAGGATGAAAACAGGAAAAGAAGATCCATGATCTTACTGATTTAGAAGTTACCATCAATGATGAAAATTAAGTCCTAAATACAATTGTCCACACTGTATGACCAGTCTATGACCTCCCTTATGTTTACCACATTTGCCACCATGATGGAAGAGATGCATTATAGAGTCCTGGTTAAAGAGGGATTCTTTATGGATATTGAGTCATCTAGATGCTTCTGTTTTCAGATGACATTGTACTAATGGCATCAATATTATATCATATCAACCTCCATCATATTATAGAATATCTACCCAAAGTGTTGGAGTCTTCCTCTATTCCTTATGAGATCAAGAGCACATCCTGATTGTCCTACCATCTTTTGCTTTCACCATGCGACTAGCCCATCTTCTCTTTCTATTGTACAATTTCTTAATGCCTTTTTATGCTGCTCTTCTTAAAAGTTCTACATTGGTTATATGTTGCAACCTATTCACATTTCCAGTGCAGCTATCTGTTAGCCTCTGGGTAATATTTGTTCTTTATTCTTCAAAGATACTTGCATTCCATGTCTTTCTGACATATGATGACACTGGTAAAAATAATGGTATTTTTAAAATAGGCCCTTGCTTTCATGGGAAGTTTGGGGGTCATTAAAAGAGCTTCATAGTTTCCTAGAGATGAGCTAGTGGGCTTGCCTCTTGTTCAAACTTGTGTACAGATTGCTGTCCCTTTGAAGCTCTGTAGGCTGTCCATGGAAATGCATGTTGAAATCTGGGCAATTCTTCATTTACTTGGTCTTTCCTATGTGAATCGATGGGACAAACTCCTTTGAAGGATTACAGATCTCTTTTTAGACAGCTATGCAATGTTCTGAGGCTTGATGCCATTAGTACAATGTCATCTGAAAACAGAAGCATCTAGATGACTCAATATCCATAAAGAATCCCTCTTTAACCAGGACTCTATAATGGATCTCTTCCATCGTGGTGGCAAATGTGGTGGATATCACATGGTGGATATCAAGAACATATCTTCCTGTTTTATGGTTTGCCTAATGTTTATGATAAGGGTCGTTTTTGTTGTCGTATCTTCTAAGGGTTCTTAAGTAATTTTGAAAAATAAATGGAAAATTAAAAGAAGCTGCAAAGTTCTTTTGTGGTGACAGAAATGGAAACTGATAGGATGCTCATCAATTGGGAAATGACTGAAGAAATTATAGTATATCAATGTGATGGAATACTATTGTGCTATTAAGAAATGATGCATGAGATGGTTTCAGAAATACTAGGAAGACATGTATTAATGGGTATCTAGTGAAGTGAAGAGAATCTGGAGAATGACAGCAACATTGTAAAGATAATTAACTTTGAAAGACTTAGTAACTTTGATGAACATAGTGACCAACTACAATTCCAAAGGACTCATGATGCTGTCCACCTCCAGATAGCAAACTGATGGACTCAAAGGGCAGATTGAAGCATATTTCCTCTTTTTCCTTCCTTCCTTCTTTTCTTCCTACCTTCCTTCCGTTCTTCATTTTATCCTGGCTAATGCAGGAACATTTTTTGCATGATTATACATATTAGTAATGGATTTGGGTGTTTTTTTGCTTTCTCAATGAGGAGAGGAGGTAAAGAATTCAGAAATGAAAAAAACTTGAACTTTTCGATAATAAAAGAAAACAAAAGTAAAAGAAGCTGCAAAGCAACACTTTGTTCATTTTGAAATGCTTTTTCATAATCAACAAACAATATTTTTTTCTAATTTTTCTTCTATTTGTAGTCATTCTTCCATTTTCATCCTTAAATGCCCTAAGGGTGAATTTGTTTAGTTGGACATCTTGTTGAACTTTCTTTTGTATAAATATTTGTGTGTGTATGTATGTATGTATGTATATGTGTGTATACTCATAAATACTCTCTGCTTATACATATGTGTGTATCAAAGCAGAGAGCAGCAGTGAAGGATAAAACCGGTTTAAAGAAAGCTTGACAAGATATCTAACTATATAAATATTTGTGTATACATGTATATATAACTACACAGTTATGTATAACTATATATGTATATCACATATGTGAACACATACACACTATCACATATTATATCACTTCCAGAGATTACTTGTTCCTTACTAATACTCTTATCATAGAAGCTTTTGATTAATATAGAGAAAACTCCCGAAAAGACTTTGTATAGATGGGATAATAGACATATAGGTCAGTAGTTACTGATGTTTCTTCAGTCGTATATTTTTTATTAGTGAGGTCCTAGATGTTTTTGCCTATCATTAGTATCTTTCCCTCCTTCAGATTCCCTGAATGCTGGTACTCTAGCTCCGTCCTAATTGTGTGGTCTCTGGAAAAACTCTCTTGTATATACATTTAATCCAATCTAGCTGGGTTTTTTGTTTTGGTTTGTTCTGTTTTTTGGTCTGTCTTCTCTTTAGTAGGCAGCTAGGTTGCTTAGTCGATAAAGCACTGGACCTGTAATCATGAAGTTGTTGTTGGTAAATCATTTAGTCATGTCCCACTCTTCATGACCCCATTTTTATGAATTTTTCTTGGCAAAGCTACTGGAGTGATTTGCCATTTTTTTCCAGGGTCCCCATTTTACAGTTGAGGAAACTGAGGCAGAGATTAAATGATATGACCAGGATGACACAGCTAATAAGTATCTGAGGTTGAGGGAATCATAAAGACCTGAGTTCAAATCTAGCCTCAGGCACTTACTAGCTGCATGACCTTGGGCAAGTCATTTAACCTTTGTCTGCCTCAGTTTCCTCAACTATAAAATGAGGATAATAATAATACCGGCTTCCCAGGGTTGCTTTGAGGATCAAAGAGATAATATGTGTGGAGTGCTTAACACAGTGCCTGGTATATAGCAGGTGCTTAATAAATTGTTCTTCACTCTGCTCCTTTTAGTACCATTTCTATGTCCATTTTAAGCTCATCTAGACTTGTTATATTAGGGTCTAACCATGATGATTCAACTGTCTTTGATGGAGAACATTTTGTTTATTACAATGATTTTTGTAAATCTTTTCCATGTTTTATCTATTTGAAGTCATTTTTCCATTTTCATCCTTAAATGCCCTTTAGTAAATCTGTTTAGTTGGCTATCTTTTTGAACTTTCTTTAAACTGGTTTAGCCTCCCTGCTTCTCTCTGTTTTATTAGATGATATTACTGCTCCATTATTCAACTTTGCAAGATCTTAGACAAGGATTTATGTTCGAACCTTGTGCTCTTTGGTTGCCATCTCAGTCTAGAAAACAAGTGAGATATTTTCTGATTGTGATGATTTCTGGGCTTTAGTCTCCTCGTTGAGGAAATTACACTGGTTAAATACCTAGATAAAATTATTTTAGTCATTCATTACCAATGCGTTTTCATTGTTCATATTACATTTTTTTTTCATTTTCAATTACTTGTTTAAATAGTTTAGGGTTGTTTTAATTGTATGCCATATCTTTCTCTCATTATTCTTGTTTTGTTTTGTTTTTTATACTAATTCTAATGGTAGTCTTTTGGTAATAGGAGCTTAATGTTTCTTGAATGGAATTAGACTGAAAAAGGGGCGGAATAGAATGGATTCAAGGAAGGAAGCTGGACCAAAAAGGGGCAAAACAGAGTAAGAGGTACATATAGTACACAGTATAGTGGTGCTTTATTAAATGTCATGGAGGCTACTGAAATTTATGTGAGGGGAGGGGAGGAGACTGTTCACCTTATTTGTATTTGGTATCTTCTAGAAGTACACACCACTAAGTACACTACCCAATAAATGAAAAATGTTCAAATAAATAAAGGATAAAGCCAGAAACAGTAGGTGCCCCTCCCACCATTAACACTTTTTAATGTAGGGCAAAAGTGGTTTATAAAAACACAGGAGCCACTTGGAAGAGGAAAAATAAGAGGAAGAGTTATCTTTGTTCAGAAGGGTGACCTGAAGAAGGTAAGGGGAGCAGGGTTAGTGGGAGGATCTAGTGGTCTGGTGGCAGTCCTACTTGACTTGATTGAGCATGTAGGAGCCTCAGGTCTTTCCTATACAGGATTAGCAGTGATTTCTTAACTGCCAAATTCTATGGCCTTGTTTCATCCCCAGATTAAATGATGAAATCCCCATAGTGGTTCTTGCCCACTGTGCAGTATCTGATAATTGAATATCTTCTTCTGAATACTGTTTCCTGTTTTTGTTTGTTTGTTTGTCTTTTTGTGACACTTCTTTTTCCTGGTTCTTCTACCTCTTTGGTCAATCCTCAGATTCCTTTACTGGATTATCAATGCTCCATTTTCTAAATGGGTATCTATCCCAGGACCTTCTCTTCTATCTTCACATATTTTCAATTCCCTTGACGTCAACTAGCATTTCTATAAACATGATTCCCTATTTTATAGGCCCAGCTATAGTCTCTTTCTTGAGTTCCAATCTCACATCAGCAACTAAGAATTTCAAACTGAATGTCCAAGAAGCAATTCTAACTCAACATGCCCAATGCACTATCTTTCTACCCAAACTTCCTCTTTTCCCAACTTCCCCATCTTTTTTTAGGGAACTACTAAACTTCTAGTTGGTCATTTTAGAGTTTTCATTAACTCTATACTTGCCCTCATCCTTCTTATCCAATCAGGATCCTAGTCTTGTAGATTTTATCTGTATTTGTCCCGTTCTTTTTACTCACACAGTCACCACTCTACTTAGGACTATTGCAATTGCCTGGTTGTTGTCTCTAGCTTTGGTCACTATAATCTCTAATCAACTCTCCATATAGAAGGCAAATTAAATGTGCCTTAAACACATCTCTAATCAAATTTTTGTTTGTCCTCCATTTTCAAAGAGGACCAAAGACATCATGAGGTGATGTCTTGATTTGTAAGTGATTGGATTTAAGTGAGGCAGAATTGTACAGTCATCTACCTCACTTTCTCTTCCAGTCATTGAAGTCCAATGGCAGGACAAAAGTCAAGACAACCTGTGATGACTTGTATGTAGGGATAGATGTATGGAGGACCTTGGTATCTTTGATGTCTGACTATGGCCTAAGCCTCTGTAGTGTGTGCTTTAACCACCTTCATGACCTGGAACAAATTGTTCTCATTCACCCATTGTGCCAGGGGGAGTCTTCATATGCTTGGAGTAGACATCCCCCTAACTCAGAGACAGGTTTGAGGCCTGTTGGTTACCTTCAGCCTGGTTTAGCCCATCTGCTGAGATGGTTTTACTAGGGTATGGAAGCTAGGCATGCTACAGCTTCTTGGAGTCACAAATGGACACAGAAGGTGGGTGAGCAGCCCTGAAAAGGGGCTGGCAAGCCCTCACACCAGAGGTTTTAGTCCTCCTGAACACCCTATAAACCCCAACCAAATTAGTCCCTTAATAAAAAAGCTCCAGTTTCTCCCTCTTGGCTAAAATTAAATATAAATACCTGTCAAAAGCACTTCATAATCTGGATCCAGTCTACCTTTCCAGGTTTAATGAACACAGGTCTCCTTATCACATTCTATGATCCAGCCAAAATGCCATGTCGTCGTTCCCTGTATATGAACATACAACTCTCAGCTCTCTGCCTTTGTACAGGCTTTATAAATATCTTAAATGTGTTCTTCCCTCAATCCTACTCCTTAGAATCTCCAGCATCCTTCAAGGCTCTGTAACAACAAGCACCCTAGCATATCTTTACACACTTACACTCACACACACACACACACACACACGTGTGTGTGTGTGTGTATATATATTTCACTTAGTTCAGGGGAAAAAGCCAACACCCTGAACTTTAGAGAAAATAAAAACAGAAGTTACAAGCAGAAAAAATAGAGACAGAGAAAATAACACAAATCAACAGACAAGGCTTCTAGCTGTCTGACCAAAGCTATACATATAGTTACCAGAGAGAAAGAGAAAAGCACCAACATCTGGGTTTTCAAAGCCAGGGGGCATCTTAATGGCTCCCCAGAGTCTCATCTGGCCAAGTCACAGGAACACTGTTCCAAAGAATAAGCCCCAAAGCAAAATCTCACCCAGAGTATATACACCTCCTTCAGAGCCAAAAAGCATCACAACCCTTGTGAACTACTGCCTAATTACAAAGTAACAAAAACTGTGGGAATTCCTGAAAAACAAGCCTCCCCTAATCAAGCTTCTCTTGTTGGGCTCCACATAAGGCCTAGTAATGGGCAGGGAAGATCTTCAACTCCTATTAACATTACAGGCTTGGGTCAAGTTCCATCTCTTGATCAAAGTGTACTCTGATACCCACTTGTTAGTGCCCTTTCTCCCCAAAACTGTTTTGTTTTCATTTTTTTCATATTTTCATTTACTTATTTATATTCATATTGCAGGATTTCTCCTCACCTCTCCCTGCAAGGTAAGCTCCTTGAGGGTAAGTACTGTTTTATTGTGTGAAATTGATCTTTTAAACTCAAGAGTCAGACTTTATATTTATATCTACTAAATTAATCTTACTAAATTTGACCTATCCTTCTAGACTGTCCAGATCTTTGTATATAAATAGATTTTCTCTGTGTGTGTGTGTGTGTGTGTGTGTATAGAGAGAGATAGATATAGATAGATAGATATATGTGTGTGTTTATGTATGTATAGCATGACTTTCTAACAAATATATTAGCTATTCTTCCCAGCTTCATTTCATCCTCAAATATCATAAATATTCCCTCTATGTTTTATCTAGGACACTGCTTTAAAAAATCTAAAACGTGTATATTCTTGGGGCAGCTAGGTGGCACAGTTAATGGAGCACTTGCTCTGGATTCAGGAGAACCTGAGTTCAATAAATGAATGAATGAATGAATGAATGAATGAATGAATGTAGATCCAAGGATAAATTCCTCTAACACTCCACTAGAAATTTCCCTTCAAGATGATCTTGATCTATTAATGACTATTCTTCATGTTCTACAAATCCAGAAGCCGACTCATTATCTTACCATTGTAAGAAATGCTGGAAGTTTGGTTTCCACAGATTCTATAGGAAGAATGGGTGTTTATATGCAGGAAGGCATAAATCTGTTAAGAGGGGTCTGAGCTGGGCTGACTCTGACCAGTTGGGGAATGGTCACTGACTTTTCATTAACACACATGCTTAATGGGCAGGTTGAGACAGCATAACCTGGAAGAGGTGTAGCCAACCCCAGCTCAAAAGGGAGGAATGGCAAGAAAAGTTCAATGAAACAGCATAAAAAGGGCTTGCTTTTGTCTGATCCTTTGTAGTCTCTTTTGGGAGGCTATTCATTTATTCATTACACAATAAATGTAAAATAAATATCATGAAACTTCCTAGATCCCCAACAAGTGTGGTTTATTCCCTAGACAGAGCACATAGATTTTCATTTATAATACCATCTAATTTACAATATCTACCCAAACTTTAAAAATAACAGAAGAAGCAGAATAGAAGGAAATAACCTGAATTGTATCGTCCTGATGAATTACTGTATGATCTCAGAAGAGTTGTGTAGATCTCTCTGCTTTATTCAGTTTTTTCCTTTTGAAGACCAAGAACAATGCTTAGTCCCTGTCTGGTAGGTATGAGATCATGTGTATATATATATATATATATATATATATATATATATATATATATATATTGTATCATATCATAGTATGAGATGTTAGAATTTGTAAATTGTAGAACTTGAAGTGCCCTCAGAATGCAAATTCATTGTAAGAAGTGATAAGATATAATGAATGTAGTTGGTTTGGGTTGATTTCTACTTCTAGTTCTACCACTGACTTTCTGAATAATTTTGGGGCATATTATTTTGCCCTTTTGAACATCCCTTTCCGAATTCATAAAATTAAGAGTTTGGACAAGGTGGTCCATCAATAGACAAAGTCGTTTTTTTTGTTTTGTTTTGTGTTTAGAGAAGTTAGGTGGGTAGGGAGCTGGAGCTGGGAAGAACTGAGTTCAAATTTGGCCACAGATACTACCAGTGTGACCCTGGACAAGTCACTTAACTTCTGTTTGCCTCGGTTTCCTTAAATGTAGAATGGAGATGATAAGAGCACCTACCTCCGAGGACTGTTATGAGGATAAAATAAGATAATATTCACAAAGTGCTTTGTAAAACCTTAAAGTGCTGTATACATGCTACCGATTATTTTAATAACTCCTATAGTTCTCTCATATATATATATGATATACATGTATCATATATATACATATATAATATATTATACACATGTATCATATATACATATATAATATATTATACACATGTATCATATATATATATATTTACAAATTTACCTACTCAAAAATTTACACGTGCAGTGCAAAGAGTCTTAGATTTGGAATCAAAAGATTCAAATCTTGCCTATGTCACTTACCTGGGCTCTGATGGTTCAGAATGAATGTAAATAGCAATTGTTTCTGTTTTGGCCAGAGACCCTAAGGGCCTCCCTCCCATCTTTTTTTTTAAGAGCCATTTTTTGCCTCATTTCTTATTATATAGCCTTAATCAGTGAATGGGCACTGCCTCAGTCAAACTGAGTCCTGTTAAAGACCTTAACTTGAAAAGACTATGGTTTTCCATTGCATCCTGGGCCATCTCCAATTATCCTGATCTATATCTTGCCACTGATGGCTATGGAGGTGAAAGTGAGGCTGGTGACTTTGCACAGTCCTCCCTCATTTAAATCCAATTCATTTGCATGGCATGGCATCACCTCCCTGATGTTATAGTCCTCTGGAAGAACATAAGACACATATATACACATACACATGCATACACATACATATACACATACACATACACATGCATACACATACACATACATATAGGCAGACAGCACCTATGTGACATACACTGTGCTAGGTAGTGGGGATACAAAGACAAAAGTCTCTTCTCTCATGTAACTCATATTCTTAGATAATCTCTAATGTCCTGACCAGCTAAAATATCCTATGTGGAAACTGGTCAAGATATATGATGTGACTGTCTATTTGAGTGATAGAGTGAAAGCTAGAACTGAGTGTTCTGAACCAGCTCTTTCAGATACCCTAAGTTTCCTCCTTTCCAAAGTGCTATGAGGTGGTGAGGAAAGAAATGAGGGACTACAAATGCAGTGTGTTGGTAACCCTGCCCACCCCCACCATTGGGTTCTGTCTCTGCCAGACTCATTGGTCTGTAATTCATTTTGTTTATGGTGACTCTTTTTATAGTCTCTCCCTGCAGCTCAGTTGCTAGGGACATAATAAAATATGGCACAGAAAAAGGGAGAGATGAGAGTGGGAAGTTAGCAGCATCCACACTATCTTTTGCAGTTGGTCCTGGTGGTGAGAAGAGAGAGGAAATGTACATAGGGAATTTACAGTTCTTATTCTGCTAACCCTAAATCATATAATTGTAAGAGTGGTTACTCTGGCCCCCATGGCCTGAAGGTCAGATACATTATATTTCACCTGCCCTGGCCCCTCACCTAGGTTCTCAAGTAATCTCAAAGTGACTGGGAGGTACCTAGGCTCTCCCTATCTCTCTGTCCCACCCCATCTCTCTCCCTCTTTCTGTCTCTTCCTCTCTTTTCCCCTCTCCCTCTCTCTGTGTCTATCTCTCCCCACCTCTATGTCTCTCTCTGTCTCTGCCTCTGCTGACTATGTCTGTCTGTATCTCTCTGTATTCTCTGTCTCTTTAGCTCAAATCCCAATCGACTGTGTTCTTCCAATTATAGGAGGCCATAAGCATCTCAGATCCATTTAACCACTTAATGGTCAGATTTGCTTTTACAAAGGAATATTTACTTCAAAGGTATAGCAAGAACCACCATACAAATATCCCCTACCCCCAATACCTGGGGACATAACTCTTCCTCAGGGTCACAATTAAACTCAGCTCTAATATAGCACTGCACCACCAAGTTCAAAGACCACCCCACTCACCCACCCCTAGCCTTTATTTCTCTGCACTCTTTTTCTCAGGGGTTCCTTGCTAGGCTGGCAGCAATATCCGGCCTGGAATCCTGGCTTGAGCTCCTGGGTCTGGGGATTTAACCTCCTACACCTAGAAGGGAAAATGACAAATGAAACAAACCAAAATCCCAAGCCATGAGGTTTCTCTGGGCCATAGGGCTTAAAGGGAGAGGAGGAAGGTAGGTCCTGCCCCAACCTTAGTTTGTGGTGCTGGTGCTATGAGTGAACAAGACCTTCATCCCATGGGTGGAGAGAGACAGAGATAAAGAGACAAAGAAAAAAGAGAGAGAGAAAGAGAAGTGGACAGAGACAGAGCAGACAGAAAGAGACATAGAAGGATGGGGGGGGGAGAAAAACAGAGAGAGAAGGGGAAAGAGAGGTAGGAAGATGGAGGGGAGAGAGGAGAAGGGAGAAGGATAGAGGGAAAGAAGGAAATGGAAGCGAGAGAAACAGAGAGAGAGGAAGAGAAGGAAAAGGGAGGGACAGAGAGATACATACTAATCTAGCATTTTAAATATAGAGACCTATCCAACCACACAACCAATGGAAAAAGGCTGCTCCCACTTATATAGCAGGGGAGTTCAGGTGTAATTCTCAGAAAGTAAATCCCTGACATCTCTTAGATGGGTTCCTCCATCTTAGATGGTCTGGACATGGGCAAAGCCCCATCGTACAATATAAATATGGACTACAAATAACCAAACAAGTCCACTATTTTATAAAGGGGAGAGGGGAGTTTAGAATCCAAAAGGAAGCTGAAAATAATAAAATGCTCTGGGTTATAAATAAATACTTGATTTGGCCCTTAGGAATTTCTCCACAATGTTAGTCATCTAAAAGACAGTATTATATGATGGATAGATCACTGGATTAGAAGTCGGCAAAATCAGCATCTGAATCCTCCTTCAGACATTTATCAAATTAACCTCTGAGTCTCGTTTCCTTCATCTGTAAAATGGGGATAATAATGGCACCTACTTCAAGGCTACTTGGTTTTCATTCAATCCTTCACATGATTATTGTTCAGGTTTCAAGAGAGTTAATGTAAAATGTTTCCCAAATCTTAAAGCCTATATAAATGTGAGTCATTATTATCCTTTCTTCCCTATAGTTTCCTCCTCCCTCCCTAACATCTCCCCATAACCACCTCATCAGAGAAATGTCCTCACAACCTCTTGGCTTCAATAAATAAGTCTATCCCTGATGACATAGCCATAGTGACCTTCCTCACTCACCTCTCTCTCCAAGTTCCCTGCCTGGCTCTTCAAATATTCCTACTTAGAGATTTCATCTTTTCTCAAGTGCTCTCAGACTCACCTGTCTGTTGTCATGGCAGCCGACTAGCTAGTGAACAGCTGAGTTCTGTTAATCCCACACTTTCTTCCTTCCTTTTCTCTCTGTCAACTCTTCTGACTCAAGGTTTTCTGGACAACAGCATGAGGTAGGTGAAAGTTGGGTCAAGCTCTTCTCACTTGCACTCCTTCACCAGTGAAGCTCTATCTCCAATGTATTTGTACTTTCTCCACCCTCCCCAATTATATCATGCTCTGGAGAAAGTTTCTGATAATTTCTTTCTTCACATGAAGGTGTAAATTAATCTCTAGGAGATATTCCCAAATTGAGGGTCTGACTGTCTGACTTCCCAACCCTGACTCAATAAACTCTAGTTCATTAGTAACCTTGATAGCTAAAGGATCAAACAGAAAATGTTATATTTGATCCCTTACTACTTAAACTTTCCTTTTTCAATTTTACCACCCCCCACATACTCTATGAGCCAATTAGTCTTTTGTTGTTGTTGCTTTTTGGAGGGGGAAGGGCAGGGTAATTGGGTTTACTTGTCCAAGGTCACATGGCTAGTAAGTGTTAAGTGTCTGAGGTCACATTTGACCTCAGGTCCTCCTGACTTGAGGGCCGGTGCTTTAGTCACTAAGCCACCTCGACACCCCGAATTAGTCTCTCTTGCTGATCCTTGACCATAAAATTCCATTTCTCGTCTCTCTCCCTTTGCACTGGCTGATCCTCATGCCTGGAAAGCTTTCCTTTCTCACCTTCATTTTCTGACTCCCCAGATCTCATTCAAGATTCAGCTCAAATCATTCTGTAAGGAACCTTTCCTGGTCTCCCCCATTGCTAGTGCCTTCCCTCTGAGAGCTGTTGGCGTTCAGTCATTTTTCAGTTGAATCCAACTCTTTGTGACCCAATTTAGAATTTTCTTGGCAAAAATACTGAAGTGTTTTGCCATTTCCTTCTCCAGCTCATTTTACAGATGAGGGAACTGAGGCAAACAGGGTTAAGTGACTTGCACAGGATCACACAACTAGCAAATAAATGGATTTTAACTCAGGAAGATGAGTCTTCCTGACTCTGGGTCCAGCATTCTAGCCACTACACCACATAATTGCTCTTAATATACTTTATATGTCACGTAATTATTTGCATGTTAGCTCCCCAATTAGTATGGAAGCTCCCTGAGCACAGTGACCTTATCCTTTCATTGTATTCCCAGCTATACAGTGTACTGTACACAGTGCCTGGTATATGATAAAGGGTGGGATAAAGCAGTTCACATGCCTGCCTTTTTAAGAGTCTTTTATTTTTACTTTCAAATGTTAGTTAAGTGACTGATTAATTAGAAATGATACCTCCCAGGACTTTTTGCATTTTAAGGGGAGACAAGAAGCCAAAAAAAAAAGGGGGGGGAAGATTATAGAATTTCAAGTAGGGGGTTATTGTAGAGGGAGCTGCTTATTGTGATATTCTAAGAGAGTGAATTTAAAACATTTCACAAACCTTAAATCTCTATATAAACATGAGTTATTTTATTATCCTCTCCCCCCTCCCTCTGTAACATCGATCCATAACCACCTCTTCCGAGAAACATCCTCACAAACTTTTGGCTTCAGTAAAGTAGTCCATCCCTGATGACATGGCCATCAGACCTTCTTCACTCACTTCTCTGGGAGGGGTAGGGTAGCCCTTTTTATATTGCTAAAACAATACCAGAGTAGATAGCTGCCTACTCTAATTACTGATAAAACCAACTCTAATCTGCCCAGAGCCCTCTGTAAGTCAATTCAATTAAATAAGCCTTTATTCATGCTATGATGTGCCAGACACTGCATGGACTTACGAAGATACAGTCTAAAATGAAATTGTTTCTACCCTCACAGAGCTTACATTCTACTGTGAAGAAACATGTGCACCAGTAAGTTAAAAAAATAGAACGTATACAAAGAATTTGGGAGAAGGGAAACTCGGATGGCAGGAAAAGAATTTGTATATGCCAGTTCCCTTTGTGCCTGTGTCTATGCCCTACTCCCAAAAGAGTAAGGGCTAGATCTATGGTATCATTGGCATAGGGAAATTTCATGTGGGGAAACCCTTTAATGACACAGATCAACACCTTCTCTGCAATTAAAGAGTTGTCTAGGCTACTTAAAGGTTAAGTGACTTGCCTAGGGTTACATAACCTTTATGTATCAGAGGCAAATCTTCCTGGCTTTGAGGCTGGCTCTCTAGCCAGTCCACCATAACTGCTTCTCTATTGATAGGCTTAAGGCAAATGGGCAAGAAATTCGGAGATGATTTTTTGACATGCATGTTTAGCAGTAGGAGTTGAAGCAGTTCACATGCCTGCCTTTTTAGGAGTCTTTTATTTTTACTTTCCAAGTGCCTGGCACATAGTAGGTACTTAATAAATGTTTATTGATTGGTTTGCTGACCACCCTTTTTGGTCACCTGTCTCCATATGGTACAATCTTTTAACAGTCTTTTCCCTTCATGTGGAACAATAGTGAAAAGGACAATATTTAGATTCATAAGACTTCAGTTGAAGTGCCAGCTGTATCATTTGCTACCTGTCACCTGCGGGGAGTCATTTCATTTCTCTAAGACTTGGTCTCCTAATCCATAAAATAAGAATAATGCCACTTGTACTGGCTTAGTCATCAGGTGGTTGTAAAAAAAATGTTTTGTAAACCTTAAAGCCTCAAAAATTGAGTTATTATTAGCACATGCATGTGAACCTTTGCTATTATTTGTTGTGGTTTAAAACTATTCCCCTTGTCCTTCTCTGGCTGCCAGGCAAATAGACCATTATCACCATCTGCCTAATAATCTTTAACCCATTTGGAGACTGTAATCAGACACAATCCTTCCTCCTTACCCAGACCTTTCTTTACTCAATGATAAAGACAATGTTGTTGATGATTATTTTTTTAAAATTAGTATTTATATAACTTTAAGGTTTGCAACATGCCATACATATGTTATCTCATTTGAAATTCACAATAACCCTATGAAGTATGTGTTTTATTATCCCTGTTTTACAGATGAGGGAGCTGAGACGGAGAGAGGTTCAATGGCCTGCCCAGGATCACAAAATTAGTAAATGTCTGAGACAGGATTTGAACTCATGCCTTCCTGAAACCCATTCTTGCCAATATCTCTTCACAGGTGAAATGACCACATTTCAATTACAATGATGCCTGTATCCCTGAGTCAAAAAGCATTCTTGTACCAATAGTTATTCTTCCAATAGAAATCAAAGGCTGGTGGGTGGATATAGGAAGGAGACACAAGCTTGTATCCCCCAAGCTTGTATTTGCAAATTTGGTCTCAGATAAGAAAATGACACCTAAGTTTAAGGTACTCTGTGTCTCTGCTCCAAAAATGATAGTTCAAAAGCCCCTACTGGTATACTTCCCGTTAATAGTCAGCTAGTAGATATAATTAGCTCAGCTGGGTTCCATGAGTTTTCACTTCTCCATAGCTTCTGGATGACCAGAATAGATGCTCTTGACTCCATAGCTGACTTTCTTTTAGCTGCCCAAGTACCTCCACTAAGGATACCTCCACCTAAGTAACTCCAGCATTCAGTGGCAGAGGTGAGAAGAGGAAAAAGCTGCCCCTCTGGTAGAGGTAAAGAGGATAGGAGAGAAATTAAGAAGTAGGAAAGCCTGAAGGGCAAGAGGTAATATCTCAAGAAATGGGTTTTTCCTCCATAGTTCACTCTTATCTCTGTTGCCAAGGGTCACACTCCAGAGCTCTTCTACCTTTACTACCATTTTTAAAGGACAGATTCTTCTGCCCTTTGAATCAATCAACCATTATCGAAGACTTCTTCAAACCTCACATAAGCCACCCTCTAATTCCATCAAACCTGTAACTTTTAACACCATGTAATAACTATTTAACACCATATTTTCTCCTTTACATATTACTTACATTTTATTATTTTTATCTGCTGGGAAAACCTATTGAGAGTAAGTCAATTGATCAACTCCCCTCTAAAGCAAGAATAAGGAACAAAAGGTAAGGATGGGGATTATTTGAGGGAGGTAGACTGTCAGGAATGAATCCAATATTTCAATACTGCCGATGTATCTGTAATCCCCTCAAGTGACCTCAGTCAATAAACATTAAGCATCTACTAAGTTCGAGGCACTGTGCTAAGCTCTTGGGAAACAAAGAAAGGCAAAAGACAGTCCCTGCCCTCAAGGTACTACCATTGTAATGGGAGTGGTGACATATAAATGATTATGTACAAACAAGATATATATATACATTATTATATATACTTATATTATACTATATAACATATTATATTGTATTATACACACACACACACACACACACATATATATATATATATATATATATATACACACATATAATTAGGGATAATCAACAGAGGGAAGGCACCAGCATTAAGGGGGATTGGGAAAGACTTCTTACAGAAAGTAAGATTTTAGCTGGAAGTTGAAGAAAACCAGTTGAAGAAAACATTCCACATATGAGGAAAGCCTGTGGAAATGCACATAGTAGAGAGATGGAGTATCTGGAGGGAGGAACACAAAGGAGGCTAAGATCACTAGATTTCAGAGTAGGTGGCGGGAGGATGAAATGAGTAAAATGATTGGAAAATGATGTTGGGAGGGAGTCAGGTTAAGAAGGCTTAGAATGTGAAAGAGAGGATATATTTGATTCTGAAAGTGATAGCGAGACATTGGAGTTTATTGAATAGGGGAGACATGGTCAGACCAGAGTTTTAGGAAGAACACTTTGATAGTTGAGTAGAGCATAGACTAGAAAGAGAGGAGCTTTATGACAAGGAGAAAAACTAACAATGTATTGTAATAGTCTAAATGTTTGGTGATAAGGGCCTAAACCGGGGTAGTATCGATGTCAGAGGAGAAGAGGGGTATATGGGAGCAATGCTGCAAAGGTAAGATTGACAGACCTTGACAACAGCTTGGTTATTGATGGTGAAAGAGACTGAGGAACTGAGGGTGATGCTTGGGTTTTTTGAGCCTGAGGCCTTTGGAGGATGGTGGCACCCTCAACAGTAATAGGAAAATTGGGAGTTTGGGGGAAAAGATGATGAGTTCAGTTTTGAACTAAATGAGTTTAAGATGTTTGTGGACATCCAGGTGGTGATGTGAAGTTGGCAGTCAGGAGAGTAGATAGACTAGATAAAGAGATATAAGAATCATCTACATAGAGGTGATATCTGAATCTATTGGAACTGATGAGATCGCCAAGCAGAATAGTATAGAGGGAGAAAAGAAAAAAAAAGAGCCCAGCATAGAGTGCTGTGAGTCATCCGTAGTTAGAAGGGGTGATCTGGATGACAGTTAGACGATCCAGTAAGGGAGAATAAAAAGTGATCTGATACATGGGAGGAGAACCAGGAAAGGGTAGTGGCCCAAAAATCTAGGGGAAGAAAGGGGGAGTATCAAAGAGAATAGAATGGTCTTTATAGTGCCAAAGACTTCAGAGATAAAAAGGATAAGGATGAGGAAAAGACCATATTTGTCAATGAAGAGATCAGCAATGACTTTGAAGAGAGCCATTTTGGTTAAATGATGAGGTTTGGAACCAGACTCTAGTAACTTAAGAAGAGTTTGAAAGGAAAAGAACTAGATGTAATTACTGCAGATGGCTTTCTCGAGGAGTTTTGACACAAAATGGAGAGATATGGGAGAATAGCTAGTAAGGATGGATGGATAGATCAATGAAGGTTTTTTTGAGATGGAGGAGATATGGGCAAGTTTGTAAAACATAGGGAGGCAGCCCATCAATAGGGAAAAATTAAAGATAAATGAGAATGGGGATGATAGATAGAGGAAACAATCTGCTGAAGAAGACAGGATGGAATGGGATCACTTCTGTACGTAGAAGAATTAAGAAAGGGAAAGAGGAAAAGAAATGGAGGTGCCTATTGTGGATGGTCTCCTCCAGGAATTCAGCCACAAAAGGGAGAACATAAAAGGGATGATAGCTAATGGGGATAGATAGATGGATAAAAGGAGGGTCTAAGTTGGGGGAGATATGAGTAAATTTGTAGGCAGTAAATAAGTAGCCAATAGACAGGGAGACTTTGAATATAAGTGAGAGTAGGATAATGGGTGAAGGCAATGTCTTCACACACCATCTCTGTGTATAGTTGGGTTGGGTGGAGTAGCTTGGAAGTAAGGATGTTTAAGGTAGAATCAAAAAGTTTGCTAAAGTCCTTCTTGCATGATGGTAAGAGTTAAGGAGGAAAAAAGACTGTAAGATAGACATTGAACTCATTGAGGAAAGAAAAGGAGTGTGGTGAGGGTGAGCAGACAACAGTTAGCAGAATTTTCAATAGATGATAGGAGGGTTAAGGTACTTGAAGGAGGAAAGGTTACCGAGTCATGTGGTAGAGGGTGAGCTTGGAAGTAGCAACGGGAAGTGGGGAGTATTCCAACTCTGCTACTTTGACCAGTAAATCAGGGGGGATGAGGGAAAACACAACCAGTGTCAGAAAGGGCTCTTTGTAACTCACTGTCTTCTGTATTTTCAGGAGGGAGAGGTAAGTGATGGAGAACAGAGTTTGAATAATGGCAGCCAGAGGTTCAGAATCACTGGGATGGAGAGGGTATGACCAAGTGGGAGTAGGGGTTTGTTAATCACTGATGAACGATTTCAGAAGGGTTATTAATGTCACTAGGGGATCACCCTTAGGGTGGAGTCCCTTCATGGCGTTAGGCCAGGTAAGTGAGGAGGCTGGACAAGTGAGGGTACCAGCAGGGAGATCTGATGACCTGGTCTTTCTCTTCTGTCTTTTAGGTAGGTCAGGTTAGGAGTTAGGCAGAGTGAGCTGAAAAGAATGAAGTTTCTTTGTCCTTTGCAGGAAGGAAGAGGCCATCCTGGGAGAGCAACTCCTGATGGAATATGACAATTTCTGAAGTTGTCCTGTTATCCAGATTCATACTCATACATGCCCAATATAATGTAAACTACCATCCATGTCTTCCCATAAATCCGTGACAATCTACTCCACCATGGTTTTTCTTTTTTTTGTTGTTGTTTCTTCTTTATTTTTTGACTATACATTTTTTCAGTGATTTTTTTTTTTGCTTTTTGGATGGCAATTGGGGTTAAGTTACTTGCCCAAGGTCACACAGCTAGTTTTTGTTTTAAGTGTCTGAGGCCGGATTTGAACTCAGGTTCTCCTGACTCCAGGGCCAGTGCTCTATTCACTGTGCCACCTAGCTGCCTCTTCAGTGACTTTCTTTACCCCCCCCCCCGTGTTGCACAGTTACTCCTTTATAATATATCACTGCTTGATCTTGCCCATCATGTTCTTTTTCCCTCTGAGTTATCCTCAATTTCAATTCTTTGGAGACTATCGTTTCATATAGTCATATAACATTACCAAAAAGAAAATTGCTATTAAAGTCAGGAGGGCCCAAAATTCAAAATCCAGGCCTGCTTTGTGTCATTTAGAAAATCTAGTCATTTTACTCAGAGTGAACACTGTCTGGATCCATCCTTATTATATTTGCAGCGTCTTAAAGCCAGCTACAGAGAAGTAGGATTACTTCCTGCAGTTTCCATCTTGTTCCAAAATACAGTTGGCTTTATTGGCAACTACCACAGTAAATGAAGCTAATCTTTTATATGAGAACTATTATTTTGCCTCAAGGTCTGAGAGGTCTTGGGAAAAAGCCTCTGTGCCTAGATGTTTAATTTCCAAATTTAATTTCTGCCTCCTAATTAGTCACTCCCAAGTGAAAGGAAGGAGGTTAATCTAATACAGGCCTGAAACAAAGCAGAAGATTAAAGTGAAAATTTCAGCTAAGGGGGGATTTTGAGTGCAACAGAAAAAGGAATAAAGGCAAAAAAGGAAGAAAGAAATGGATAATTGATGTTATGCATGAGATGAGGAACATGCTTGCACAGTTTTTAAACAGAATGATTCTATCTACAAATCTCCTGTCTGTGTTTCTTAAATGTGGATGTGGAAGGTGTATGTGTGGGTGTGGGTGTTAAAGGTGGGCAGGAGACCCGATGGCTTTCTCTTACAGAAAACATCAAGCCAATTATCATTTCACTGCCAAATCCCTCTAATATGATTATTTGTCTTTTAAAAAGGCAATGAGAAGATGCTTCCCTGACTGACATAAGACTGTAAAAATGCAAATGACTGTGCCTAATTTAGAAAGACAGTACCAGTAGGATGTGAATATGGAGGAGGAAGGAGCCATAAGTTCATTAGTTAATTTTCCCAGCGTGGGGGCAAAAAACATCTGACATTTTCCTCATGCAAGTAAGTATCTCAGAAAGAAAATAGAGAGCCTGAGCCTCTTAAATCCTGGAGGTCATGTTAAGGAAGTCCCATGCTGAATGCTATACACAAGTTAGGCAACAGCTCCTGAAGGGGAAATTCTAATTCCTGGAACTAAGCAGTAAAGTAGCCAACACACAGCTGTTTGTCTAATCATTGTATTTGGGGAAGAGATTTATTATGGACATTAAAGTAAATGAGGTGGATCATCCCCTTTAGATGTTTGATGGTCTTGACCTGGTAATATATTTTTTTCTGGGAAATAGCACAGGAGGGTCATGAGCAAAAGTGTTCATTTATAACTAACTCAGGCCGGAAATTCAAGCAGAAAAAACCAAGCCTACGTAGTAATAATAAAAACAATGATGATATACTATATGGCTGGTGATCAATATATGATATTGATATGATCAATATATGATATATGATATACAATACTATCTTCATCATCATCATCTTCACCATTGCAGCTGACACTTATTCAGCACGTACTCTGTGCCTGAAACTATATTAAGACAATCCCAGTCAATCCTTATAACAACCCTGGGAGGTAGTGGTTATCAATTAAACCCATTTTACAGATGAGGAAACTGAGGCAAATAGGTTAATGAATTGCCCAGAGTCATACAACTGGTAAGTATCTGAGGCTAGATTAGAACTGAGGTCTTCTTCACTCCAGACCCAGCTTTCTTTCCGTTCATGCCACCTACTGCTCTAGCTGTATGCCACTGATCAAAAACACTATCAGACTAATATTGGCCTAAGGGAAGAGTTGAGTCTTGTACTCCCTGGGCTCACTCTGTCAACCTCTACTCACAGGACGGCTAGGTCATCTAGAGGGCAGTTTACTACTTCTCCCCGAAGTGTTCTAATAGTAATCCTGAGGGTTTCTAAAAATCCTTGCTCTTGAGCCCCTATAAAGTGTGTTCCCTGTTGATCACCAGCCAGTAAAATTTAATTAGGTTTCAGTAAAGGGTACTTACTAAGGTGTCAAAGTAAGAACATTTGGTATAACAGCAATCTTCCCAAAAATCTGGGACACACTTTCCCACAATTGTATATGGAGTCTGTGAGAAAGTGGGCTCAAGGTTACAGATCACATGTACCAAAACGGTAACTCACAGCTCTTGGTTGTACAGAGCTATTTTTTTTTTATGGAGTTCTGGGAATCAAGATGATGGAATAACAGAGGAAAAAAAGCAGCATATCAATTCTTCTTCCACACTTCCTACACAAAGATCTAGAAAACATATCAGACTAAGTCCTGATCAGCAAATCCAAGGAAAAAAGTCACAGTGAATCATTTTTGTAGCACAGGTCAGCATAAGAAAACAGAAAAGTCTGTGAACACAGGGGATGGGAGTCTGGCTAGAGGTCACGTTATGAAGAACATTTCCATGCTCAGGGATTGAAAGTGAATCAAGTTGGGGCGTCTAGGTGGCCCGGGAGGACCCAGGATCGGTTCAGGCCTAAGAAAATGAGCACCCACACATAAATAATGACTGGCCATATAACCTCAAGCAGGTTACTTAACCCCAATTGCTTTAAAAAAAAAAGTGAATCAAATCAGTTGTGAATGACTTAGCTATTCTCAGCAATACAATGATCCAAGACAACTCTAAAGGACTTATTATGAAAAGTGCTATTCCTCCCCAGACAAAGAACTGATGGTGTCTCAATACAGACTGAAGTATACTTTATTTTACTTTCTTATTTTTCTTGAGTTTTTCTTGTCTATGTTTTCTTTGACAACATAACTATTATGGAAATGTTTTGCATGACTACACATGTATAGCCTATATCTAATCTCTTGCCTTCTCAATGAGGGGTGGAGGTGGGAAGGGAGGAAGGGAGAGAATCTGGAACTCAGTTTTAAAAATGAATGTTAAAAATTGTTTTTATATGTAACTGGGGAAAAATAAAATACTAAATGAATTTTTAAAAAATGGATCAAGGCTTAGCATAGGACAAGAAAAATTCCAGGGGAACCTAGAACCTGAGCATATGGAAAGGAGATAAATGGCAACTCTAAAATTCACAACCCAGTTCAAGGTCACAGATTCATGACAGACTAAGGAGATAAGGAGAAGACCTGCTCCTAGAAAATGAGGAACTGTCATGGGTCTCAGACTGTGCAATGAGTTAGGAGCCAGTATGCATCTGACCCCAGAAGGGGAATCAAGGACTCAGTTCTATCTTCCAACCCAGTCTGAAGCCTACAATGGAATAAGCAGAGCAGGTATCTCAAAGGAAAGTCTGAAGTTGTGTCACTCTGAACCTGCAGAATTTTCCACCTGGAATATAGTGACTGAGTCTAGCAGCAGTTTACTTGAAATTTCAACCAGGAACAAGCCCTCAACCATGTTGCTCAGATCCTAACCTGAGTCAAGAACTTGAAGAACTCAAATCAGGAAGTCAGTGAACAGACTTTGTCTTCAATAAAACCACTTTGGGGCACTGAAAGCTTGTATGTCCCCAGTCTGACAATCCCTGAGATTCTGGGATATTCTGGGAATAACAATCCTCACTCCCAGGAAAGCAGTAAAAGTATCCAAGGTAAGGTTAACTTAGCTCAAATATTTCACTTAAAAGTATACAGAGCCTGTTCCTAACATAAAATATAAAGTCAGGAGGTAGGCTTGAAGAAGAAGCAAATAAAAAAAATAGAATCTCACCAAAGAGCTATTTTGGTGACAGAGATGCTCAAGACATGAACCCAAAAAAGAATGACTCCAAAACATCTGTAAGAAAAAAAAAATACGGCTTGAAAATACATCGCACCCAAACTCCTAGAAGAGATAAAGCAAGCATTCTGAAGAGCTTAAAGTTATTTTAAAAAATTAAATGACAGAGCTAGGAGAAAAAAATGGGGGAAATAAGAGCTAAAGAAGAAAGATGCGTAAAGAGAATTACTAATCTGGAGCAAAAGGTACAAAACCTTATCCAAAAATAACTCCTTGAAAATTAAAATTGAATAAATAAAAGTTAACGGTTCCATGAGATATCAAGAAATACTTTTTAAAAGTAGAAAAAAGTGCAAATTGGAAGAAAATGTATAACATTTCATAGTAAAAATAACTGACCTGGAAAACAAATTGATTAAAGGTCATTTATGAACCAATGGACCACCTGAAAGCCATGACCACAAAAAAGAGCCTAGATGTAATATTTGAAGAAACCAAAAAAGGAAACTGCCCAGACTTCTTAGAACCAGAGGGCAAGGTAAAAATTAGAAAGGAGCCACTGCTTACCTTATGAAAGAAACCTCAAAATGGAAAACCTAGGAATATTATATCCAAAATTCAGATCTTCCAAATAAAAGAAAAAATACTTCAATCAACTAGAAAGAAAGGATTCAAATGTCAAGAAACCAGAATTAGGATCACCCATGATTTAACAGCCACCTCTATAAAGAAGAGGAGAGATTAGAATATGATATCCCAGAAGGCAAACTATCTAAGCCTATAACCAAAAGTAACTTACCCAGAAAAATAATATAATCCTACAGGATGAAAAAAAAAAAAGGATCTTTAATGAATAGATGGCTTCTAAGTATTCCTGATGAAAAGACCAAAGCTGCATAGAAACTTTGAAATACAAACCTAGGGCTCAAGAGAAGCATAAAAAAGTAAACATCAACAAGCAATCATAAGGTAGAAAAAATGGTTTAAATTCTAATATGGGGAGGTGGTACATGTTCCCTCAGAACTCCATCATCAGGGATCATGGAGGAAATCCAATTAGAGCACTTGGATGTGTTTCTATTATGTTTTGATGATCTTAAAAGAAGAATGGAAAGAGGGGGAAGACTATACACTTGTGTCAGGGATAGGGGAAAGAAGAATAAAGGAAATTATCTCATAATTTGGGCTAAACAAGTAGACCTCTATATAAACAAAGATGAAGTGGGGAGATGGCAATAAGTTTGTGGAGTCTTAGTGAAATTATCCTTAGGTGTCATTCTTCATTGGGGGTACAGGATATGATGAAAACCAAAAAAGGCTTCCTCATTCTCAAGGCTTTCTCTATTTAAAAATATTTAACAATTTGAGTGCCTAGTAAGTACAAGGTACTATGCTTGGTACTGAAACAGGAAAGATATAAAGAAATGTAAGGCATGGTACTCCTTGTTCTTCATGACCTTATTATTGAGGACATAGGACATATATAAAAGAAACAGGATGATATTGGGTAGAAAGTTGGCCTTAGATTCCTTCCCACTTTACTATTTGTCTCCATTAAAGGATTCTGATGGTCATATAGCATGGGAGGAAACAAAAAGATGGCAGAATAAGATTTTGGTTGGAAGAAAGCAAATGGAGAAGAGGAACAAATAGGGAGTATTTGTTAGGGAAAATGGAAAAGAAATAAAGCTTAGAAATAGCATGAAAGGAAAATATAAAGATGGAAAAGTGAAAAAGAACATTTTGGAATATAATCAAATGGCAACATCTTTGAGAAAAAATAATGAATGACAATTATTAATTAGGAGGTGACACTATGCTTTAGGTAGAGAACTGAGTGGAACTGAAAGTGAGTGCATCTAGACATTTTTACAAAATTTTATATATTTACAAGAAAGATCAGAAACATCCATATATATTTACAAAAACTGATAGATTTATTTCACTAAACTCAGAGGACTTAGCTGCCTTAGGTAAGTGAAACAAATATTTTATCCTATCTAATCAGCTCCCTGCTTTCTTCTTGATTGGCTAATAGTAACTGTAGGCTCATAGGTAGGGTAATGCAAACACTGCATACTCTATGTGTGTACCTAACATCTGACATGATAAATAGAACTAGAACACTGAAAACTGTACTTAGGCCTTATGTACTTAAGATTAAGTGCTTGTTGAACAATACCCACATTTCTCTTGACTCCCATTATTTATTCAGCTTTTGTGGAAGCAGGATCATTCTGCTATATTTCAACATGGAAATGGTTCCATCCACAAGGCCATTCAATTACAGACCATGAAACCAAAATGTTTGATGTGATGCTGCCATGTAGACATACTATAATCCTCAATGAATATAAATAATAATCAGAGGATTCCAAAATCTCAGAGTTGGAAGTAACCTCAGCAACAGTCTAGTTCAATTCATATGCCCTCAGAAACTAGTAATAATATTAATTCCTTCACAGGTGTTCTTTTTTATTATTAAATTGTTTATTTTTAGTTTTCAACAATCACTTCCATAAGTTTTAAATTTTCTCCCTATCCCTCCCCAAGACAGCTTGCAATCTCATATGGGTTCTACACATACATTCCTATTAAACGCATTTTCACATTGGTCATGATGCATAGAAGATTTATAACAAATTGGAAAAACAATGAGAAAGAAAAAAAAACAAAATTAAAAAAAGAACATATTCTGCTTCGTTCTGTATTCCGACTCCATAATCCTTTCTCTGAATGTTACTGGCATTTTCCAACATGTGTCCTTTGGAATTGTCTTAGGTCCTTGTATTGCTGGGAAGGACTAAACCTATCAAAATCAGTCCTCAAACACTGTGGCTGTTACTGTGTACAATGTTCTCCTGGTTCTTCTCCACTCACTCAGCATCAGTTCATATAAGTCTTTCCAGGTTTCTCAGAAGTCTGCCCCTTCACAGGTGTTCTTAATCTAATATGTGTGAATTTATGTTTTTATTTATTTTTGATAATTGTATTTCATTATAATTGGTTCCCATTATAATGCTATGGATTTTATTTTATGTATTTTAAAATATTATTCTGAGATAGAGTTGATAGTTTTCACCAGACTGCCAAAGGGGTCCTGACATTAAAAAGTTAAAGGTGTATGTTATCTATCTATCTATCTATCTATTTTTCTATCTACGTTATATATGTGTGCATTTGCATATTTATGGATGCACTCAATCTTTCTTATTACAAATTATATATATGTATGTGTACATATATGATGTGGATATATATGTTTATACAAACATATGTATAAATATATGTGTACAAGGGAAGAACCATGCAACCAAATATATTTTTTACAAAACCTGACATATTTATTTCCACTAAACCCAGAGGATTTAACTATCCTGATTCAGTGAAACAACTATTTTATCCTATTTAGTTGAGCTCCATGCTTTTTTCCTGATGAGCTAGAATTGACACTAAGTTTCATTTTGCTCTTTACTAAAAGATAGTTTCCCCTTTTCTTTAATAAATGTAATACTTTTTTTCAAGGAATTCTGTTGCCATCATACTACATTCCAGAGTTCCCCTTTCACTTTATATATTTATATATCAATAAGAAATATACATATATTAATATACAATTAATATAGTAATAGATCTGCACTATTAATATTTTCTCCATCACTTTTTCAAGGCTACACAATCAACACAACAATAAATGAAGGCCTGACTTATAGCATTATAATATATGCCAGCTTCTGAGGTATAAATGCTCACAATGAAAATTTAACAATCAGCAGACACAAGGTAGTTGGAACTGGCTCCAGTACATCTTTGCCTACAACATAAGGGTTTTTCCAATATGTAAAATCTCAAAGCATCCCATTCCATTTTTGGAAAACTATAATTTTTAGGCACATGTTTTCTGATATCAAGCCAAAACTTGCCTCTCTGTAGCTTCAACCCAGTATTCCTTGTTCTGCCCTCTGGGACCAAGATAAATAAATCTAATCCCTCTTCCTCAAAACAGCCCTTCAGACACTTGGAGATAGCTATTGTATAATGTAAGAGTCTTCTATTCTCTCATCTAAGCACCTACAATTCCTCCAAATTATCTTGATATAGAAGGAACTCAAGGCTCTTCTCTGCCTCTTCTCTACCTCTATACAATCAATGTCATGTCCAGAACCGAGCATATCCAGAGCAGAGCCCAGTGAGATTTTGCTGTCCTTATTCCTGGAAGTTCTGCCTTCCTCACTGCAGCCTAAGACCACATTATCTCCCTTGGCTGTCAAAGAACCCTGATAACCTTTTGCTGTTGTCATTCACACCTGCAATTCCTTCATCCTTGTAACCCTATACCAACCCCCCCCCCCCCCACTAAAGGAGCTTCCCTCTTCGAAAGCAGATCAAGAGCTATTCCACAATTTATAGCAGTAGAAAGCTGCCTGATCACTGAAAGGCTAAGTAACTTGCCAAAGGTCACACAGACAGTATGTTATCTGGGGTCAACCAGTTCTTCCTGGCTTTGAGGCTGACTTTCTAACTATTATGCCCTTTGGAGTTGAGTTTATAATCTACTACTACCCCACCACCACCCCAATCACTTTCAGACAAACTGCTATCTAACCATGCTTCCCCATCTTGTACTTGTGAAGTTAATTTCTTCAACCTGTCAGACTTTTTACATTTATTCTTATTAAATGTCATCTTATTTGACTTGACCAACTGATCTAGACTGTTACAAGTTGTTCTGAATCCTTATCATCATCCAGTGAGCTAGCTATTGCTCAGTGCTTTGGATGTTTTACATGTGTGTGTGCGTGTGCATGCACACATGTGTGTACATGTATGTGTGCGCATATACACATACATGTATATGCATGTGTGTTTATTCCTTTGTCCAACCATCACATAATCAATATTCCTTCTTGTGACATTTTGGTCATGTTATTAGCAGCCAGGCAGCTGGGTGGCACAGTGTATAGAATGCTTGGGAGTCAGACTTGGGAGTCAGAAAGGTCTGAGTTCAAATTCTGTCTTACTAGCTATGTGATTCTAAACATGTCACTTAATTTCTTGCTTGACTCAGTTTCTTCCATTGTAATATGGGAATAGTAATTACAACTAATTCCCAAGGTCGCTGGGAGGATCAAATGAGATGACATGTATAAAGCACAATGCAAACTTTAAAGTGCCACATAAATGTTGTTGTTATTGCTACTGCTACATATTTAATTCAGAAGTACTCTTGAAGGTACTTTGCCTGAATTTTGGGTAATCAGTTACTCATTGTATAATGGTACTAGTCTTTGGTCTAATGAACAGTTGTTGGTTGTTTCCCACATGTGTACTTAAGTGAGCCAAAAAAAACACAGAATGCTTTTTTTCCCTCCAAATTATGGGTTTTTTTATTATAAAAATAGCACTCTTTGTTAAAGGAGAAAAATTAATAGCTATTAATTATTTAAAAATTTAAGAATTTCACTTGTATCTCAACTGAGTAGAGGTCCATTTCATTTCTCATGAGAAACAAGATTATAGGTAAGGGATATGCTTTTCTCAGTTTCTGAATTGTCTTATGCACATGGACAAGTATTCAGAGCAGATCCTGCAGTTCTACATAATACAGGATGTCCCTAAAGTCTGGACACATTTGACATCTCATTAACTATGCATATTTTCAAGAAATTAAATGAATGACATTTTCAACAACATTTTATTTAATTATCATAAATTTTAGCCATTACAATTTCAAGTGGAATAAAAGTTTCCATTAGTTATTGGGGACTATTTTCCATATAATGAGATTAATTAAATTAATTAATAAGATTTTCTATGTGTCTCCTATGTATTCCTATGAAATCTCAGCATATTACACAAAATGCTGTTGAAAATTTCATTCATTTCATTTCTTGAAAATATACAGTCAATGAGATGTTCTATGTGTCCAGACTTTAGGGACACCCTGTAGACTATAGAAGAGACAATATGAGATTGAAAAATATTTAGAGGGAGATATTATCAATACTTTTGATTGGAAAAAAAAACTTCATTAGAGTCACATGAAACATTTGATTTTACTAATCCAGGTCTTAGCTGTGAAAGGCATTCCTAAAGTCTGAATGAAATAACATGTTGGATGGGATTATTTAATGCTCTCTGTTTAAATGTTATAGAGTTTGTTGAATTGATACAGATATGAGACACACACACAGAATAAGATACTAGAGAGATAGATTATATGTGTAAAAGCCTAAAAAATAACTAATTATTAAGTACTTTAAAATAGCTATCCATCATGTAATTCAAGGTTTAAATATAGAATAACAGAATAGTTGGAAGGCAGCTCAGTGTCCTTTTAGTCCAAACAATATATAAAAGGCATCTGCACTAATAATAAACCTTCTCAAACATCTCCACAATTACTTAGCTTACTTCTGAACTTTTGAGTGTTCTTGGTTGCTACTTCATCTCATCTTTATCTTCCCCCTGACTGAAGCATACTGCAATTTTCCAACTTATCCTGAACCTAAAGTATCTCTGTTTTGCAGATGAGGAAACTGAGGCTCAGTGAAATTAAGAAATTTGCTTAAATTCATGTCAGAAAAATAGTGGAAAAGAAGCTGGGTGGGATTGATTAAAACAATGCGTTAAATCTGTGCTGTTGTCCTTTCATTTTCAAAAAGGATCAATTACATTACTAAGGTGATGTCTTGTTGTTCTCATAAATTAGATTTAAGTGAGGCAGTGCCATGCAGTCATCAGTTTCACTCTCTCCTCCAGAGTCATCGAAGTCCAGTGGCAAGACATTGGGCAAGAATCTTCTCATATCTGGGCCTCAGCTTCTTTCTCTGTAAATTAGGAGGATAGACTAAGATGATGCCTAAGATGTGTTCCATCTCTAGAATTCAACTTTTTTTACACCAATAGTATTTTTACACCAAAGTAGTAACTTTTTTTACATCAATAAAGGTAAATATTGGTATGCAGATCATATAATTCTAAGGGGCTAAAGTAGAGATAAAAACCCCAAAGTAGAGAGAGGCCTCCTTGCATGTTGGAAATACCATGACAGATGATATCTGAGATAGGATACAATGCAACATTTCGTTCTTCAAATATTCCACACATTTCAACAGATCAGATCCTTAATAGGAATAAAGAGCTAATGAAAAAGTGCTAATTAAGTATTTGCTACATGCAAAGCATTCTACTAAACTCTAGGGATAAAAATATTAAAGCAAAGACAGTCTGTGCCCTGAAGGAACTTACATTCTAACGGGGGGAGGGGGAAACCACACACTTAAAAAATGGGGGTCAGGAAGGGGCATTTGGTCAATAAAGGTAAAGGGATGGTATTAGTCATTTTATTAAGAAACATTATTATCATTATATGTTTCTTCCCTGTCACCCCAAAATTCATCCCCTGCTAGCCAGCCTTCTAGTAATGAGTCTCTCCATACTTTTCTATACTGATCCTTAGTTGACAGATGTGTTCTAGCTTGATAGCACCCAGACTGTTAGTCACACTGAGGGAATAAAGGGATGAGGGGCTAGCTAACATACTTGAACCAAACTATTATTTTGCCAGGTCTTCACACTGCTCCCTTTGTCTTATTTTTCCTGACCTATGTTTCCCACCTTTGGCTTTGGGTAAACCTCAAGACCTCATTTATGACTCTTATTTAGGCATCTCCATTTATTTATACTGTGGACTTCAGTTTGACTTAACTTAGCCCAGTTTTCTATTTTCCCTATCACATCTCAATTTAGATTTATTCTCTCTCTCTTGAAGTATAATTCTCTCCCCCAGGCCCTGTTAATTGTCTTAAAATGGTAATTTATATGTACACAACACTTTAAGGTTTTCAATGCAGTTTCTTTGTGATATGCATCCTTGCTGAGTTCATAGAGGCACCAGAATATTGGGATACTTTTTATAACTATCACAGTGGTACAAATAGTACCTAGATCATTAACCCCACTTTATAGATAAGAAAACAAAAGCATGGAAAAGTTAAGTGAAATGCCCAGAGTTAACACAACTACGTTGTTATGTTATAGTTGTTGTTCTTGGTGGTGGTGGTCCTTCATTCTCTAAGAGGACCAATGATATCAAGAGGGTGATGTCTTGACTTGCAAGTAAATTGGATTTAAGTAAGGTAGGGCTGTGCAAAGTCATCAGTCTCACTCCCTCTTCCAGAGTCATCTGCTTCCAGTGGCAAGACATAGATTCAAGATGACTGATGATGGCTCCAGATGGAGTGGGAGACCTTAACTTTTTTTAATACAAATTGAACCACCATATGGCATTATTAATCACATACCTAACCCTACCCACCAAAAGGACCAGAGTCTGGGAAATCTCACCCTGGCAGTAGTGTTTTCCATCCCTCTCTAGAAAGAGGGTTAGAGAAATAGTAAGCTCTCAGACAATGAGACATCTTCTGTGCCTCGATTCCATCTCCTTGGGTGGTTGTGTTTATCTCATTAGCCTAATATATGTGGCTAATATGTATAGTACTCCTTTGTGTTATTTTCCTAATCTCTACTCCCAGTTACAGGTTGGGTCTCTAGAGGGTGGCTGCTCCCCAATTCTGTAGATTGTATATCTAAAATTCTAACTAATGAGCCCCTATCAGTGTACTCTCCCTTAATAATCAACCAATGGATACGATTAGCTCAAAGTAAAGTATTTACTAATATGGCATATTTAAAGCAATAACTCAAAACATCCCCCTGCCCTTCCATAAATCTAGGGTATACTCTCCCACAAATGCATGTAACATTTGTGGGAAGAGTAAATAACAAATTAGGGTACAATGAGAGTGAGGCATCCAGGTAGGGAACATGTGTCCAAGTCTACTCATTCCTCCAGTACTGCTAAACCCCTTTTATGTGATTAGGTCCTAAGCTTTCAAGACCAGTTTCCTGGAATGTGAACTTACCCAATGATAGTTCTGAGCCCTCACCTACCAGAAAACCTCACCTTCTACCTGAATCTGATTTGTTTGATCAAATTCCAATCAAGTGACTTTGGCATAATGATCAGTCATCCATGCAAATAAAACATGCTTAATTCTAAACAATATTTTTACTCTTTGCATAGAATCATAAAAATAAAACAAGATAGAGAAGAACATCTGTTGCCTAGTTTCAAATCTGTATCTTCCTGACCAAGATATAGATATTTTACAAAACCAGACATTTTAGAATACAGTTCTAGATGCCTAACTATTTGCTCTTCCAGACTAGGAGAATTCTAGTTCAAAGCTCAAGGTCTTTAGGCTAAACCAGCAAAGCCAGCTAATCCAGAGTGGCAAATGCTCCCAATCCATGAGTCAATATAGGAATTTCTAATATAGGAATTAGCAAACCTTGACAATGTAGCAAATGGCACTCTGGACTCATTAATCAGTTCTTCTGCAACTCCAGTTCAGACTGTCTGGGTACTTTCTGAATCCTAGGTGGCTCAGTAGATAGAATGTCAGGCCTGGATTCAGGAAGACTCATATTCCTGAGTTCAAATCTGACTTTAGATACTTACTATGTGACCCTGGACAAGTCACTTAACCTCATTTGCTTCAGTTTCCTCATCTATACAATGAGCTAGAGAAGGAAATGGCGAATCACTCCAGTTCTTTGCCAAGAAAACCCCAAATGGGGTCACAAAGAGTCAGACACATCTGAAACAACTGAACAACAGCGACAGTTTCTAATGTTACAGACTTTCTATTTGGCACCCCACCATTGACCAAACTCATTGCTTCTAATCACATATATCTCATAACTCATGAAACAAGGGAACTGTAGACAGGTCCCATCAAAAAGAACCTGTTACCATGATCTCAAGTCCAAGTTCCCCAATGACCAAAAACTATATCACTTCCTTCTTGATCTCTTCTGATCACCACCCAAGTTTGGTCACTCCCCACTGAAGACGAAGGGCCTAAAACCTAGACAATCTAGTGCCACAGAAGAATCCCTAATGAGGTCCCATAACTATTAACTATTGTAGCCTAAGGTTTTTGACAAAGCAGTGAAATCCATTAACCATCCTGCCCACTACTGAGTCTCTCTGTGACCTCTAGAAATTCAACCATTATTCAAAGTTTGAAACGGATTGAATTTCAAAGATTCTGCATTTCAGAGTGCTATGTTGAACATAAATGCTAACTCTAGACTATTTCAATTTCTATCTGGATCTCTACTCCTTTCTCTGAGGCCAGAGTCATCTAGTTATATGGTTATATAACAGGGCAAAGTATCAGGAAATGAGGGAGATATTAAACCCATTCAGAGATAAGCCAGTGAGACAAATAACAAGACAGAAGATGAAAGATGGGAGAATGTTGGATTGCAGGGACTAGCACAAGACTACTTCTGAAATTCTCTTTTGGCTACAATCCTATACTATTTATTAGTACACAATGCCCACCAATGCAATACAAAGATCCTTCCATGTCAAATATTGATTGCTAGCTGATCCTAACTTTTAATATGGCTTATTCCTCCATCCTTCCATAGTTTAAAGTTAATGCTAAAGCTTCACTTTAATCATAGCCACATAAATTTAGAGCTGGTGGTAACCTTAGAATTCACAAAGGTCTAGATTTTGAAAAAGAAGGGACATTAAATATAATCTATAGAAAACTTCAGAGTTTCTCTATTATTAACATAGAAGAGTATTTTGCAATGGGTCTCATAGAAAAAATAATAGCATTTATATAATGCTTTAAGATTTGCAAAGTGCTGTGCATGTATTATTTCATTTTATCCTAACAACCCGGGGAGGTAGGTGCTATTACTATTGCTATTTGATAGATAAGGAAACTAAATCAGAAAGCAGTTAAATGACGTGTCCAGCCAGTAGGTGTCTGAGGTCAAATATTTTGACCATGGCTCTATTCATTACATCACCTAGGTACCTAAAAGGGCACTGGATGTGGTATGAGAAGCACCAAATTTGGATTCAGGAGATGTGTTAACTCTGGATAGTCACTTGCCTTAGTCTCTTCAACTGTAAAATTAGCTGGTTGGACTACATAACCTGATCTAAAGTACTATACTAGGATACAGGCAGTAGCTAAATAGTGGTGCTGTGTTTTTCTTGCTTTATAGGATCATAGATTTAAACATAGAAAGGACCTTAGAAATCATTGAGGCTAAGATTCATTTTGCCATTTAATGGGTGAGGAAAAGGGGGATTAGAGAGTTTAAAAGACTTGGCTATAGTCATGCAACTAGTATATGCCAAAGATAGGATTTCAGGTCTTTCTTCCTATGCACTAAAACAGTAAAATAAAGTCTTCCCCCTAAGAACTTTCAAGTGATAGTTTGTGTATTCTTCGGGGATTTCAAAAATTTTAAATCACAGAAAAAAAGGGGGCTCACTGTCCCTATACATTTGCAATGAAAGCCATTATTGCATTTGAATCTCATAATGTTTGTGATGTGGGTAAGGCAGTGATTATCCCCATTTTATGGATGAGAAAATTGGGTATGAAGAGGTTAAGTAGCCTAAAGTGTCCTAAAGGTATAGGAGTATCAAGCAGAAGAGCAAGGACATAGTACCTATTTGTCATTTTCTTTAAGTGACAACCTGGTACCAGGCAGAGTCCACAACTGTGGACCCATCCTGTACGCTGCACTTAACTTTGGAACTAAATCCCCAAACAAAACTGCACTTACTTTTCATATATTAGAGATCTGGGAATGGGTAGGGTATGTCAGCTGGATAGAGAATTGGAATTAAAGGAGAAATCATAGAATAGTGTAACCATAAGGTGACTTCAAGGCAATCTACTCCATTTCCTCAGTTTATGTATATGGAAACTGAGATTCAGAGAGGGGACACTTGCCCAAGATCACAGAGATGTGGTAGAAGCTCAGGTTTGGACTCTTGTTCCATCTAGTATTCTTTCTATAAATGCACTCTCATTAGGGAAAAGAAATGTCAACAGTGACTTTAATCAGTAATGATAGCTGATTTCACTGTGGGAAAAAAATCTCACACATTTAGCCCCAAGGGAATTTGTCCTTGTTTTCCTTCTCACAGCAAAGTGAGTCCTGGTTGTATAATCTTAGCAGCCTCTTTATTTACATGGTTACCAAAGGAAGGAGGAGCAAAATATATTTGCTTTTCACTAAACAGACATCACAAAGTGGGGTGTAAGGTGTTCTCTCTCCCTTTTTCTAGGGGGACATAACTTTTTCCTTGGTACAAGTGATATGGAGGAGGTTTGTTCCTAAGTATGCATCTATTCTGCAACAAGGCTTAAATAACAGGGCATCTGAAGCTCAGAACCTTTCTGCAAAGCATATTATAAATCTTTATGTAGGTAGAGAAAGTGGAGAACAGACTGGAGCTCCCCTCAATTGAAACTGAATTGTTTCATGAAAGCAGCCAACTGACCGCCTCCACCCAACCTCAAGAGGCCAGTCCACTCACCACAGCTCTTTCCTCAAAGAAGCATAATATTAACTTTGAGGTTAAATTTGTCACATCAACATTAATGAAAATCAATATGGCCTTTGTGTCCAAGGGTGGAGCCCTGTGTGGCTGACCAGCAGCTCTCTGTCACAGCCCAGGAAGTGCTTCCCCTTCTCCCTGGCCCAGAGCTCTTTTTGTTGCCAGCTTGGCAGGTTCTCTGCCCCCTCTTCCTTCACAAGGGAACTTGGAGACAGTGTTCTCTCTTTCTCTGTCTCTTCCTCCATCTCTACTCCTTCTGACTCTGTGTGTTTCTCTCTCTCTTTCCCACTCTCCCACTTCTTTGTCTCTCTTTCTCTGTCTCTCTCTGTCTCTCTATGTCTTTCTGTGTCTGTCTATTTCTGTCTGTCTCTGGCTATCTCTGTCTCTGTCTCCTCCTCCATCTCTTTTCTTTTTGACTCTGTATGTGTTTCTCTCTTTCTTTTGAATTCTCCCTGTCTCTCTTTTTTGTCTCTCTCTATGTCTCTTTCTCTTTGTCTCTCTGTGTCTATCTCTGTCTCTGTCTCTGTCTGTCTCTCTCTGCTGTCTGTCTCTGTCTCCTCCTCCATCTCTTCTCTTTTTGACTCTGTGTGTGTTTCTCTCTCTCTTTCACATTCTCCCTGTCTCTCTTTTTTGTCTCTCTTTCTCTGTGTCTCTCTCTATGTCTCTCTGTGTCTATCTCTGTCTCTGTCTCTCTGTCTGTCTCTGTCTCTATCTCTCTCTATCTCTCCCCCGACCCCCGCTCCCACCTCCTGCTGCACAATAGCACGTTCTGTCCTTCGCCAACAGAATGTTTTAACACTTGACTTTATAGTGTTGTCATGTTCATGTGGATATGTTTAATCACCCCACTCCCAACATGTCTTAAGCTTTTTAAAGGCAGGGACTGAGTAGAGCAGTGCAGCAGGAACAAATAACATTTCGAAGCTACTCTTCCAAATTCAAACATTTTTAAACTGGCAAAGACCAGTAAAATATGGCAGTTTTAAAGTCAAGTTAGCAACCATTTATTTAGTGATTACTATGTACCAGGCACTGTGTTAAGCTTTGGGGATACAAATATAAGCAAAAAAAAGATAATCCCTGCCCTCAAGGAGCTTACATTCTAATGGAAGACAACATATAAGAGGAATTTGAAAAACAGTGAGGTAGAGAGTATTTACATGGAGGTATGGTGGCAAAGTCCAGAGAGTCAGAAGCAGAGCCAGGAGGGGAATGAGGGATGGCTATCATAGATACTTCCTCAAAATAGAGATTGTAGGAGGAACTCACCTGTGGGAGAAAGGAACACAGGAGTAGCAAGAGATATTTCTAGGCAAGAAGTCACAAAGACTGGCGGAACTTCCAGGGTGAGAAAGCAGCTGAGACATGGTGGGAAAAGGCCTGAGAGTCAGAAACAGAAGTGAGAGAGAAAGGAGCATGAGACTCACAGTTATAGGATTATAGATTTTGAGCTGGAATGAATGTTACAGGTCATGTGGTCCAGGAGATCTTCACCATCTTTGTGTCATGGGATCCTTTGGCAAACTGGTGATACCTGTGGAACCCCTTTTCTGAATAATGCTTTTAAATAACTAAATTAAGATGCATGCTATTACAAAGGAAACCAATCACATTGAAATTCAGTTATAAAATGCTTTGAAAAAAAATCATGGACTATAGGTTAAGAACCTTGATCTAGTCCAATATCCTCATCTTACAAATGAGAAGGCAGAAGCACAGAAAAGTTAAGTGACTTATCAAAGGTCACACAGGTAGGAAGTCACAGAGACAAGGTATGAATCTAGGTCCTCTCAAACCAAAGCTAGTGTTTGTTCTACTATGCTGTTGTTGTTCAGTCATGTCTGAATCTAAGAGACAATGTGCACTTTTTTCCATGGGTCTTCTTGTCAAAGATACAGGAGTGGTTTGCCTTTTCCTTCTCCAGTGTGTCCCCATTTTACAGAAGAGGAACTGAGGCAAATGGGGTTAAGTGACTTGACCACTTAAGTCACACATCTAGTAACTATCTGGGACTAGATTTGAACTTACAGATTCTAAGGCCTGTTCTCTATCCACTTCACCACTTAGCTGCTCTTCCTATCCTCCCCCACCACCCCCGACTGCTTCTGGGATCTGTCTTAAAATCTTAACTGCTACTTACTTTCTTGAAGACATTGAGTTGCCTGAGGGCTTGTTTTCTTATTGATTAAATCAGGAGGTTGAACTAGATGACTGCTATGGTACTGAAGAATGATTCTAAATCCCATGAATTCCTCAAGAATAAACATCTTTCCTCTTCCCTATTTTACCTACATAACACTTTGCTGTTGTTGTTATTCAGTCCTTTCCAGTCTTGTCCACCTTTTTGTGACCTCATTTGGGGTTTTCAGATACTGGAGGGGTTGGCCATTTCCTTCTCCAGCTCATTTTTTTTTTTTTTTTTGTAGATGAGGACACTGAGGCAAACAGGGGTAAGTGACTTGCCCAGGATCACATAGCTAGTAAATGTCTAGTACTCCAGCTACTTTTACCACCTACCTGCACCCAAATAAAGCATTGCCCATAGATAATTATGACCTGGTTAAAATTCCACAGGGAGTCAGCAGGACAGGGTATGAACCCCTATCCCAATCTTCTGTTTCCAAAGCCAGCATTCATAATAACAAATCATTGCTCTTGAGCAGGCAGGGACTTTTAGAACCTTTAAGTTCAACTCACTACTTTTTGATAGTTGAGGAGACTGAGGCCCAGAGGGTTAAATAACTTTTCCAATTGGAACCCTGCTCCTCTGATTCTAAATCCAGGCCCCATTTCATAGCAACACTGCCTTCCCTATAATTCTTTCCACCATTCTTTAAGTTAATCTACAAATATATAAGAACACAAATTTTCTCCTTTTCATATATTTTCTTTTCCAGTTGTTTAACTTGGGGTAGGTATTTTTAAAACTTAAATGTTACTTCTCCTTCTTAAAGTATTTTATTCCATTCTATTTACTTACTTAAAAAAAAGAAAAAACAAATGCCATACCAGTTTGCTAAAGAACCAGAGGGTGTGGCCACAGCTTAAACCTCATTAATTTGTGTAGTGGAAATGAATGACAGCACTAGTATTATACACCAAGAAAACAACATTAAACTTCAAATTGGAGGCAAAAAAGGAGAAACACTATTCTTACCCTGTCAGCTCTCCTTGCAGAGGCTAGGGGTTTTTTTTCAAGGCATGCATTACCCCGTGGCCCCCCAAAAATGAACAAGATAGGAAAATCCAACACCAGAGAACAAAGAATTCCAGATCCCTGCATAGAAGATTCTCTGCCATTACCTATCTATGTTAGGAACTTTAAATAATTTGAATCAAATGCAAAGGCCAAGGAAACAAATTAATGGGAAGCTTGTTGTTATTGTTGTTAATTAGGCCTCACTGCTTCTCAAAACTTGTGGTCCTTAGAATATGAAAAAGATATTTCCTCTCTGCAAAGTTTCTTCTCTCTCAAGTCCTTTCTACTTCTAAGTCTACATTCTTCCCCTCCCAGATTGATTCTTTTGTGAAGGCAAACTAGGCCATATTTTGCCTCAATTCTTACCTAGCCTGTAATCACTGAATGGAAGTTGCCTATGACAAACTGAGACCTGGGAAAGACCTTAGCTTAAAAAGACCAAGGTCTCCATTGCATCCAGGGCCATTGTCAGTCGCCCTTACCTGTCTTGCCATTGGACCCCAATAACTGGAGGAGAGAGTGAGGCTAATGATTTTGCACAGTTCTACCTCAATTAAATCCACTTCACTTGCAAGTCAAGAAATCAGGCTTCTGATGCCATTGGTCCTCCTTGAGAATGAAGGATCAACAACAACAACAAGAAGTCTATGTTCAAATGAGGCAGTCATTTCTTCACTTTATGACCACAACCAACAAACAGAATTGGGGATGAATTAGTCTGATCATCATGGCTATGGCAAGAAAAATGAAATTAAGGTGAAGAAAAGTCAATTTTTCTTCTGAAGGAAAATAAGGATTGGAACCTTGGACCCAAGTAATCAGGGCACTACCAAGACTTCAGGGGTTGGTTAATTTTCCTTTGTCAGATCTAGGAGATCCAAAGGAAGAAAGTTTTCTTATCCAAATATTGCTTCTTTGGGATTCGTGACCTTTCCACATTTCTTTTAATTTAGTAATTAAAATACAGATCTAACTATGTTGCCCCAAAAAAGAAAACCTTTTAAGGTCTTAGGCTAAAATATGCATTCTTCTTTTTGCTATTTAAAGCCCTTTACAACCTAACTCCAAACAACCTTTCTAGCTTTATTACATATTACTCCCCTTTGAGGTCCAGCCAAATTGGCCCTCTTGTAGGTGCTCACACAGAATACTTGATCTCCCATCTCTGGACCTTTCCGTTGGATAATATACATGCCTGAAATGTACTCTTCTACCATCACTTCTTAGAATTCCTTAGAAGCCCTCCCAAAACTGCCTGGCATTTATTTGATATATATTCTCTCTTTCTCTCAATAAATATGTGTATGTGTATACACACATTTTATATTTATTTATATATATATATTCTATTTATATATATATATTCTATTTATATATATAATTTATATATTATTATATTTGTATTAAATTATATTTATATATAAATAAATTTATATATATATTATACATATATATGTATGTATGTATGTATATATTGCCTCCTCTCTTCCTCCAAGCCCCATGGAAGAGCAGAACCTTGAGGGCCGGAAACTGTTTCATTTTTTATCCCTATCAATAAATGTGATGAATGCTTATTGATTAATGAATTGCTTGACTTTCCCATGGAGGCAAAGCAAATGCATTCAAGGGGAACAACGAATCTTAATCTTCATTAGGAGGAAACTTAAAATTGTGATGAAATACTACTGTTATAAGAAACGAATTCAATTCTCTTAGGCATGGAAAGACTTGCAGGAAATGGTGATGAACAAAGTGAGCAGAAGCTAGAGAACATTGTATACAGTGATAGTAATATTGTTTTAAGAACAACTTTAAACGACTAAGTCATTTTGACTATTATAAATACACAAATTAAAAATAAGGGAGCTATCTGTACCAGAGAAAACTAATAAATACAGGTGTGTATAGAATAATTTTACAAATATACATATACATATTTGTGTCTAACCTAGCCATCTCTAGGGTGGGATGGGGGAAGGAGAAGGGAAGAAAAGAAAGTATCCAAAAAGAAATTTACATGATAACTTTATTATATATTTAAAAGGAATAGTGAGTTACACTTAATAGGTTTGCAGTTTCATTGCAATCATCTTTTTATTATACTATGTTCTGAAAATGCTTGTTTTATTCCATAAATCAAAAACATTTTTTAAATTCTATACCATTTAGTTGAATAACAAATATGCAGATTCCTTTGGCTTGGCACTGGCATATAGCATTAAGCTGTATTAATGATTCCCTGACCCTTGGTCTGTATCTTTTCTTTTTTGCTGATTTTCTTAATTCTACCTCCAGGCCCCCCTGAAATGTCTGGAGGTCTGGGGTCCTTTATTATTTTGGCTCTGAATATATACTCCTTAGCTTAACTTTAAAACTACTCTCTGCATAGTTACTTTAACCATTGGTTCAATGTATAGGCCTTACCCTTGGTTCTGGGTAGTCAGTACCTTTCCTCAATGTCCCTGAGCTAGGTCTTGATCAATCTCTGGGTTCTTCCCATTTTATTGTTATTGTTGTTTTTTCCCTATTCCCTGCCATCCTTGCTTTTGCTATTTTGTTATTGGAGGGGTTAGCCCAGCCCCTGCATTCTTGGACAGATCCTCCAGGTTCCCTCCATCTCACTCTCTCCTCTGGGAATCACAGTTAGGAATCTCAAAGGGAATTTAGAGATCATCTTACAATTCCTATAATCTTGAAAAATGAGGCCCAAAGAAACAAAATGACTTGTCCATGGGAACACAACTAGTTCTCTTTTAGAATTCAACAGACTTCTGAAAATTGTCTTCTTATTATTTTTTTAAGACCAGCTCTCCATGTCTCCCCAAAGCTGGGAGTATAGTGGCTATTCACAGGCCTGATCCACTATAGCTCAGTTCCACTGTAGAACTTCCCAGCTCAAGAGATTTCCCAATCTTTTCCTACCCAGAGGAAGAGATTACAAGCATGGGCCACTACACTCAGCGAAAAATCCTCATATTCTCTACAGCTCCAGCTTCCACCATGCAGAGGCCATCATGATTGATGGTGAATCTTCCAGACATGAACCTATTAAACCTCTCTTCAATTTATACAAACTTCCCTGGTTATCCTGGCACTGTTCTTTCCCTCAAGGCATCTGCATGTAGAAAAAAAACCCTGTTTATGTTTTATTATAGTCCCATGCCAGCACCACCAGTAGTCTGGAATCTCCCATCCATCCTTAATGATTTGGGGGATGGGTCAGGTTTCATGGGCCTACATTGCACAGGTAGATTGGTGACACTGGGGAATGGGAGAAGGTGGCAGGGGAATAGGGTGGAAAGAAAGCCGGGGCTTTTAGAATAATTGTAGTTTCCAAAAAGAATGAAGAGGCTGGATCATTTAAACAGGTTCTGTACTAGTGTGGTGCAGACAGTTTGGAATTATTAGAGCAGGTAATAGCTTAGAGAAATGGACTTGGGTGTAGAGGACCAGTCAAAGAAGGGAGTGTTTAGATCAGGGAAATTCTGTGAGAAATATACAGTATAGTCAGTTATTTACAGTTAAGGGAAAACAGGATTGTAAAATCACAGGTTATGGTAATGGAGAGGACCTTTGGGATCAACTAGTCCAACCCCCTCATTTTACAGATGAGGAAACTGAGGCCAGCTTGCATGTCCCTCGACTTGGCATTTCATCTCTATGTCTTTACACAGCCTATTCCCTAGGTCAGGGATACTTACTCCTGCTTCTTGTAATCTTTAGTGTCTCCCAAGTGGAACTCAGGTCCGTTCTGCTATGGGGAAACATTCCCTCTAGTGGGTACTCAGGGCTGTCTTCTTCCTCTTGCCTCTATCTGTGATAAGGCTGCAACCTCCACTAGCATGTAAGCTCCATGAAGGCAGGCACTTCTTCATTTTGTCTTTGTCTCCCCAGTGCCCGGTAGAGTATAAAGTCGGGTACAAAATGGATGCACAACAACAAGGTGCTAAATAAATTCTTGCTAAATGAATTGTATTTGCATAAAATGACAATTTTGAATTGAGACAGAAGGAAGGGCAAGTTAGTTGACCTCTTTGGGCCTCATCTGAAAAATGAGGTTGGATTAGACAACCTCTATAATCTCTTCTAGTTCCAAATCCACCACTCTATAATGAAACATGAGACTCAACCACATCATAAGATCATAGATTTAAAGCTACAAAGTCATTCAGTCCAACCTTAACTTACAGGTGGAGAAACTGAGATCCAGAGAGGCCATGTGACTTGCCAAAGGCCATCCTTCTGTCTCAAGTCAAGATATGTTAGAGGTGAAGAAACTGAGGCCCAGCAAAGTTGGGACTTGCCCAGTCACACTGCTAGTACACATGATTCAATGTGTTAACACAGAGAACACTGTGGAAACCTTAAAGTGCTATATAAAAGACATTAGCTATTATCAGTATCTAAAGGGAAATGAAAACACACATCTTCCTAAGTCTTTGCATCCACTTCATCACACTGCCTTCCTCTTCAAACTAACCTAAACTTCCATACCCTACAGTTTTTAGCTTAGTATTTTGCACAAAATATGATGAATGCTCAGGCAAAGTGTTTTGTCGATTGATTCTTTCATGACCCAGGAAACAGAGAGAAATAGCTTTGGTCTTGTACTGGTGCTGGAGGCAAAGGAGAACTGGAAATGAGTGAGGAAGACTGAATATCTGAGCAGGTAACTTACCCAACCTGTTTGTGTCCTGAATTTCCCTCTTATTGTTTGTGGCCCTTAAACAGAAGGCTGAGTGTTTCCAAAAGAGACTCCCGTCAGGTAGCAGTGAGTGAATAGTTACTGCAGATGTGTGGGGACAGGGCTGATGTCTCAGGTGCAGCATCTTTAATGTAGAAGCCTCTGATTTCCTACGAAACAGTGTCAGATCACCTAGGGGACCGGTGCCTATGGGGCAGTGGAAAATGCAGAGTTTTTTGCCCTGGATCACAGCAGCAGCTCTTCTGTTCTCTGGTTATATGTAAACTCACCCACTCAGGAAACAAGGAACTTTTAGCAGCCACCAGAAGAACTTTCTCCCAATCAGCTTCACACTTATGGCTCTACTAAGTCTAACATACAGTTCCTCCCTCCTAAACAAGATCTCTCTAGATCATTAACATGCCTTTCCCTGCAGGAGCTACTTTCTAATGCATTGCTCTGAACTTCCTATTTTGGTGAGAATCAGTTGTTTATTTTACTTGTTCTGCTGAAGGCAGTCCTCGTTGTAGGTCTGCTCTTTTAAAAAATTAACTTGGCACCATTTAGAGAGTATTTTCACATAATTTGTCCTTTTTCATCCTTACTCCCTGAATAGAGTATAGGCAGCTAGGTAATATAATGGAGAGGTCTCAAAGCAACATCAGGAGAACCTGAGTTCCAACCCTACCCCACACAACTGTCAGCTGTGTGACCTTGGGCAAGTTACTTCTCTCTGGACTTCAGATGCATCTATAAAATGAAGGAGCTGAACTAGTTAATAACTGAATTCTCTTCCAGTTCTAAATTTTTGTTCCAATGTTGGGTTTTTTAAAGAAGAAAATATAAGAGAAGTCCTAACAAGTTACAGACTAGACTGGAGCTATTTGGTGGTTTAAGCAGGAAGGAGGAACACTGCCCTTCTATCAAGGGGCCCTTCCTGAGACATTGCCTTTGAGGGTGAAAGGAATGGATGGATCTATGCTCTTCCTCTGGTAACTGAAGAATTTATTCTGGCAAGAGAAAAAAAGAGGAATGTGCCAGCTAATTTAGCAACTTTTCCCAAGCAAGTCCACCCCCTCATCTTAAATATATCTGTACATTAAGTCCTTGGAGCTCTGATATCCTCTCCTATCTAGGTTCTTTGGTTAGGTGATTCTAGACTTCCTTACGAGGAGGGAGGATGAGAGCCCACCAGAGGAGCAGGATATTTAGAAAAAGATGGAAAGGGGAGATGGGGGTGAGGGGAGCAAGGCACATTCTTTCAAACATAACGCAATTGCCATCTCTTCAAGAAACCCTGCTCCACATTCAGACTGCATGCAACACCTTGCATTGTGAAGAGGACAGGAACAAGAATTTGTTGAATGCCTACTATGTGTCAGACACTGTGCTAAGTGCTTTACAAATATTATCTAGTTAGATAATGATCCTCACAACAACTATTCGAGGTAGGTGCTATTATTACCTCCATTTTCCAGTTGAAGAAACTGAGGGCAGACAGAGGTTATGTGATTGGCCAGATCTGACCTTAGGCCTTCCTGACTCCAAGTCCAACGCTCTGTCCACTGCTCTACCTAGCTGCCTTTAAATTTAGCTCTAGCTGTTTTATAGCCCTAATTAGAGAAATGCAATAAAGAAATGGCAGAAATTCTGAATTTAGAAGATCCAGGTTCCAATCCTACTATCAACTACTTGTGTGACCTTGGGCAAGTCACTGCATGCCTTTGGGTTTCAGTTTCTAATTCTTGAAAATTCCTTCCCACTCTAAGTCTGTGATACTCTGTAATATTGTCTGTGCTGGTGTGTTGTTTTTTTTATTTCTTTTGTCCCTCTACTGGACTAGAACCTCTTTGAGGGCTAAACCAAGTCTTATCTAAGCTATGTATTTCCCCCAAGTGTTCATAATAGGACTTTATATTCATTAAGTCTAGTCCTGCCTTCATTCTATGATCCTCTTGGAGTCAGGACATGAGTTCAAATTCTGTCTGGTGAATACATCCTCTTTCTGTACTCTATTTAGTTAATTCCCCTCTCTACCCTAACCCCTGACCAAGCACTTCCCAAGTGCTTTAAGCCTGCCTCCCTGAGCCCTTATGTTACCCCTCCACACCAAGATCTTCTTGGTAACATTCTATCTCCTCAACCTTTCCTTTAGAATTACCCTACAAAGGGAGCAGCTAGGTGGTGTAGTGAATAGAGCACTGGCCCTTGGAGTCAGAAGGACATGAGTTCAAATGTGACCACAGACTCTTTACACTTACTAGCTGTGTGACCTTGGGCAAGTCACTTACCCCAATTGCCTTGCCTTCACCCCTCCAAAAACAACAACAGAAAAGAATTACCCTACAAATATACTTCACCTCAGGGCCCTAGGTGTTGATGATTGCTGACAGTCTTAATGGGAGAGTCCTAGAGGGACGAGCAACATATTTGCATTTTAACCTGTTGCCCCAGTTTTTGTTGTCTAACCTGGAAAAGGGAAAATAATGGGGGAACAGCAGAAAATATCCTTCATAATCACAATCACAATCAAGTGCCACCTGCCTTATTCTACCTTCCACTGACTACTCCCCACACACTGAACTGATCTGCTCCCTTCATTTTCCCACCTCCATGCATTTTTCTGCTGTTAGATTCTGTGCCTTTAGTGTCCTCCTCCTTACCTGCTCCGATGCCAACTTTTCCATGAATCCTTCTGTGATTGACTTAGTAACAATGTTTTCACTCTCTGAGGCCTAGATGCCTCTGATTCACTTATCACATATCATTTTGTGTTACAGTTTTGGTTTTTATGTGTTTTATCCTCAATTAGACTTTAAGTTCCTTAAGGGCAGAGATTGTAATTGTTCAGTAGTTTCAGCTGTGTCCAACTCTTCTTCTTACATGTATGTATGCATATTATACATATAAATATGAGCATATATTTATGTATGTGGAGAGAAAGACAGAGAGAGGAGAGAGAGAGAGGAGGAGAAAGAGGAGAGAGGGAGAGAAAAGAGAGAGAGGAAGAAAGGGAGGGAGGGAGAGACAGAGAGGAGAGAGAAAGAGAGAGAGAGAGAGAGAGAGAGAGAGAGAGAGAGAGAGAGAGAGAGAGGAAGAGTGAGCAAGAGATGTTCTCTGTCATAGCATGCCATAGCTACATGACCCTGAGTAGTCATTCTCTAAGACTATAAACTGCAGACAAATTACTCATTTGCATTTCTGTCCACTGACACAATCACAGATCTGATCACATTTACAATAGGGTTAAGTCTAAGCTCCTTGTTGTGGCTGTTAAATCTTTTCATTTGTGTACAACTTTTTGTGACCCCATTTGGAGTTTTCTTGGTAAAGACAGTGGAATGATTTACCATTTTCTTCTGCAGCTCATTTTACAGATGAGGAAACTGAGGCAAACAGGGTTAAGTAACTTGCTGAGGGTCACATAGATAGTAAGTCACACAGCTAGTAATCTGAGACTGAACTTGAACTCAGGTCCTTCTGATTCCAGGGCCAGTGCTCTATCTGCTACCTGCTAGGTGTGCTAAAAGGCAACAGGCATGTGTATATGTGTATGTAATAGCTGTAGGTTCATAAATTTCACATTGAAAGCAACCTTAAGGGGAATAAGATCCAACCCCTTTATTTTATAGAAAAGGAAATTGACATTCAGAGGTGCAGTTCCTTTTCCAAGTTTCACACAGATAGTATCAAAAGGAGGAGTCACACACAGGTCCTTGGACTCCCTATCTAGTGGTCTTTCAGGTGCTCCAACTAACACGCATTAGTACACGACACCGAGCTGGATGATTATACGAGTAATAAGGTTTGGATTTTCCAGCGAAATGTTTAGAAAACCTAAAAAACGCCAGAATATGGGTCTCTTGGGAAAAGAACATACCAAAGATAGGAGCCAGGCCTGTGATTTCTCTGCTATAAGGAACTCCCTCTTACCTGAGCAGGTCAGTAGCTTCTGGGAAGCTGAACAGTCTTGGAGAGTTGCCTAAACTTTTGAGAGGTTAACTGATGTCCAGGATCACAGAACCAGTGTGGGGAGAAGAAAGAAAAGAAGGTTTTTTTTCTCTTAAAGACCAGTCTTAACCCCAAATCACTCTGGTCCCAGAGGCAGCCCCACTTGGTCATTGTTTGGGCCTTGATTGGCTCAAATTGTTTGTTTTGGACAGAACCCTGAGGGTTTCCGCCCCGCCCCCCCCCCATCTATTTTTCTTCTATAGAGGCCATTCTTTGCTTCATTTTTTTATTAAGCCTTAATTACTGAGTGGGCACTGCTTCAGTCAAACCAAGACCTGCTAAAGACCTTAGCTCGAAAAGGCCAGTGTCCCCATTGCATCCTGAGCCATCTCCAGTTGTCCTGATTCATATCTGGCCACTGGACCCTGGTGACTTTGCACAGTCCTCTCTCACTTAAATACAATTCACTTTCATATCATAGCATCACCTCCCTGATGTCATGGTTCTGTCAAGGGACAAACAGTAAAGAGCCAATATAGGGCAGAGTTAGGATTTTAACTCAGATCTTTCTGACTCTGAGGAGAGCTCTATCCATCAGGCCATATTATCTCTTATATCATATAAAAGAGGTAAGCACACACACACACACACACACACACACATACACACACACACACACACACACACACACACACACACACACACACATTCCTCTCCCTCAGAAACGGGATTGTGAAATACTATAATGCATGACTGGAATTCTTAAAGTTCAATTCAGGTATGTACCTGCAGGAACAAACTGAGCTATTCTGTGAGGCTGCCTGTGTTATCACAGAGAGATTGAACTGGGAGACTGAAAATGGGGATCTGCCATTAACTGCCTTTTTGACCATGGATGGTTCAACTTAATTTTTGATTAAACAAATCACTTTCATGACTCTGAGACCCAGTGTCTTCTTCTGCAAAGGGAGGCAGCTGAATAAAATTACTTCTAAGGTCCCTTCAAGCTTTAAGAAAAGCTTTATGACTTTATGACTTGACCATGGCTGAAACTCCCTCCCACTCTCCTCCTCACTCCCAGAGCTCACTATCCCTATTTTCCTTCTCTCTTCACCCTAGTCCTAAAACAGAGCACTCTACATTTTATTCTCTGTAGAATGCTTCTATAGACAATGTTGTTGTTCAGTCATTTTTCAGTCATATATAACTCTTCATGACCCTATTTGGGGTTTTCTTGGTGAAGTAGTTTACCATTTCCTTTCTCTAACTCATTTTACAGATGAGAAAACTGAGGTAAGTGGGGTAAAGTGACTTGCCCGGGGTAACACAGCTAGTTAGTGTCAGTGACTAGATTTGAACTCAGAAAGATGAGTCTTCCTGACTCTAGATCCATCACTATATCCATAGTGTCACCTATCTGCCCCTTTCCATAGACCATAGGCAACATAATTATCTTCACTCTGGTGCTAGTTATATATAGTCTAGGTCAAATCCCTTTAATTCTCCAGGTTTCACAGATTCCTTAACTTTAAAATAAAGATGCACATTAAAATGATGGCTAAAAGTCTCTTCCAGCTCCACACTTGTCTGACTCCTTTGTGTTTGGCATAGATCAAGGGACTCTCAGAACTAAACAAAAGTAATGTTTACCTTCCTGTAACACATAAAAGAGGAAAGGGAAGAGGTCATCCATTTTCCAGGGTGGTATAGCAACTAAGTGGCAAGTCTGGGACTTGAATTCAGATCTTCAGATTCTAAATCCAGTACTATTTTTTTTTTTGGCTGGGAAGTGGGGTGGGGGGGTAGGTAGGGCAACTGGGGTCAAGTGACTTGCCCAAGGTCACACGGCTAGTGTTAAGTGTCTGAGTTCAGATTTGAACCCACATCCTCCTGACTCCTGGCCCAGTGTTCTATTCACTGTGCCACCCAAGTGCCCCCAAATCCAGTCCTCTTGATTACTATACTGGGCTGATTCACCAGATTACCTTCTTCCTTAGTCTTTGGTTCATTTTTTGTTGTTGTATGTATATATGTATGAATAATTTCAGTCATGCCCAGAAAAAGGAACTAACTTGGTAAAGTCACACAGATGGGTACTGAAGGAGCTGGAAACTGAGAGTCATGACTAGGGCAGAGTGATCTTACCTTGCCTTGGGGGCAGCAAAATCTAAGAGGAAGCTTCATCCCCATGGCACCTATGAGCCTATTTTGATCAATAACTGACTCTGGGAATCAACCCTACCATCTTCAGGGTCCTGGGGCATCCTCCCTCTCCCTTTTGCTAACTGACATCAAATTAATTCAGTTGAGTGAATAATGGCACAGGTCCTAGATATAGAAAAATATTTACAGTAGCTCTTTTTTGTATGATGGCCAAAAAAAACCCTGGAAACTAAAAGAATCTCCATCAGTTAAGGAATGGTTGAGTAAATTGTGGTTAAATGAAGGCGATCATACTCCATCACATTCATTTACCACAACTTTGTTCAGCTATAAGAAACGAGGAAAAAGATAGTTGCAAAAAGTCATGAAGAGATTTATGTGAACTGATGTTGAATAAAATAAAGAGAACCAGGAAGACGATTTATACCATAACATCAGTGTTTTAAAACAAACAATTTTGATAACTTCTATAAACTGACAAAAAGATGAAATGAACAGAAACAAGAGAATAATTGAGAAAGTAACAGCAATTCTATAGAGACAAATAACTTGGAAAGCTATAAGATCAATACAGGGACCATCCATGATTCCAAAGAACCAATGATGTAACATATTATCCACCTCCTGACAGAGAAGTGATAGATTTCTAGTGCAAAATGAGACATCTGTATTATTATATATGGTCAATGAATTTGTTATGCTTGACTGTACATATTTGTTTTGAGGAATTTGTTTTTTCTTTTTTTCCAATGATGAGAAAAAATACATTTTGTTCATTAAAAACAATTTTAAAAACAGACCAGCAAGAGGTAGGCTAAAGATGTGGAATTTTCACATTTCACTTTCAATTTTCAGTTTGCACTTTCAATTGAACTCATCATAGAGTTAGTTTTCCTTAATTGTTTTACTTTGTTACAAGAGGCCTCTCAAAGAGTGAGGTTAATTTGTCAAAGTTTGTAACATAAAAACAAAACAGGTCATTAGAACATAAAAAGAAGGTTATGGTAAGAGTGTATATATCTCACCTGTTTGGGAGATTGAGATATAATCTGAGTTCCTAACTTTGGGACTGTGAATTTGTTTTTTAGGATTTTATTTTATTTTTTATTTTTTTGCTTTTTTGGAGGGCAATTGGGGTTAAGTGACTTGCCCAAGGTCACACGCTATTTTTTGTGTTAAGTGTCTGAGGCCAGATCTGAACCCAGATCCTCTTGACTCCAGGGCTGGTGCTCTCTTCACTGCACCACCTAGCCGCCCCAAGACTGTGAATTTTTTAAAAATATTGTGATAACTGTATTTCAATATATTTTATTTCCTTTGAGAGTCTATGTATTTTATACCTTTAAAAACATTATTCAGAGAAGAGAACCCTAAGCTTCACCAGACTTCCAGAGAGGTTTATGATATAAAAAAAAAAAGGTTGAGAAACCATGGTGCATAAGATTTTGTCTTAGTACAAACAACTAGGTTCAGAAGATGCCCAAGAGGCAACACAGAATTTTCTCGTGGTTGGTTTTATGGGGACAATAGAAGCTTTATTGACAGATATACAGAGTTAGAAGATAGAAGCCTCTAGATGGCACCAAGAAGCATCAGCTGCTTTCAAGTTATCCCCTACCCAGGTCCATCCTGAAGTTTATAGTTGCAACAGTCCTACCCTTGGAATCTGCTCCTTACCCTCACATTTATCCCCACTGTGGAGAGCTTGTGACTTAAATAGAACTTCAAACCAAAGAAATGGAAAGGAACAAGGCATTTATAAAGTAGCTACTATGTTCTAGCCACAGTGCTAGGTACTTTGTCTCATCTGAAACAAGGACTCTAAGAAAGGGAGACTTGACTTGAAATCTTCTACAGGGTCATTCTTTTTTTTTTTTTTTGCTTTTTTCTGAAGGGCGATTGGTGTTAAATGACTTACCCAAGGTCACATGGCTAGTTTTTGTGTTAAGTGTCCAAGGTCAGATTTGAACTCAGGTCCTCCTGACTCCAGGGCCAGTGCTCTATTCAACGTGCCACCTAGCCACCCCTACAGGGTCACTCTTTAACCATTTTTGGATGTTAGCTATGAGCCCAGTTGTACTTAACAATTTGGGATGTATGGGGTGTCCAGGGAAGACTAGCACTTTTGACATGAGGGCTTGCTGAGCCTTTTGAGGGGATGCTCATCCACCTTTGGTGTCCACCTTTCATCCAACTCTTTCCTGTGGCTCCAAAAAGCCAACACAGTGGCCACACCCTGGTAAAATAGTCTGGGCAGACAAGCTAAACCAGGTTGAGGTTACTTACAGGCCTCAAACCCATCAATGAATCAGGGGGATATTTACTCCAAGCATGTGAAGACTTCCTCCAGTGGAAAGATAGGAACAATTTGTTCCAACAGCCATGAAGGCAGCTACAGCACTGAAGCAGGCACTGTGGAAGGCTTAGAGCTTGGTAAGACATCAAAGGCACCAAAGTCATCCACTGCATCCTGGGTCGTTGCCAGTCCTCTTGACTTCTCTTTTGCCACTGGACTTCAATGACTCTGGAGGAAAGTGTGAGGCTAACAATTCTGTGCAACTCTGCCTCACTTAAATCCAATTCCTGTGCAAACCAAGACATTGTCCCATGATGTCACTGGTCCTCTTCAAAAGCAAGGAGGAGCAACAACTCAACAGTGTGGAGTCCTTCAACACCCCAAGTTTAAATAATGGCATTTCCTAAGCTTTCATGATAGATCTTTGCAGGTCTGGGAAAGCCATAATGGATCCTGAACTGATCCTGCTTAAACAACAGCTTCCCATCAGATGCAGACTCTGCATATAGCCCTATAACTGCTCATAGCCCTTTTCCCAACATTTAAGGAATTAAATAGCATACTGTTTGGATTCCTATCACAATGCCCTCTGCTGTAAAATGGGACTGGATGGTTTTTAGTTTATAATGCCCTGCTTCCCTCACCCACTATATGTCCCTCTCCCAAAAAAGACAACAATTCAAATTTATTCCTGATGGCAAGAATTCCTAGTCCTGTTGAGGACTAGAAAATATGTGTTGTCTTTTGGTCAGACCAATGCTGTGTCTTTTATATTTAGAAAAACAATGCAGCACTACAGGAAATGACAAATATAACAAATTCAGAGAAACCTAGGAAGATATGTTTGGACTTATACAGAATAAAATGAGCAGAACTAGGATATTTACAGGATCTTCGTAATAATGTACTTATAGTTCTTGGTATTGGGGAGGATGAGACTGGTGGATTGCTTGAGTTTGGGAATCCTGAGTTGGGGTAGGAGTAAAGTAAATTAAGTCATTGCACTAATATGGTACCAGGAGAGTGGGCCTCTAAGGGTGGAGGACTACCAGGCTGCCTAAGAGGGACTGAACTTGACCACAATGCAAGCTGAGACAAAGTCTAGGTTTCTGTGCTGATCAGCAGTGGGTTAGGACCAGTGATTGGCTGCTACATCTACAATTTGGTCCATATGGACTCAGTCTCAAGAGAAAAAGACCAGTTATGTTTTGTAACTTTAAATAATGAGATATGCCAACTACTTCTTAGAAGAGAGGTAATGGACTAGAGGTGCATGTATCAGACATACATTTCAGTCATGGGCAGCTAGGTAGCTCAGTATAGAGAGCCCTGGGCCTAGAATCAGGAAGACCTGAAGACCTGAGCTCAGATCTGACTTCAAAAACTTAGTAGATGTTTGACCCCGGACAATTCATTGAACCTCTGTCTGCTTTTTACCTCATCTGTAAAATGAGAATGATAATAGTAGCACCTATCCCCCAAGGTTGTTGTGAGTCTCAAATGAGATAATATTTATAAAATACTTAATGAAGTACCAGGTGCATAGTAGGCACTTAATAAAAATCTATTCCCTGCATGGTCCAATGAGTTGTTTTGTTTGTTTGTTTGTTTTTGTTGTTGTTGTTGTTGTTTTTTAAAGCAATTGGAATTAAGTAACTCGCTCTAGGTTACACAGCCAGTCATTTTTTTATGTGTGGGTGCTCATTTCCTGAGGTGGGCTGATCCCAGGTCATCCCAACTCTGGGACTGGCGCTTTTACTCACTGCACCACCTAGCTGCCCTGATTTTTTTTTCATTCAATTATATTTTCTTGTTTCCATTGAAGGGTTTGGGGAGGGGAATTGAGTTAATGGCTAGTGATAAGAATGAAAGAGAGAGAGAGAGAGAGAGAGAGAGAGAGAGAGAGAGAGAGAGAGAGAGAGAAAGTAAAAGCATCAAGAAGATTTTGAAAAAATACACAGACGAAAACAAAAAGAAGTTGAGAAACAATAAAATCAAAGACAGTAATTTTGTTTTTAATAATAACCATCTGGCAAAGAATTGGAAATTGAAAGGATTCCCATCAATTGGGGAATGACTAAACAAGTTGTGGTATATGGTTGTGAAAGAATATTACTTTGTTATAAAAAATGACCCAGGATGCTTTCAGAAAAATCTAGGAAGACTTGCATAAACAAATGCAAAGTAAAGTGAGCAGAAGCAGGAGATCACTGTACACAGGAACAGAAATTGCACAATGGTCAACTGTGAATTACTTAGCAGTTCTCAGCAATACAATGATCCAAAACAATTTTGAAGGACTTATGATGAAAAATGCTTTCCATCTCCAGAGAGAACTGATACAATATGAAAGCAGATTGAAGTATACTTTTTTAAACTTTACTATTCTTGGGCTTTTTGGTCTGCATTTTCTTTTGCATCATGACTAACATAGAAATGTTTTTGCATTACTGCACATGTATCATTGATATCAAAGTACTTGCCTTCTCGGGGAGGAGGTAGGGAAGGAAGGAAAGAATATGGATCTCAAAAAAAATTTTAATGTTAAAATTTTTGTTTACATGTAATTGAAAAATAGAATAAAATTTAAATGTTAAAAATAATAATAATCGGCATTTCTATAGGGTTTTTAATTTTTAATTTAATTGCAAATTAATTAATTTAATTGCAACGATCACCTCATATCATTCACACAATAACCCTGGAAGGTATTTTACAATTTTACAGTTGAGGAAACAGATAACCAGAGGTTAAGGGGCATGCCCGGAACCTTACAGCTAGTAAGCCTCTGAGGTGGGATTTGAACTTAGTTCTTCCTGACTCTATCACTCCATCAAGCAACAGCAGCAGCACACCTCCTAGCTGCCATAGTATTTTACCATGGCGAACTTAATATGTACTTTGTAAAAGAACAAACCATGTAAAAAAAACTCGTGGCTTCATATACAATTTTTGTTGTTGTTTGTGTATTGAAATATTCATATTTTTAAAAGTTTATACAAAAGAATATATTTTTTAAATAAAGTCATCAGAGTATTAATGTCCTGGGTCATAGTCTATGCTCTCTCACCCTGATTCCCATCAGCCAGGGCTCATAAGAGCAAAGTATCTGGCAGGAGTTGAGTCCCTTTCAGTAGTAAAGCCTCCTTAGAAGCTCTGCTTATTGACATCAGTTATCATTCTGGGCAATGGGACAACAATAGGCAGTGGAGACTGTTCCAGTGGCTCAGTAACTATGGTTAGCACTGGCAGGAATAATGGAGTAAAGTGGAATGAACTGAGAGCAATTAGAGGAAACCAGTCAAATCACGGGCCACAAATTCAGACACAGAATGCATTAGAATCCCAGAGTGTCAAATTCGGCAGTGATCTAAGTCCAACCTCCCCGTTTCATAAGAGGCAGGTGTAGCAACACGCCCAGCGTTGAATGCCTAGTTAGTGGCAGAGCAAGGACAACAGTCCCTGTCCCCTGGCTCCAGGACTCTTTCCACTACGTCATGTTTCTTCTCCATTAAAAGGCCTGGTGCTGTCAATTAGGTCTCTGGGGAAGAATGCAGAAGGGAGCTTTGAGATGGTTCACAGAGTCTATTAAGGTTTGTTGTTCATGTTATTGTTCAGTCGTTTCAGATTTATCCTACTCTTCATGACCACATTTGGGGTTTTCTTGGCAAAAATGACTGAAGTGGTTTGTCATTTCCTTCTGCAATTCATTTTGCAGATGAGGAAACTGAGGTAAATGGGGTGAAGTGACTTGCTCAGGGTCACACAGCTAATAAGTATCTGAGGCCAGATTTTAACTCAGAAAGACGAGTTTTCCTGACTTCAGGCCCAGCACTCTATCCACTATACCACCTAGCAGGCTTATTAAGGTTTATAGGATCCCCAAAAAGCAAACTCTTCTCCAGTATCTACATCTTAGGTACAGATGAAAATTGTATCTGCTTGGATATTATATGTACATTCTACCTTCTTTGGCATCAAATGCTAAACTAGATTTGTTTTTTGAGCTCTGGACTTTCATTATTTTGAAGAGCCCTTCAGCAAAACAAAAGCACAAAAGGGTTGCCAAGGCAGAACTAAAAAACTCAATACCCACCTAGAATGAAATGGGCCTTTCTGAATATCTGGGTTTGAATAGGTAGAGGATGAGGATTACATGGTGTCCTAAAATTCTTCAAGCTATTAAAATCTCATATTGAACTAATATTTGGGGACATCTTATTTGAGATGGGTATTTGACATTTATTTGAGAGGAAGGGACAAGAGTTCTTGAGTAAGAGTATAGAAGAAATATAGGAGGAAAAGGACCAGAAAACAAAGATTGATAAAAAGAATACTGAAATAGGTATTTATGTAGTGCTGTACTGTGTGCCAGGTACTGTGCTAACTCCTTTTTTATTATTCATTTCTTTTTTCTATTTTTTTTAAACAAATATGGTCTCATTTGATCCTCACAACAACCCTGGAAGGTAGGCACTACTATTATTCCAATTTTTCAGCTGTGGAAACTGAGGCAAACAGAGGTTAAATTATTTGCCCGCAGTCATACAGCTAGGAAGCCTCTGAGACTTAATTATGAACTCAGGTCTTCCTGACTCTAGGCCCAAAATGCTATTCACTGTGCTACTGGCTGCCTCTGAAGAGGAAAGAAGAAGCAGCTAAGAACAAAATTAGAAATAACAGAAAAGCTTAAGGAAGGCTGGAATGTCTAAAAAAAAATGGCCTAAAATCGAGAGTCTTAGAATAAAATTCTTAGGGAATCACCTCAAGATAGCAGAGTGAACAGAAGCAGAATCTTCCAGCCTTTTCATAAATATTTCAGTAAGGGTGAAAAGAAAAGAACACAAGATCAAGAAATAATCAAGAAATCCAAGTTGATGCTACAGTTAGTGCTTTTTCTCAGTCAAGGTCTATACCAAGAGATTGACAGAAACCCAGAGACTGTGGGGAAAGAGTCCAGATGGAAAAGTCCATAAAGAGTTCAGCTTAACCAAGCCTACATTAAAAAGCATAGGAACCAGGGACTAGCTGCAGAAGCCTGGATCTTTCCACTGCTTCTACCACCTATAATTTTGAACCAGAAGAAGAGAAATGGAAGTCTAGACCAAGGTCTAGCCAAGGGCTATTGTAGCCTGTAGCTGTGTCATTCTGACTTTAAACTAGGTCGCAAGAGACTATGGAGCTCAGATTGGGAGGGCAATGATCAGGGCACACTCTGGACCAGACCACTCTGGTGTAGCACATTGTCCAGAGCCCCTCCTGAAGACCTTAAAAAGCCCAGTGCCTATTACTCAGTCCCCAGATACTATAAATCAGGACCAAAGAAGGCCTCATCATTGCTTTCAGAAGTGCACAGAGCCTGGCCCCAACACAAAGTCCCAATTCAGAAGGTTTGGTTAGAAAAGGAGTAAACAGAGTAAAAAAGAACAATGAAAATATGGTTGTCCCTTCCACATTGTAACTTTCTTCATTGTGGTTTTGATATATTATGGCATAAGAAATTAAATTGGAATTTTGGGGGAGCTTTGTGGAAGCTGCAGATGCTACACAAAGACCAGCAGACAACACAAAAAAAGTTTAAAAACTAAGATGGGGGCGGCTAGGTGGTGCAGTGAATAGAGCACCAGCCCTGGAGTCAGGAGGACCTGAATTCAAATCTGACCTCAGAGATTTAACACAAAAACTAGCCATGTGACCTTGGGCGAGTCACTTAGCCTCAATTGCCCTCCAAAAAAAGCAAAAAAAAAAAAAAAAGAAATTAAGGAATGCACAAAATATGGGTATATATTTGCATAATATTAACATATTTTAGCCTTTAATAGCATAATAGTTTGGATTTCTTCTCTGGTATGATGGGAGGATCAAAAATTTTTATGCAAATTTTCCATATCACAGGGGTACCATACCCCTAACTCCCTAATGTGGAAGGGATAACTAATGAAAGATTGTGGAGCCAGGGAAAAGAATAATTCTACATCATCTACAAGTAAAATCTCCAAAAAAATCAATATACCACAAACTCTCCCTGGATACTATGGCACAAAAGCTTAAAATTATACTATGAAAGTAATGACAGCTCTAAAGAAAAGAATGGGAAAGGAAACTGGGGTTCTATAGAAAAGAATTAGATGGAGAATAAACAGCTAAATATAAAAGGTACAAAACCTTACTCAGTTAGCTGACTCCTAGAAAATTAGGCTGGACTAGACAGAGATTAATGATTCCATAAAATAATAAGTAATATTAGAACAAAAGAAAAAAACTGAAAAAGTAGAAGAAAAATAGGGTATCTTCTGTCAAAAACATCTGACTTGGAAAATTGGTTGAGGAAAGAAAATCCAACAATCATTGGACTACCTAAAAACTTTAACCACAAAAATACCTATTTACCATTTTTCAAGAAATTATGAATGAAAAACCATTCAGACCTATTAAAACCAGAAGGCAAAGTGAAAATATAAAGAACCCACCAGTCACCCCCTAAAAGAAACCCTCCAAAAATAAAACTCACAGCAACATCATAGTCAAAACCCAGAGTTTCCAGATACAACTAAAAAATGTCATAAGAAAGCAGGGGGAAAAAGTTTCAGGTAACAAGAAACCATAGTAAGGATCAAAAAAGTCCTATCATGCCATTATAAAGGGGAGGGGGTCTTAGAATACATAGTTCCAGAAGGCAAAATGTAAAAATCAAGAATACAATCAAGAATTATTTATTTGACAAAGCTAAGAATAATCTTACAGGTGGGAAAGGATGAATGGGCCTTGAATGAAATAAAGGATTTCCAAGCAGTACTGATGAAGAGATCATAGCTGGCTGAGTAGATACTTTGAAATGCAAGTCCAAGAGCCAAGAGAAACATAGGAAGGCAATTACATCTGATACCTTAGAAAGGTACAAAGTGCTTGCATTCTAATAGGAAGAGAAGAAATACATTTCTTCTCAGAATCCTGATATCTTCAGTGTGGTCATAGAGGAAGTAAATGAGATGGATAGCCTAGAGAAAAAATAAGAGGGAAGGAAAAAAGCAATATTCTGGGGAAGAAAGAGGGAGGAAAGGGATGGAATTTACTGTCTCACATAACCAGGACATGACAGAAGACTATGCAAACTTGGAGGAAGGGATGGGGAGAAATATGTGTAAATTTTACTTTCATCTCAACTCTAAAGGAAGAGTTGAATACAAACACATGTACACACATACATACACAGAGAGAGTTTTAGTGTAGAAATACATCAAACAACTTTGAATGACTTCAAATCTCTACATCATCTAAAACCTCCAAGAAAATCACCAATTATACCACAAACTCTCCTGGACACTATGGCACAAGAGTTTAAAATGATATGATAAAAGTAACAAGAGCTCTAAAGAAAAGAATGGGAAAGGAAATCGGGGTTCTATGGGAAAGAATTAGATGGAGAATAAACAGCTAAGTGTAGAAGGCACAAAACCTTACTCAGTTAACTGACTCAAAAGTTCAGTGACCAAATACCATTCCAGAATACTGATGAGGAAAGTATGCCGTGAACCTCCAGAAAGAGAAGGAAGGTACTCAAGGTGCAGAAGATGCATTTTTGGACACAACAAATGCGTGGATTTACTTTGCTTGATTTGTCTTATTTGTTACACAAATTGATTGTTGCTGTTGTTTCTACTGAGGGAACAGGATTTGTAAGGAAAGGAGAGATTGCAATGATGATGACCAAAAAAAAAAACAAACAAACAAGAAACAAAACTGGGAGGAAGAGGAGGAGGAGGAGGAAGAGGGATAGGAGGAGGAGGAAAAAGAGGAAGAGGAGGAGGAGGAGGGGGAGGAGAAGATATATTTTTTAAAGACCTAGTTTCCCTGTCTCATAGCTCGATTGCACAGTGGATAGAATACCAGGCCTTGAGTCAGGAAGATTCTTCTTTCTAAATTCAAATCTGGCCTCAGATACTTCCTAGCTGTATGACCCTGGCCAAGTCACTTAACCCTGTTTTCCTCTGTTTCCTCATCTATAAAATGATCTGGAGAAGGAAATGGAAAATTACTCTAGTATCTTTGCCAAGAAAACCTCAAATAATGTCACAAAGAGTAACACATGACTGAAAACAATTGAACAATTCGCTATCTTGCACAGGCTAAAAGTTCGACAGTTACTCATGGGCCTGATTCCACTATTGATTGGCACAAGGAACTTTGTCCCACTTTCCTTCTAACCTAGACCACTTCTCCACTCCTTAGGCAATCTGGTGCCCATCTCCTCTCTCCTGGAGGCTCAACATATGAATGCTATATTTAATGTAGACACCTGATCAGTATAACCCACAGAAGTTCAGAACTTCCAAGTTCAAGAAATCTGCCAGCCTCAACCTCCCCAGTAGCTGGGATTACAAGCATGAACCACCACACCCCCAAAGAGAATCATTTAAACATTTTTCAATGCACAGAAGAGAACAAAAGAAGTTCAAAAGGAAACACAGAAAAGAGGAAACTTTTTTTTTTGCTTTTTGGAGGGCAATTGGGGTTAAGTAACTTGCCCAAGGTCACAGGGCTAGGTTTTTTTTTTTAAGAGGAAACTTTTAAAGCAAAATGTTGGATTTATTAAAGATGTTTAAAAAACAAACTAGATATAGTAGAAAGTCTCCTATTCATATATAATCCTCTTTTTTTCTTATTCTGCCTTCTATATGGAAATTTTCCTCTGGGCATGAAATCTAATTTTTTTTTAATTTCCCCAACTTAATTGATTTAACTAACAACAAGATTTCCCAAAAGGTTGATAGAAATATGGTTAATATTAACCTAACCTGACCAATGTACAGACTAGTATTCAAGACCATCTCCATGAGCTCCCCCATTCCTACCTCTTAGTATTTCCAAGATGGAAGGTATCCACAAAATTTAAATTGTAATGGTCTTTACTCTTTCTCCCTCTTCCTTCTCCCTCCCATAGGACCATAAGACATCAGTGAAATAAAAATTAGTGCAAAAAAAGGACCCCTGCCTACAGCAAAGCAATTGAGTTTGTGGGGGCAGATTGAAAATAAAAGAAAAAATTAGAAGAGGAGAAAAGTAAGCATATTCTAATGGATACTTTATATTTTTTAATTTTTTTCCTTTTTGGAGAGGGGAGTGCAGGGCAATTGGGGTTAAATGACTTGCCCAAGGTCACACAGCTATTAAGTATTAAGTGTCTGAGGCTTATTTGAACTCAGGTCCTCCTGACTCCAGGGCCAGTGCTCTATTCACTGCACCACCTAGCTGCCCCCTATATTTTTAAATTTTTTAATTGATATTTTTATTTTTTCTTTAGCAATCATGTCCTGACATGCCACCCTCCCCACATTGAACCTTTCCTTATAACAATGAAAAATAATTAATTAAAACTAAGTAGTCAGTCAGTCCTTAAGGAAAGAGTCTTTAAGGAAACCATGAAAGCTCCCACCCTCAAGGAGTTTGCATTCTACTGGAAGAAGACAACACACAAAATGGAACTTAAAAGCTGGGGGTGGTGAGAGAAGGTACCTGGAGCAAAGTGGGGTTTTGAAGTCCAGAGAAAGTCAGGAACAGAAGCTGCAGAGAAAGAAATATAGGCCTTCCTGAGTCCTCACACAAAAGGAAGGCTCCATGAGGAACTCACCAGTGGGAGAATGGAAGCATCCTTGTGGAGGAATACAGCAAAACGAGTAGTCCACAGAGATGGCAGGCTGTTCCAGGGTAAGGAGGCCCCAGATGCTGAAAGAAGTTCCAGGATAAGCTAGCAGGAGAGGAGGCATGGTGTTGAAATCCAGAGGAAGTTGGGAATCGGCCCAGCAACATTAGCTAACAAAGAGCATATGGAGAATCATTACTATAGTACCAGGTGATATGGTACCAGATGGAAGTTTTATCTATGAGATTATTACTAAGAAAAGAGCAAGAGACCCTCTTGGCTAATTTTCAGGGTAAAAGCAAAACGTGAAGAAAAATGAACATTTAAGGGAGACGTGCCAATTATCTAGCAACTGTTGCAATGATTTCCATGTCTGGTATCCACAATTCTACATTCTTTCTTTTTGCATATAAGCAACAAGCAAATCACATGACCTCAAACAACACCACCTCCAGTTCACAATGAGATGACCCAAGACCCTGTATCCAAGAGCCTTGGGAATAGTGTCCCCAAGATCACCATCCCTCCTTCCAACACAGGACTTATAGACAGCAACTGAGGGAACAATAATTTTTGGAGAAGGGGACACTTTTTTTGTGACCATCAACACCAACTATTGACTTGCTACCACAAACAAGGCAGGTGAGTCCAAGAATCCTAGGAGTGGCGACATCCTCCAAACTACCAGTTCTGCTTGTCTCTTAATCCCCACAGCCATGATCCCAGGAAGCAGCTTCAGTGGAAATGCCATCTGACAATTATGGGTTCAGTAGCCACAGCTATTGAAAACTCAGAAAAGAAACTGGTTAGTATCAAAGTTCTCAACCCTATCACATGGTTCAGCACCAGCCACTGATATGCTTTTATTAGTGAAAATTACATTAAAGAAGATGCATTACCATCTGCTTTGCCCACTGTACCCTAAGAATCATGGTACCTTTCTATTTGACTTATAATTGAAACCTCCATGTGTTATCTCTCCCCCATTAAAATGTGAGCTCCTTGAGATTAAGGAATATCTTACTTCTCTATTTCTATACCCAGAACTTAGTACAGGGTTTATATGTAGTCTATATATAGTAAGTGACTTTCCATTAATTCATTCATGTGGTTTTGCTTCTTAGAATTCTATAACTGAAAGTGTTATCTTAGCTCAATCCAAGCAATGTAAATGAATCAATATTGTCTGTCATACATTTTATACATATATATATATATATGCATAGAAATATGGACAACTATGGATAGAGTTGGAGTCAGGCAGATCTGAATTGAAATGTTGCCTCAAACATTTATTAGCTGTATGATCCCTGAGAAAGTTTCTTAGCCTCAGTATCCACATCTGTAGGATAATAATAGCACCTACCTTGCACACTTGTTGTTAGGACAAAATAAAATAAAATACATAAAGCATTTTACAAACTTTAAAAACTACATGGATACTAACTAGCATTATTATAGACATATTAGCATATGATATTATATTAATAAGTCTTAGCATTTTTATGCAACAAATATTTATTCCCTCTCCCTTATAGAACATAAACTGACATTTCCAGGATCCAAAAGGGTGGGGGTAAAAAGCATCTCCATAAAGTACTAAAAGACTTTATACTTATGGGAAAGTATATCCCAAGTTTATGGGGGAAATGTTTTGTTGTTACTTTTTTTTACTATTATTTCATTAAATACCTTTGCTTTGAGTCAATGTGTCTTCTGGCCAATTAGAAAAAAAAGTTAACACATCACCTACAGGTTCGTGGGCTACGGTTTAGAATGCGTGAACACCCAGGGAGAGCTCTGAACCTGGGTGATTAGCCCATGCAAAGTGATATAATTTAGCTTATGGAGGAGAACAGTGAAAGATTATAAACAGCGTGGCCTTATGAAGGAAAAAAAATTTTAACTCAACAAGTGAAAAAAAAACCACTCAGAAATCTCTTCCACGTTTCTTCTCCCAGAGAAAAGATATGTATTTTTATATGAGCCTTCTGAGGATAATATTCCTTTATTGCTATGAATAGCTCTAAAAATGAAAATTTTAGGTCACATATTAAGGGAGCTTGGTCTTCTGGCAAGCTATGATGAGATATCCAGGATCAAACAGGTCTTGTAGCAAATGATTGGGTCTAAAGCAGTTTGCTTTAAGATTTTAAGGGATTTATGAACATTGTAGCAAGGTGGAGCAGAGGATAGAATGCTGGGTCCTGAGTCAGGTAAACCTGAGTTCAAATTCAGCCTTAGACATTTCCTAGCCATGTGATCCTGGGCAGACTCTGTTTGCCTCAGTTTCCTCATCTGTAAAATGGAGATGATAGCACTTAACTGCCAGTGTTGTTGTGAGGTTCATGAGGTAATATTTGTAAAGTTCTTAGCACACAGTACTTGGCACATAGTACTATATAAATGTTAACTGTTATTATTATTATTGCAGGGTTGTTGTGAGGCTCAAGTGAGATAATATTTATAAAATTCCTGACACATAGTCCATAGGTACTATAGAAATACTTGTTCCTTTCCCTTTTCTCATGGGGGCTGGTTATACTGTGTCAAGATAAGCTTGGTAAAGCACCAAGCTCACAGGAAGCACCTGCTATTGTGCCAATGTCTGGAGTCAATCAAGAGGTCAGAAGCTGGATTATCTTGGCCACAAGTAGCTAAGAAGGGGATTTTTCAACCACAAGACACCAAAGGCCTCTGCAAAGATTTCGGCATTCACTGCACCGGGAGGACTCATTATCTCCCTACCTAGGAGAATTCCTGAGCTCGTTTGTATGTACAAGGAAAGGCTCAAAAGTTAAAAACAACTCTGATAGACTGGTGGTCATGGGGGAGCAGGAGAAGGGTTACTTAGGAGGTGAAGATCTGGAAAAACAATGTCCCTAATGGAAGGACCAGTGGGGTTTTGTCAGACTGGTTTAGCAAGTTAGTACTGGGTTATCTGCTTTCCTTAATTGTGGGGGCTTATGTGAGCAATAAAGTGTCTTAAGATTATAGCTAAAAGGTTTTTATCTCTACATTACCCTGTGACACTGACCCTCTACCATATATGGCAAAGGAAAGGCATGCCTGGAGTATCTCTCCTCTATTTGCGATAGGGCTGGCCCCAGTAGGAAAACATTTGAGGAGCCTAACTTCTTTTGACTAGTGCAGACAATTTGTTTGTTTTTTTTTCCTTCTTCTGACATGACACACTTTGTGATGATCACAATACAGTAGGTTTAAAAGGACAGGGTGCTGAATCTGAAGTCAGGAAATAGGTTCAAATTCTATCTCTGTCACATAGCTAGATAGACAGGCAGGCAGACAGACAGACAGACAGACAGAGAGAGAGAGAGACAGAAAGATAGATAGATAGATAGATAGATAGATAGATAGATAGATAGATAGATAGATAGATAGATAGTAAATAGATAATATTGAATGTATGTGCTGGCCCACTGCCTTAAGGCAAGGTAGGTTACATGTCTTCTCAGGGTTCCAGGGTACCCTGAGGGACTTGAAGTACCTTTTTTCTACTGCAATCAGGCCAAGCCCTTATCAACTATCTTCTCTCCTACCCCTTTGTTAGGGAGCCATTGACTAACATGCAGTTCCACTTAATCATTTAACATTAATTACCTTTTACACAAAGACATTTACTTCAAAGATATATCCAGAAACAAATATTTTCCCCAACACCTCTAGGGAATATACTCCCCTTTACCTTGTCACTCTCTGTGGGAGTGTAAGTTCAGTTTGCCTCAGTTCCTGCATAGCACTAACACCACTAAGTTCACATCCAAAAGCAGCAGCTCTGCCAGATAAGTCCTCGTGTCAGCTTCCTCTGAGTGGGGAACCTGAAGTTCTTGTTTCTTACTGCATCAATGCTGGGCTAGCTGCAACCCTCAGCCTGGGCTCTGACTCCGAGATCCCTGAGGATTGCCCTCCTAAGCTTTCAAAACCACCAGGGTCGGAGATATCCTTCATTCCTTTTATGTGATACTGTGAGCGAAGGAGTCACTGAGATTCTCCCAGAAACAAATGAGGTGAAGAAACAATAGCTATAGCTGATGGGTTTTTTGGAACACATATGCAGTCAGTCAAAGTATTTCCTCTTCAACAAATGGTTAGCTAAAAGACACTAGGGAACATCCACTGCTCACTGCTCCACAGTCTGTCTCTCCAAGGCACTTGCCTCACATGTCATCATGATCCTTTCAGGAGCAGGATTCCCATGTTTTCCACATAAAAAGACACTACCCATCTCAGGGAATGTGTACACGTATCAGACTCCCATTACACTTACATCCATAGATAGAAAAATAATTATTAAACATTTTACTATGTGCCAGCAACAGTGTTAAGCATTGGAGATCTAAATACAAATCAAGTAAGACAGTGTCTACCCTCAAGGAGCTTATGTTCTAACGGAGGAAGACAATGCATAAAGAAGAGTTGAACGGTGTAGGGAGAGTGGGGAAGGGTAGAGCTGGTGGTCAGGAAGTGAGGTAAAATTGTGGTATCTACAACATAAACTGAGGCCTGGAAAAGACCTGAATTTAGAAAGGCCAAGGTCATTCACTGCATCCCAGGTCATCGCCAATGATCTTGACTTTTGTCTTGCCCCTAGCCTTTGATGACTGGAGGAGTGAGACTGATGACTGAACAGCTCTGCTTCACTTAAATCCAATTCACTCAAGTCAATACATCACCCTTGTGATATCATTGGTCCTCTTGGAGAATAAAGGACCATCACCACCAACACCACCAACAACAGGTTAAGAATTCATCTCTAAAAGCCCAGGATGATTTCAAGGGTAGAGTCTAAGGTTTTAGTGGGTAGGAAGTAGTATGGTCTAGAGCTGGAGATGTACTTTTCTGGTCTCTTGTTTCCTCACGTGTAAAATAAGGGGTATCTAAGATGACTTCTCAGGTCCTTTTTAACTCTCTAATGATCCTCTGCAAGAAAGAAAGGAAAGGTATAGCTAATACTGCCACTTTCTAGAATTCAGCTGTTTCTTGTCCCCCTTCCCCAAGAAAAGTTCCCCTTCCCAACTTCTATTGACCAGTTCTTTGGAGAAGGGTAATTACTGATGGGAACACTTACATGGAACTGTCCCTTCCTATCAGGCTGTCCTCTGCTTCTCAAGAAGCTATAGGCAGACTGGGTTTGGCCTTCATTACCAAAAAAGAAGACCAAACAATCGCTGGGCCTCTTGCCCATCAATTCCCAACTTACACTCCCACCTTCATCTTGCAGATCATACCACCCAGGAGCCAGCCCTATGTTCCCTGATGGAATTTCCAGCTGCTCCCCTTATCCCTCCTGGTACAAACATGCCAGCACTTGGTACTCAAAAGCAAGAGTCTTGAAGCACCCTCTGGCATAGATACTAGTCTAAAAAGAAAAGGAGTTGGCCTCAATCTGATGGGCTAGGGATGTGGTAGCAGAGATGAGTAATTCAGGAGGGGAAAAAATGCTTTTGTTCCCCTTTCCTGTTCAATGGTTCAGATTGCAAAATATGGGAGGAAAGGTCATGGAATCCTGTATAGTAATTATCATAATAGCCTAATAACTACATAGACTGTTCTGCTCTGGACTTGGATGCCCTCAGGGATTGAACTTCTCCTGCCCCATACCTTCTGCTATACCCTATAGACACCAACTGCCTTCCCTGCCCACACCCTCTGCCCTTCTATCTCTTCCCACTTCCCCCACCATTGAAGAGACAAAGAAATAGAAACATGGTCTATTTGGTGGGGGGTGTGGTTAAATCATAAAACATGTCAGTTTTTGCAATAGTCTTTTATAGTAGGACTTTGCAGTGCCTACTTAGACTTGTGATCTTGGGTAAGTCACTTCATCCTGCCCTGGGTCTCAGTTTCCTTTTCTTTGAAGTAGATCTGGTGTTGTTGAGAAAACAGTACTTTGCAAAATGTTATAGAAAAGTGAATTATTGTCTCATGTTTATTTACTTTACTTTTTTTACTTTTATTTTTATTCCTTTACCCCCTGAGATGTTTACCTCCTCAGGGAGAAAGGGCTTTAATACATGTGATCAATGGGGAAACTGAGGCACAAAGAGAGGAAGGGACTTGGTCAAAATCACCCAGACCTTCCCACTCAGCACTTAGCCTCTGTAGCACTGTTGTCCACTAGATGTTACTGATTGAAGGCAGCCAAGGATATAGACACTGTGGGTTTGGACAGTAATTGAGAAGAGGTGGAGGGAAGAATAGTGGTCAGAGAAGTATCTCTCCATGCCTGGTCTGCTCTTGACTGTACTTGGCCACTTCACTATCTGTGGGGGAAAATCCAAACAAGCAAACTCGGAGGAGCTGTAGGAATCCTATGCAAGCCAGTGGATGACTGGTCATTCTGGAATGCAGCAGGAGAGTGAGGTGAGAGGCTACTGCCTGTGCTAGAACAGTGAGAGGAAAAGCAGTGGACCTGGGAATCAATTCCTACTTCCCTCTTCTCTGATTCATTTGACTCCCTTAAAGACTGTGCCTGCAAAAATCTATGGGGAATGGCTAGGCTATGAGTAGAATAGCATTTGAGGAAATTTGTTGGCTTCCATTAAGTCAATAAATATTTATTAAGCACTGACCACGTGCAGGATATTGAGCTAAATGCTGTGACATAAAGGCAAAAACCAAACAAATAAACAAAATAGTCCCTGCCCCCAAGGAGTTTACATTCTAATGGTGGAGACAAGATGCAAGTAGCTATGTATGTGCAATATATACACAGAGTTAATGGAAGGCAACCTCTAAGGCAAGGCTCTTAGGGACAGTAGCTTATTAGGATATTGTTAGGCACTTGGAACGAAGAGGAAGTGAGGCTTAGTGAGTAGTAGTCTAGATTTAGAGCCAAGAAGACTTGGGCTCAACTCTCACCTCTGACACTTACCAACTGAATGAATAGGAACAAGTCATTCAACTTGAGTCTCAGTTTTCTCAAAAAACAAAGGACCTGAACTCAATGACTCCTATAGTCCTTTCTGTCTACAGACTGATGAAACTTTGAAGTTTGTCTAATCTCATGCTTATAGGCTAGTCGTGGGCAGTCTGAGTAAAAAAGAAACCTTAGGTATACAGCCCCATGGGGTAGTTCTTCTGTTAGATAAGGATTTGATTCTTTGGCTGGGGTGGGGGGAGGAGTGGAAAGGCAATGCAATTGGGGTTAAGTGATTTGCTCAAGGTCACACATCTAGTAGAGTGTGTCAAGTGTCTGAGGCCCAATTTGAGCTCAGGTCCTCCTGACTCCAGGACAGGTGCTCTATTTACTGTGCCACCTAGTTGCTCCATTTGATTCCTTTTAAAACAAAAAAACAACCTCTTTAGTAATGAGTTAAGTGACTGCATACATTCAAACTCAGTGTTTTTGTGATTGACTCAATTTTTGCCATTTTCCTGCATCCAGGCTCATTGAACTAGAGCTGACTGCGCAGGTAGGAGAAAGAGCCAAGATTCTGACTGGATTAATTGGCACGAATAACACCCTCTAGGTTATGGAGGAAGTAGCTGCTATCTTCTAAGATAGGACTAGAGGAGAGAGGTTCAGTTCTGAGAGCCTTAGCAGCTTTCCCCTGAGTACCACTTAAGGTTGAGAGGAATGCACAGGGGTAAATTTGGGACTAGCCAACAGCTAGTTCTTATTTTGAACATGATCAGATTAATATCTGGCAGCAGCATCCCCTTCCCTCTTTAAGGGCTAAACATATATTTCAAGCCTACTGCCGTGTATACCTCCATTCTGTAGACTTCTAGTTTGACCAGATACATTATTTAAGGTGAGTGTTCCCTTCCTAACTGCTTCCCTTTTTGGTGGTCTTTCTTCCTGAAAGGTCAATCCACCCGACACAAGCCCTGGTCTATTGTGGGAAAGAAGTCATAGAGGAAATGTGTTGATACCAAAGGTTAGTCAAAGGGTCATCACAGATTTGTTTCTCCATATTTTATTAGCCCCCAGAGAATAGCATGGGTTTCAATTTCTTCATCTTTAAAATGTGGAAATTGAACAATATGATTTCTGGGGTTGATTCCAGTTCTAAGTCAAAAGATTCTAGTTGTTAATGAGCAGTAATCAGTCTATAGAAAAACTCCATTTCCTACAATCTTGCCACTGGATAAAACATCATTCTATAAGGTATTATATCTTAAACAGTATCCCTTGCAACAATACAAAATCACTGTGCAGTAAATATTATTCCTCCTTCGTGAAGTCTTCCCTAATTGGGAGGGGGCATGTTACAGTGGTATAGTCAACTCTTTAACTATTATGCTGATACTGTGCTAGCTGTGGAGTAAATTGTTGTCCAGTCTTCATTTTTGAAGAGGACCAGGGACATCATGAGGTATGTCTTAACTTGCTCTTGAGTTGGATTTAAGTGAGGCAGAACTGTCCAAAGTCATCAGCCTCATGCTGTCTTCCAGAGTTATCTAAGTCCAATGGTAGAACAAAAGTCAAGACAACTGGTGATGATCCAGGAGGCAGTGGAGAACCTTGGCATCTTTGATGTCTGACCAAACTCGAAGCACTCCACAGTATCTACTTCAACCACCTTTGTGGCTGTTGGAACAAATTGTTCTCATTCACCCATTTCACCAGGATAAGTTTTCACTTAATTGGGGTAGATATCCCCCTACTCACTAATAGGTCTGAAGCCTGTCTATTACCCTCAACCTGGGTGAGGTCATTTGTCAAGATGGTTTATACTAGGGTGTGGCTGCTGTGCATGCTACAGTTTCTTGGAGCCACAGGTGAGAGTTAGTTGACAGGACACCAAAGGTTAAAAAGAACTCAGCAACCCTTACACCAGAGGTGCTAGTCTTCCCTGAATACTCCATATATCCCAAGTGTGGAATAAGTACCTTAGGTTCAAACTTGGTGATCTACTGATAAATGTTTAACAATCAGCTTTCCAAAAAAAAAGTACACATGAAAAACTTTTAAGTTTAATCTGCATTAACATTTTATCCATCACTTTCTTAAGTCTAGACAATCAACAAGACAATAAAGTAAGTCTTGACTTACAGCGTTTGCTCAATCCCAACCAAGCTGTAAATGCTTACACTGGAAATTTAACAATCAACTTTCCAGAATCGGTTTGACTTGGCTCCAGCACCCTCTTAAGATCAAATCCTACTTCTGACACTTTCCTATGTTACCTTAAGCAAGTCACTTAATCTTCCCGGGCCTCAATTTCCTAAACTGTAAAATGAAGGGATTGTACTAGATAGATTTGAAGGTCTTACCCTTACTATGATTTTATGATACTGACCCCACCTCCTTTTCCAGCAAGAAAGGATCCATCCCCCTTTTGAATTAACATAGAATTTAGAACCTTTTTTTTTAGAACAACTTCATGACTATCTAGTATTGTACTTAAGAATGCACAAGCCTGTTATTAACTATACATTGTGCATAGAATATATATTTTAGGTACATAAGAATAGGTGTCCTTTTTGGGCACTCAACTTGTGCCCTGATTCAGTGTCTTACCCCACCCATTCCACAGTCTTTTACCTGGCTAACCTTTCCAGACTCAAATGGCAATCTAACTCATTTCTCTAAAATACCTTCCTTTTTACTGTCCTGCCTACACTTCCTGACCTCTAGCTCCCAGTGTTTTATGTATCCAGAGCCCTTGTTCTCTAAATAGCCAGTACACATCCAGGATTTTAGAATTTAGAGTTAAAAGGGACCATAGAAATTAGTCTTAGTCTAACCTTCATTTTACAGATGAAGAATTGAAACCCAGAGAAATAAAGTGACATCACATATCACCCAGGCAATAAGTGACAGAGCCCAAATTTGAACCCAGGTCCTCTGAATCCAAAGTCAAGGACCTTTTTTACTACATCATGACTACCTTCTTCCCTTTAATCTCTTCTTCACAGATTCATAGGTTTGGACTTTCCAATCTTCCATCCTTGGTCATAATTTTCCCTCTATCTGACCACAAGTTATCTTTTCAGCACTACTCTGAGCATTTTAGAGCTCCTTTTCCATCTACTCAGGGACAAAGTAGCTCATCCAGGGATACATATATGGGCTGGAAATTAATCAACTAAACAATCAACAAGCATATATTAAGTGGATGCTATGTTCCAGGCTGTGTACTAAGTGCTAAAGATACAAAGACAAAAGCAAAGTAACCCTTGTCTTCAAGAAGCTTACATGGAGGGGAGGAAGGAAGAAAGAAAGAAAGAAGGAAGGAAGGAGGGAGGGAGGAAGGAAGGAAGGAAGGAAGGAAGGAAGGAAGGAAGGAAGGAAGGAAGGAAAGAAGGAAGGAAGGGAGGGAGGGAGGAAGGGAGGGAGGAGGAAGGGAGAAGGAAGGAAGGAAGGAAGGGAGGAAGGAAGGGAGGAAGGAAGGAAGGGAGGAAGGAAGGAAGGAAGGAAGGAAGGAAGGAAGGAAGGAAGGAAGGAAGGAAGGAAAGATTTAAGAACCTACTCTATACCAGGCATTGTATGAAGTACAAATTTATCTCATTTGTTCCTTAAAACTACCCTGGGAGGCAGGTGCTATTATTATTATTACTATTTTATAGTTAAGGAAACTGAGGCAGACATATTAAATTACTTGCTCCGGGCTACACAGTTAGTAAGTATCTGAGACCAGATTTAAACTCAGATCTTCCTGACTCCAGGCCCAGAACTCTATGAACACTTAAATGTTTCTAGGTATATTCTTATCTATTTTTAAGTATTTTCATAATATATACAAAATGAATAGAAAGTCTATTGTGTGGGGCAGCTAGATGGTGCAGTGAATAGAGCACCAGCCCTGGAGTCAGGAGGACCCGAGTTCAAATCTGGCCTCAGACACTTAACACAAAAAACTAGCCGTGTGACCTTGGGCAAGTCACTTAGCCCCAGTTGCCCTCCAAAAAGAAAAAAAAATAAAGTCTTTGGTGGGGGGCAGGTCACTAGCAGTTCTATGAGCAGGAAAAAACTTAATGTAATGGTGCTTGAGCTAAGACTTAAAGGAAACCAGGGCTCCTTAAAAGGTTCAGGTAAGAAGAAAGTGTTTCCAGGCTAGTGCCAAGGTGAAAAGAAGGAAACATGGAACAACAGGAAGACCCGTATTGCTAGATTGTAGAGTGTGAGAAAGACAGTAAACTGCTAGGTTGTGAAAAGGTTTAAATGTCACAAAAAGTTCTGTTTGATCCTAGAAGCAATAAGCAGCCACTAGATCAGACCTGTGCTTTAGGAAAAACACTTTGGTGGCTATATGGAGGATGGATCAGTGTGAGAAAAGAGGAAGTAGGCCAACAGAATGGAAGCCTATGATGGTACAAGTGAGGGGTGGTAAGGGATTGCATTAGACTGGTGGCTATGTGAATGCAGAAGAGAGGATATATGGGAGAGTTATTATAGAGAAAGAAATGACAGGAATTAACAAATGATTGGATATGTGAGGTGAGTGCAAGGGAGGAGGCACTGAAGATAATGCCAAGTTTACTATCTTCACGTGATCAGTGTGATCCTCACAAATTGGACACTCCAATCTCCATGCTTTGTTATGGATTATATGGAAAGGTATCATGGTTCAATGGAAAATGTGTTACAGAGTCAGAGAAACCTAGGCTTTGCCAACTTACTCTCTGTGACTATGTGTAAGTCATCTTACCTTTTTATGTCTCAATTTCTCTCTCTCTCTCTCTCTCTCTCTCTCTCTCTCTCTCTCTCTCTCTCTCTTCCTTCCTTTCTTTTTTCATTCTTTTTTGAAGACAATCAGGGTTAAGTGACTTACCAAGGTTCACATACCTAGTGAGCATCTGAGGCTGGATTAGAAATCAGGTCTTCCTGACTCCATGGCCAGTGCTCTATAAACTGTGCCACTTAGCTGCTCCTCTATGTCTCAGTTTCATCTGTTAATTGAGGGAGTTGGACCTAGATTATTTTTAAGGTCCCTTCCAACTCTAATACTATGAGCCTATTACAGGAAGTGAATTTAAATATGGCCTGAACTAACCTCTTCATTTGATAGATAAAGAAACTAAAGTCAAGAAATCTTAATCCAACGTCACATAGTAAGCTACTGGCAGAACTGTTTCTACAGCCTGAATCTCCTAATTCCCTGATCTATGACTCCTTTTTTTTTCTTTTTTGGAGGGGCAATTGACTTGTCCAAGGTCACATGGCTAGTAAGTGCTAAGTGTCAGAGAACAGATTTGAACTCAGGTCCTCCTGACTCCAGGGCTGGTGTTCTATTCACTGTACTACCTAGCCACCCCAATCTATGACTCCTGACTTGTGCTTTTCCCACTTTCTTACTCTGGTCCTGATATCCATCCCTTCTCCTGCTTTCTTGAGTTCATTTACTTCATAACTTTTATCATAGATTAGTCATTAGCTGAAGGGAGGTGATCACTCAACTCCACTTAGTGAATAGTTTCCAAATGGATCATCCCTACTGAATGATTTTAAAAGCCCCACTTTCCCCTATAATATCTACCCAACAATTCTGCCTGAAATTCCAAATGTTTGAATCACTCCTTAAGATAACTTTTCCAGAAGGCCCAAGTTAAATGCTTCTTTGTTATCTGAGTGGCATATTAATACACTTTACTGTTTACTCATTGGCTATTATACACATCCCCATACCACCAGAAACTTGGACTCTACCCCTTAGTCCCCTGGCTCAGTAAGGCGAGCTTTTGTTCATATAGTGTATGAAGGGTGGGAGTTGGGTAAGATGTCTGGAAGCATGATGTGAAGATGGCCAGGAAATGCTGGAGTGGACTGAGCTGTGGGAGATAAAGCAAATGAACTGATTCCAGCACACCCCTGACCTTACCCACTTGATGACCTTGTCCTGGCACCTTCCCTGGGCCAGAGATTTTGGTTTTGCCACACACCTTCCTCTCTTCTTGCTCATTCTATCTTTTCCCTCTGTTTCGATGCCCAAGATTTCCTTAAAACAGGTCACAATGTTGATATCCACTATATCTACAGGGTGTTACCTTTTGTGCAAATAGCAGGGGAAATGTTCTGTGATGGTTTTTATAATTGCTGCTTGCATGAGCTAATGCTGATAGGATGACCCCTTCTTTCCAGATGTTGGATCCCAGATGTACAATTTTCACTTATTATCCCCCTCCCCCTCCTGGCAGAAGATACTTCCTATATCCTGTCTCTGGTCAGCACCGGGATTTCCAAACACTCTAACTTGTAACATGAGACAAGAAGTATTTGGAATTATAAAAATTCTTGCTTATTATTTAGACTCCTCAAAAATCCAAAGCCTACACAATTGAAAAAAAAAGAATCCATGTAAACAAAAATGGAATTAAGACCATAACTAACTTTGCACAGGGCACAAAGCACATCCACCTTTGGCCACAATCTTCCAATCACTCAAGCAACAAAAATTAGTCAACAAATATTTAATAATCATTTGCTATGTGCTGGTACAGTTGAGTGGTACAGAAGACCTGGAGTGGGAAGACTCATCTTCCTGAGTTCAAATCTAGCCTCAGATACTTCCTAGATGTGTGACCCTGGGCAAGTTATTCAACACTGTTTGCCTCAATTTCCTCATCTGTAAAATGAGCTGGAGCAGGAAATGACAAAGCATTCCAATATCTTTGCCAAAAGCAAACAAACAAAGAAAGAAAGAAATGGGGTCATGGAGAGTTAGATACGACTAAAACAACTCAACAACAACAATAAAAAATGATTGTTGAATCTCAAGGCACAGGTTCCCTAAGTCCATGCTCATGGAGATATAAACACTGACTAAAAAAAAATTCTTTGTTTGCTTTTAAAGGCAATCAGGCAGGTGGCCTAAAAGGAATGTAATGTGTTCTGTTTTTCATTCCCAATCCCTTTTGTTTAATGTTTCTGGCATTCTGTGTCTGTGCTATAGACTGGAGCTCTTGCAAACTCCCAGTGAAGCAGCAGGAAGCTGGATTTCCTAGTAGAGTGAGAAATTGGATTGAATGGTTACAGAAAACAATATAGGGTATCCCAAGAGTCTTAGACTTTAAGCTATTAAAGTCAAAAACTGCACTAAAACTTTTGGATCCCAAAAGTTTTTTATTGTAAGCTTAGCTACCATGTATTTGTAACATTGACTTTGCAGAGCATTTCCTCTCCTGAAGTCAATACTCACTAGCTACATGACCATGACCTTTATGAGATACAGTTTCTTTATCTATATAATAAAAGGCGGAAACAAGATCACCTCTAAAGTCCTTTGCTCCCTATATCCTATGATGCTACAAGGTATTGATTTAGCTGGGAGTCTTATAAAATATATAAAGAGGGAAAAGTAGAGTCCAAATTTGAGCCTGGTTTCTTAACCCCAGTTGTCCTCATTCTAGTCAAGTGGCTATGATGTCAACGAAAATAATATTAGCTAGCATTTATATAACACTTTAAGGTATACTAAGTGCTTTACAAATATTATCTCATTTAATTATTATCTCCATTTTTGTAGATAAACTGAGTCTAAAAGAGGTTAAATGACTTGTTCTAGTATCACAAACCTATTAAGTGTTGATCTCATCTTCTTAGCTTCAAGCATAGTACTTTAATCTCTCTAATTGGTGGGCATCCCCTTACTTTCCCATTGTTGGGGATTTTTGCCACCAAAAGAAGAGCTACTATGAATATTTTATGCATATGTAGTATCCTTTCCTCTTTCCTTTATCTTTTTGAAACATATACTTTTAATTGGATTATTCATTAGTCCCACTAAATGTCCCATGTCTTAACATAAAAGGGCCTGGTACACACTCAGAGACCAGTGTCCCTGGCTGATACAAATTCCCAGATGGGAAAGGCTAGAGACCCTGCTTCCAGAAGAACCATGATAATATGTAGTAGATTACATATAATATCAAAATGTAATTTCAGGATTACTGTGTCCTGCTATCCCAGCATACAGGTTTTGCAGCCAGTCCAACACTGATGTACCAAAGAGCATAACCTTAGGAAGAGTCTTTAAGATCCAGCTCAGTAGTAGCTGATACAAGGATTTAGCCTAGTCATACCATTTCTGAATGTGAGTTTGTTAGCACAATATTATATAAAAACTGCTAGTGAACTACAATCTCCCCAGAGATCAATGTGGAATAAAGGAGAATGTGCCACCTGGATGCTGAGGGGGAATGTTTGTACTCTTGTTCTGGTCAAATCTTCCAAGTAAATATCCCTTTGTGAAAGCTAATTGATGTTAAGTGGTCAAATGGAACTGAGTTCCCAGTCACTTGCATCTAACAATGGGGAAATAGTTCATGGAGACTTGAGCTGATAGTATTAGAAATACCCCAAAACTTTTAGGGTAACCCTAGAATCTGAGGGGTTGTGTAACTGGGCTGGCTATGTGAGAATGAATCAGAGTGTACCTACTACAAATGTTTTAAATAAATTAAGAGTTAGAGATTAGTTTAAGTCATTATCAATGCTTGAATATTAGCCCTTTATGTTTTAAGCATTTCTCTTTTTTTGGAGGAAATTAATAGCTGTCCTATAGCTGATCTAATTGACATTGTACATCAAGTATCTTTCTTTTCACTTTGGGAAGAAATGCTTTAGAAGAGGTAAACTTAAGTTTTAAGTTTATTTAAGGGCACTTGACAGAAGCATAAAGAGCCAGAGGTTTTGATTGTATTGAATTAAAAAATGTTTTACAGAAACACATTCAATATAAGCTAAGACTAAAGGGGAAACAATTAAATGAAGAAAAAATTCTTTGCAGAAAATTTCTTTGATAAAAGTTATATATAATTCAAATAACTAAGAATAAAAGCCATTCTGCAAATTATAAGTGCTCTAAGGATATGAACTGGCAGTTCTCAAGGGAAGAAACCCAGGCTATCTATAGTCATATTTTTTCATATGCTCCAAATCATTTATAGAGAAATGCAAATGAAAGAAATTATGAGGTTCCACCTCACATCCATCAGAATGGAAAAGGTGATGAAAAAAAGAAGAAAATGACATGTTGGAGGAATTGCAGGTAAACAGGCACACTGGTGGAGCTATGAATGGGTTAACCATCCTGGAAAGCAATAGGGAATTGCACATCAAAAGTTACTCAACACTGACCTAGTTATATTGCTGAAAGTGTATGTTATAAAAAAATCAGAGAAGGAGGAAAGGATTATATATATATATATATATATATATATATATATATATATATATATAAAATATTTATAGTGGCTCTTCTTTTGGTGGCAAAAAAAAACAACAACAAACAAACCTAAACCAACAATTGGAAAGTAAGAAGGTGTTCCACCAATTAGAGAATAACTAGGCAAACTGTGGTATATGAATGCAGTAGAATACTATTGTAGTGTAAGAAATGAGGAAAAGGGTCGGCTAGGTGGCACAGTGAGTAAGAGTGCAAGCCCTAGAGTTGGGAGGACCCAGGATTGGTTCCAGCCTCAGATACTTAACACCCACACACACACACACACAAAAAAAAAACTGGCCAAAAGTGTAACCTTGGGCAAGTTACTTAACCCCAATTGCTTTAAAAAAAAAAAAAAAGAAAGAAAGAAATGAGGTAAATGGTGATTTCAAAGAGATATAGAAAGGCTTTATAAACCAATACAGAGAGGAAAGAACAGAACATTTTATACTCTAATATCAATACTTATACAAATGAGTAATTTGGGGGAGGCTAGGTGGCGCAGTGAGTAGAGCGTCAGCCCTGGAGTCAGAAGGACCTGAGTTCGGATCCAGCCTCAGACACTTAACCCACACAAAAACCTAGCCATGTGACCTTGGGCAAGTTACTTAACCCCAATTGCCCTAAAAGGGGCAGCTAGGTGGCGCAGTGAGTAAGAGCGCTGGCCTCGGAGTTGGAATGACCCGAGATCGAATCTGGCCTCAGAAAATGAGCACCCACACACAAATAATGACTAGCCGTGTAACCTTGAGCAAGTTACTTAACCCCAATTGCTTAAAAAACAAACAAAAAAAAACAAATGAGTAATTTGAAAGAATTAAGAACTTTGATCAATTAAAACATTCACTATGATTCTAAATGACCAATTTAAAAAAAAATTACACCCAAGCCCTCCTCATCCCAGAGAGATAACGGACTACTATGCCGAATAATAAATTAAATTTTGGGGCCTTACCAATATGGAAATAGTTTTGCTTCACTGTGCTTAGAGTTTCTGTATTCTTTTCTTCTTCTCTCTCTTCCTTTCTTGCTTCCTTTTCAGTAGGTGAGGGGAGTTATGAGGGCAAAAAACATGTTTGATAATTTTAAAAATAACAATAAAAAAATTTTAAAAGTCAAAGAGTATGAGAAAGAGCCTGACTTCTCTCTTTAGGAAAGGGCTTCCCTCAGGTCTAAACCTATATGACCCCTTATCTATAGACCCATTAATAAAAGGTCAAAATGAGAACCAAATGAGAAAGAGAGACAGATTCAGTGTAGCTAATGAAACAAGAATTAGAAACCACCGGTCCCAGATCTGACCTGAAGAAGTAATCTGGGGAGGTAGAGCACATACGAATGACCAAAGATTTTCAGAGCCCAATTACATGAAATTGCTAGTGCATTAAAGTAATGGGATATTGTAATGAAATTAGGACTGACATGTATGAGGAACACAGAATAATTGGGGGTGGATCCTTTTGAAATAACATGGGAATAAAGTATGTATAAGCTATAATCATATAAGAAAAAATTGAATGAGAATGATTTAATAAAGAATCCTGATGGGGATTTAGAAGGAGGAATTATATGCTGGGTTCTGTGCTAAGTACTACACATGCAACTATGTTCCTGCTGGCAATGAGTTTCCATTATAATAGGGGAAAATATTAATTTAAAAAATACACAGCATAAATATGAAGTTGATAAATACAAAGGTATTCCAAGTAGCTAATTATGACATGGTTTGGAAGGAGAGGCATTAGTAGTTGGGGAGATAGGGAAAGGCTTCATTTAGAACACTGTGTCATAAAGGAAGGGAGGGGAGAGGCAAGAAAAGAGTACATTCTAGGCATATATCATGGCCAGCACAAAGCCAGAAAAGGGAGATGAAGTGTGGTGTGGAACAGAAAGAAGACTGGTTTGGCTGGGTCGCAGAGCAAGGGCCAGGGAGTAGTGTCCAATGAGGCTGGTAAAGTAGGTTGGGGCCAGACTGTGAGGAGCTTTAAAAACTAAAATCATATATTTTATCTCAGACAATAGATAGTAGCAATAGGAAGCCATTGGCATCAGTTAAGTAGGAGAGTCATGTGGTGAAATCCATGCTTAAGGAAAATTACTTTGACAGTGTAATACAAAGATGCACACTCTGTGGGGATAATCTTGAGTTAGGGAAACTAATTATGAAGCTGTTAAAATGATCTGAGCAAGAGGTAATGAGGGTCTAAACTAAGGGGGTGGCTGTGTAATTGCAGAGAAGGGTCAGATGTGAAAGATGCAAAGATAGAAATGGCAAGATTTGATAGGTAATCTGTAGGGTGAGGGAGAATGATGAGTCCTGGGATAATACCAAGCTTATAAACAAGGAGACAGGAAGGATGGTAGGGTATTTCACAGATATAAGGCAACTTAGAGAAGTGAGGTAGTGGGGAGGATAATGAATTTAGTTTTAAATATATTGAATATGAGATGTCTCTGAAACTTCCCATCTGAACTATCTAATAGGCAACTGCAGACACAAAAGTGAAGCTCAGGAGAGAAACTGAGGCTTTATAATGTTTTATATGTTGAAATAATGAAAATATGTCTACTGCTCACATTTATCCATCATCTTGCTTTGTAAAATTTAAAATTTTACAAGACTAATCCAATACTACCTTTGGCAGCCACTGTTATTAAGCTCAATTTGATGATTAAGGCACTTTAAGAGTTCCTGGGTTCTCATTGTTGTGGCAATTAATTTATAATGATTAAATTTCTGGATAAAATTACTGTGGTTTATGTCAAAGTTATCCTGTTATCTATTTGATATTTTTGACTGTCAATCAATCACTTGTTAAAATAGTTTAATATTTCAATATCATTCCTTATTCTCCTTTTCATCACTCTTGATCTTAGGTGTGATGAGTTGATTGTCTGACTGAATATATGCAGCTGGATCAGAGAAAACCGCAACACTTACAGTGAGTTTTTCCTGTCTATAGCACATCTAGACACTGGTTTTACTCTTCCAATCCCAATTCCACTGATGGTTTGAATCCCCAGAACAAATCTCCCTTATTCAGTTAATAAGCATTTATTCAGTGCTTACTTTGTGTCAGGCACTATGCTAAGCTTTCAGTATACAAAGAAAGGCAAATGACAGTCCCTGTCCTCAAATAGCTCACAATGGGGGACACACCATGCAAACAACTATGTACCCCAAACAACTATGAAACCCTAAAAAGCCATATAAAAGGATAAATAGGAAATAATCAATAGAGGGAAGGGTGAATTAGGAAACACTTCAAGTAGAGGATGGAGTTTTAATTGGAACTTTATGGAAGACAAGGAAATCAGGAGGCAGAAATGAGGAAGGAGAGCATTCCAGGCATGATAGATAGCCAGAGAAATTGCTTTGAGTTGATAAATGGAGTGTTCAAATGCCAGTGTCACTGAATCAAAGAATACATGATAAGATAAAAGGTGTGGGGGAGGAGGGCTGGAGAGGGGCCACAAAGGGTTATAAAGGGTTTTGAATGCCAGACAGAGGATTTTGTATTTGATCCTGATGGTAATAGGGAGCCACTGGAGTTTATTGAATTGGGAGAGGGGTGACACAATCATACCTGTTCTTTAGGAAAATAATTTTGGCAACTGAATAGAGGATTGCCTGGAGTAGAAAGAGACTTAAGGCAAGCAGACCCACCAGCAGGCTATTGGAATGATCTAGGCATGAAGTGATGAGGGCCTGTACTAGAGTGGATGCCAGTGTCAGAAGAGAAAAGGGGACATATTCAAGAGATTTTGCAAAGGTGAAGTCAACATGTCTTGGTAATAGATTAAGGATTGTGGGGAAGTGAGAGATGGTGAGGGTTTAAGGATTATACCTAGGTTATGAGCCTGGGCACTGGGAGGATGGTGGTATGCTCAAAACTTATGGAAAGCCCAAAAGGTTAGTGACTATTCCTCCTCCGTCTATTAATCACCAATTATCACCTCCCTAATATCAATCAACAGTTAATATCTTCCCAATATCAGTTAGCCACTAATACATTCCCAATATAGTTAGCCAATTAACACAATTTACCTTCTACAAGGGGATATAAGAAAGCATGGCAAGGGCAGAACTACAAAAACTCGCTTAAAACTTAGAGCTTACTCTCATCTATCACCTACTCTACCTAAGTCCCTTTGAAGAATGAGGTCATTCTTAGAATGTTTGCTAAGAATATTTTCCCCACCAAGTCTCAGTCAATGAATATGTTGCTCCCTTGATTTTAGGACTCTTGTGATTGCTGAGTTGATTCACTACTGAGTGTGTCACAGAAGTTGATCCTCAGAGTCTTCTCCTCACTGAGATTAGCTGCTTTGTCTATCTTTAGACTATGCCATGGACTCCAGTTGTTGAAACTTTTGTGGTTCTTCTGATTTTTCAAAGCTCAAAAGGTCATGAACTGGACTGTTCCAACTCTTGATAGTCACCTAATATCAGGAAAGAAAAAAACAGCAAAGAGAGAAACATTGATGCCATATGTTTATGACCACATGGTGGCCCAAGGGAAGATAGTTGGTGATAATAGGATGCTGCTAATTTCTCTCTTTCTCCCCATATGAAAAATTACAGCATTTCTTTGTCCTTACACGAACACCACCAGGGAGAAAGAGAAGGGTAAATCCCACTATTAGAACCTTGTGTATGTGCCTTCAGTTCTAGCACAGAAGCTGATCAAAAGGCTTCTCATAATTATGCAGTACAAATACAGGAAACAGTCACAGAATATCAATACATGATCTGAAGTGGAAGACAAGGTTCTCCATTGCATATCTCTGGAAGCCAGCTTGCCAAGTCTCCAAAAAGTTGGCAGGAGGCAGAACTCATTGGCCCTTAGGACTGAGTCTTCATTGGTTAGTCCTCCATTACATGTCTATTAAAATATAATCAGTTTCCATTTTTACGGGGTTTTTTTGATGCTTGTCATATGTAGAGCTTGCCAATTCTTTTCCTGAAAGTGTTGATGACATAGACATGAGGCATCTATGTAATCTGTAAGCCTTTGGCTTCTCTCACACCTTCTTCCTTTGCCATACTTTCCCACACGGAAACAGTAGAGGTTAAAAACAGTTTAAGTAAAGCATAGAAACTAAGCAAAGTCATCCAAGGGCAATTTAAAGACAAAAATGTAAAGAAGACAATAAAAAGGGGGAGGGGAGATTTTTTAAAAAGTTGTAATAACATTTTTTTCTCCATCAAGAACAGTAGGACAATCACCATACCACTATAATTAGACTAGTCTAGGATAGTTGTAGAGATGACAGTAAGGAAAAAAACTCAAGAGAAGTCATCTAATTTGACCAAGTATATATAGAGAAAATGTCATAATTGTGAGGGCATTGAAGGATTGTAAAGTAACACAAGTTACTTTAAGGAAGGGAAAATAACAAAGCCATGAAAAAGCAAATTATTATTATTTATGTGTAATATATAATTATTAATGAAATTATTATATTAATACTATTAATAATTATTAGTAGTAATGATTATTATTAGTATTGATATTGCTAAAATAAAGGTTAATAATGGCTGAGTTTTATACCTACTCTCCATTTATACAAATTTCTTTTAAGTTTCATCAATTAAATGCATTAAGGACATTCTTGATTAGATATATTAACAGGGAGCAAGCAGGCTTTCTCACAAGACCTTCAACAATGGACCACATCTTTACTGTTTCACAATTAGCTAAAAAGAATATATGTCCTCACTGTATTTATTGTTTGTTGATTATGAGAAAAGCATTTCATTCAGCAGACCAAAATTCTGCCATGCAACCTTTTACAATAAGGCATCTCCCATCCATACATCAAAATCATTCAAGATTCCTTGAAAGAAGTAACAGAAACAACCCTGTTAAATGATCCTCTGATCATAAAAAGTTAGGCAAATCATGAAATCGGAAGAAGTATGCTTACAAACTAGTTTGACATTGTGATGGAGGCAATATAGCATAAACCCCAAGTTGGAGAGAGATTTCCTGTGAATGGTGAAGTTGTCTACATGCTGTTGCTTGAAGAAGACCCGAGGTGACTGCATCAAGCACCAGAATATCAGAGAGGCCCTTAAAGGAAATCTGTAAAAATTCAAAAGATGATGGCCTGATCATCCACTCAATAAGACTAAGTAGATGGAAAATTACTCAGACTACAGTGTATATTTGAATGAACAAATTATAGAGCTTATCTTTTAGTATGTATACCAGGGACAGACGTTACATATGAATAATTAGTTGGAACCAGAACTGAAACAGAGGAGGCAAGTTGGCTGGATTTTCTTTAGGAAATCTCAAAGTTCCTTTAACAACCCCAAACTTCCCATGAGAGCAAAGACCCATTTTAAAGCTATAAACATTCTACCAGTTATAATATGGCATTAAAACATGAAATACAACAGCCTCCAAAGGATTAAAAATATATCACTCAAATCTACAAGAACAAAATCATTCCCCAATTGGTAAATGGTCAAAGGATATTAACAGGCAGTTTTCAGATGAAGCTATTAAAGCTATCTATAGGTATATGAAAAAATGCTCTAAATAACTATTAATTAGAGAAATACAAATTAAAATAACTCTGAGGTACCACTTCACATATATCAGATTGACTAATATGATAGAAAAGGAAAATAATAAATGTTGGGGAAGATGTGGGAAAATGGGGACACTAATGCATTTTTATTTAAATGGTATTTATTTTTCCCCAGTTAGATATCAAGAAAAAAATTGCATTCAATTTTACAAGATTTTGTGTTCCAAATTTTTCTTCCCCCTTCTCTCCCTTCCCCTATTCTGAAAATGGTAGGCAGTTTGATATAGTTTATACATGTGCTATCATGTTCATATCCATCATTTTATGGAAGAAAAAAACTGATCAAAAGAAAATAAAACTATAAGAAAGAATAAAGTCAGTGAAAAAATATGCTCGGAAGTGCATTCTGAGTTCATCAGTTCTTTAGCTGGATATGTATACTATTGTCCTTCATGAGTCCTTTGTACTTGTCTTGGATCATTCTGTTGCTGAGAAGAGCTGGGTCATTCATAATTGATCATCACAGGATGTTGCTGATACTGTGTACAATGTTTTCCTGGTTCTGCTCATTTCACTTTACATCAATTTGTACAAGTCTTTCTAGGGTTTATTTAAATCCTCCTGCTCATCATTTCTTGTAAAATAGCATTCCACTACATTCCCATACCACAACTTGTTCAGCCATTCCCCCATTTATGGGCATCCCCTTAATTCCCAATATTTTGCCACCACAAAAAGGCTGCTATAAATATTTTTGCACACATAGGTCCTTTTCTCTTTTTACCATGTTTTTTGAATACAGAACTAATAATGATATTGCTGGATCAGAAGGTATGCGTGATTTTATAACCCTTTGGACATAGTTCCAAATTGCTCTCCAGAGTCATTGGGTCTGTTCACACCTCCACATTAGACACTAATGAATTGTTGATGGAGTTGATCCAGGAATACCACTATTAGGTCTGTATCCCCAAGAGATTTAAAAAAAAAAGGAAAAAGGACCTCCATGTACAAAAATATTTATAGCAACTCTTTATTTGGTAGTAAAGAATTGGACATTGATGGGATGTCCATCATTTGGGAAATGACTGAACAAGTTGTGGCATATGGATATAAAGGAATACTATTTTAAAAGAAATGATGAGCAGAAGTATTTTAAAAAAAACTTGGACTTACACGAACTGATGCTGGGTGAAGTGAGCAGAACCAGGAGAACTTTTTACATGGTAACAGCAATATTGGACAATTATCAACTATGATTGACTTAAATCTTCTCAATAATACAATGATCCAAGACAATTCCAAAAGACTCAAGATGGAAAATGATACCCACATCCAGAGAAAGAACTATGGAGTCTGAATGCAGATCAAAGCAAACTATTTTCACTTTTTTTTTTTGTCTTTGGTGGCTTTTGCCTTTTGTTCTGTTTCTTCTTTCACGACATGTCGAAATATGTTTACATGATTGCACATGTAAAACCTATGTTGCACTGCTTTCCTTCTTGGGGGAGGGGAATGGCAGAGAGGGAGGGAGAAAAAATTTGGAACTCTGAATTTTATTAGAAAATTAATGTTGAAAACAATCTCTCGGGCGGCTAGGTGGCGCAGTGAGTAGAGCGTCGGCCCTGGAGTCAGAAGGACCTGAGTTCAGATCCGGCCTCAGACACTTAACGCACAAACAAACCAAAAAAAAAAAAAACAAATAACCTAGCCGTGTGACCTTGGGCAAGTTACTTAACCCCAATTGCCCTCCAAAAAGCAAAAAAAAAAGAAAAGAAAAGAAAAAAGAAAACAATCTCTCCATGTTTTTTGGGAAAAAATAAGTGCTATTTCCAAAAGATAAAATAAATAATATCACACAGAGGGCAATAAAGAGGCAAATCGTAGGTATAAGCAGGCTGCCATATATAATTGTAATCCCACTCCACCTCTCACCAACACTATCCTGCCCTTCATGACGGGCAAGCTACCAGTAAGGAAAGAGTCTCATAACAATGAGCTCTGGGATTGGAATCATATAATCAAAGATTAGAAGTAAAAGATGTCCCTAAGTAATTACATGACAAGAAGAGAAGATAGACTGGTAAAAGTGAAGAATGATAGGGGAGCAATTAAAGTGTTGGACTAGTACTTTTGTGAGAAAGTCGGGAAATTCTCTGGTAATACATTGAGCATATACCTCATGGTGAATTTGAAGGTAATTTCCAAATTGATGAGATCAAAAAGATCTAGTTGAATTTTTTAATATAGTTACTAAGTTTCTTCATACTTGTGTGCAATGTTAGGTTCCTAATAATGTTATATATTATACTTAAGTTAGATGTATTATAGATATATAAAAATGTTATGCTTACATAAATATTTATTATGTTTATATAAATATAAATACATAAAATAGTTTCTCCTATACCTTCTTGTGTTTCAATTGTCCATTTTAAAAGTGTGCTTTAACTTAATTCATAAGTTGACTTTAAAATGGGCAGCTAGGTTGTGCAGTAAATAGAGTGCTGGGCTTTGAATCAGAAAGACTATTCTTTCTTAGTTCAAATCTGGCCTCAGACATATATTAGCTGAATGACCTTGGGCAAGTCACTTAACCCTGTTTGCCTCATCTCCTCACCTATAAAATGAGCTGGAAAAGGAAATGGCATACCATTCTAGTATCTCTGCCAAGAAAACCCTAAAATGGGGTCACAGAGTCAGACACAACTGAAAACGATAGAACAACAGCAAAGACTTTGAAAAGCCAACCACTAAACTACAAAAAGACATAGAGGAAAATATTTTAAACCTATCTTGGAAAAGAGAAAAAAAGTCATCATTCACAGGGGAAGATTCTTGTGAGTTATATATTCATTCTACAGTTATATGCAGAATGGAGAATCCTAGTCTAAGCCCTGAGAGAGATACAGATCAAACAGTCCCTGTCTTCATGGAACTTGTAGTCTAGTAGATGCTAAAAAGTTACATACATTATTATATGACAACTGTAATAGGAAGAAATAAAAACTGGGTTGCATAAAATCTGACATGGGACGTTGTTACTAAGGTTGTGGGGAAGGGCATGACAGGACAGTTGAGATTTTTAAAACAGTTGAAAATTCAAAAGGCAGTGAGGGGAGGGAAGACTTTCCAGGTATAGGGAACAGCCTGAGCAAAGGATAACACAAGGCATATTCAAGGAATAGAGAGTACTTTAGTTTGGTTGGGACATGGATTACATGGAAGAGAGACTTTGAGTCTACTTTGAGAATCTGGACCATCAAAGACTTGACCATTACTAATTATGACTGGTCATTATAATATGTGTCAATACTTCCAATCCTCAAGCCACTTATACTCACTTCCCAGCAGTTTAGATGAATAGAACCTCTCTTACCATATCCTGAACATGAAACACGGGAAGTGTTTGTAGACCACATTTGTAATGACATGGGAAATGTGGGTGAGTTAAACTGCATTGGAAGAAAAGGAATATGTCCTCCATATGACAATGTCTGGCAGCAATACAAGACTTATTTTTCTTCTTGTCTTGTTCTCAATGAAATTGCTGAGATTTCATTTACTTTTTATATACAGTAAGTAGGGTTATGTCCAGAGCAGTGCATGGAAAAGGTCATCACACATGGTAAAAAGAATAGAATCAAGAGAATGATTTATATAATAGCCACAATAATGTAAAAGAAAACAGCACTGAAAGACTTTAGAAATCTATTCAAAGTAATGTCTAATGGTGACTTCAGAATATTGATGGGGAAGCATTCCTTTTTAGCAGAGAGGAGGCAGATGATGAATGAGGCATGTATTTTTAGACATGGCCAGTAGGATTTGTTTTTGTGATTATACTACTTTGTTATAAAGGAAGGTTCTATTGAAGGTGACTAGGAAGTGAAAGTGGCATTAAAATGCTCATAGAAAATACATATAATATAAAATAATAAATGGAAAATGTACAAGAGATGAGGAGGGGTACCAATTAAGGATGGCTTTATGAAGAAGGTAAGATCTGAGTTGGTTCTTAAATGATCAATAGGAAGAAATGGAAAAAGATAGATCCAAGGGTATTGAGGCAACTAGGTGGCACAATGGATAGAGTGTCAGACCTAGAGTCAGGAAGACTCATTTTTCTGAGTTCAAATCTGACCTCAGGCACTTACTAGCTGGGTGACCCTAGACAAGTTGCTTTACCCTTAGTCTCAGTTCCTCATGTATAAAATGAGCAGGAGAAGGAAATGGCAAACCACTCCGGTATCTTTGCCAAGAAAACTTCAAATGGGGTCACAGAGATTCAGACACGAATGAAACAACCAAACAACAACAAAGAATTACATGGCCAAAAGCATGGAAATGCGGTAACATAGGCAATGAGAGGTTATAGTTTGGTTTGATTGGAGCATAGTGCTCATAAGGGATCTGAAATAAGCCTGGAAAAATAAGGCAGAATTGGCTTTTAAGGGTTATTAAATGACAGGTTAAGAATTGGAATTTAAATCTTTAGATAATTGCCAGCCACTTAATGGGGTGTTGAGCAAGAGTGGTATGACCAAATCTGTGCATAGAGATAGAATCTAGACCTTGGATTTCATTGGTTTAGGGGATTATCTGATAAGGAAATTCCTTTTTCCAGTATAGCTTGCCATCATCTCTGAGATTTAGAGTTTTACAGTTACCTAGAACATTGAGATTTAAGTGGATTGCCCAGTGTCATGAAGCCAACATGAGTCAGAGAAAGGGCTTGAATCCAAGTCTTGTTGTGTCTGAGGCCAGCTATCTATCCAATCCACTGCATCATACTGCTTCTCAAGCCTAGAAAACAAAGAAAGATAAGGCACTGATTACGTATCTACTTTGTGTCAGGCTAAATGCTTTAGAAATAAGATCTCATTTGGGTAGATAGTTTCTGATAGAAATAGAAGAGTTAGAAAGTAGAGGAGCTTTATCTTGAAAGATAATAAATTTATTAACAATCATGCAGACTTGTAGGTGTTGGTGGGACAACTAGGTACAGTTGTGCTATAGACAGATAAAAATATAGGTCTGGAACTCTTGAGAAAGGTACAGGCGTGAAATAGGGGACCTTACTCCCCTCCATGAACTCTATGATCCACTGACACTCACTTTTTTGCTGTTCCATACGCAAGACACTCCATCTCCCATGACTCCATTTTAAGATTAATAAATTCTTGTTGACTTGACTAGACTAGACTTTTGTAGTCATTTTTGTGGAGTTCATAGGATCAAAAACTTAGAGCTAGAAGATACCTTCCAGAGGTCATCTATTCTAATTCTTTCAATTTACAGATAAGGGATTTGAAACCCAAGGATGTTGAGTGACTTGCCCAGGGTAACACAATTAGTGGGTGTCTGAGGTAGTACCTCTTTCTATTTCAGGACCTCAAAAGTAAGTCACCTTTCAGGACCTTCAAAAGAAGTTCAGGCCCAAAGGCCTTAAGACACAGCTACAAGGGCTGCTTGCAATAAAAACAAATTCTTTAATCACCTTTGAAACATTTCCTTTGATTATATCTCTAAAGATTTTATCTGAGGAGGAACCACAGTTTACAGATTCTTGCTGTCATTACAGATTCTCTTTATCGTTTCCAAACTAGCTGCTGGCCCTGGGTCTTAGCTGGAGATAACCTATCTTAATCAAAGAGACCTCTTTTCTGAACTTGATTAACCATCATACAGTGGAATTTTATGGTCACAAAGAGTAACACTGATTTAATTCCTAAGATGAAAGATTTTCCTCCTGAACCAAGGTTAGAAGATTGTTTTTTGTTGTTTTGCTTGGGAGGTTACTGGGATGGGGGAGGGGAGTTGTTTGACTGGTTTTGTTTCAGCTCTAGGCCTTGAGAATTGTCAAATCATAGATTTAGAGCTCAAAGGGATTTAGAAATCATCCAGTTCAACCTTTCTCATGTTACTGATGAGGAAACTGAAGCTGAGAGGGATTAAGTTACTTGCCCAGGGCCACACAGCTAGTAAGTATCAGAGGCAGGATTTGAACTCAGGTCTTTTTGACTCCAAAGTCAAAATATCAAATAAGCCAAGCTGTGATTAAGAAATAAAGTCATAAAAATTGTGATGAAACACTTCCTCAGTTACTAAGGAAACCTCTCTAGAACAGAATAATTTCTGCCTGCTGAATCTTATTTATAGCTAGGAAAATGTATTTAATCACTTCATAGGGATCATAGATTTAAGACTAAAAGAGACCTTAAGAGCAACTACTAATCTCCAAAATGAAGTTCACAGACACCAAAGAGCACAGGAGGTAAAACATGGGGTTGCAGGACCAATGAGTTGGAAAATGGGTCACATTTCTCCTACACATGGGACATGTCTCAAACACAATCCCACCCCCCTCCCAATATTGACTGATACTCCCTCACTTTATGTCTCTTCCCTCATCCATTTCTCTCCTTCAGCTTCAAGTATAGACCACATAGGCTCATGGCCATAAGGACAGTTACAATTGCAAAGTGGACACCCAAACCAGCTGTATAAGGACCATCTTGAAAATCCCCAACCCATCACTATCATACTCACATCCTGTACCCCAGATCACCTTGCATCAGCAAGCGTCCCTTACCTAGGTCTGGCTCCTCACTCTCCAGATTTGATTACCCTCACTCTTAAACGAATCACCCTCCTCTTAAAACGATAGGTGAATAAGATGAAAGAGAATGCTTTCTCAGCACTGAAATTTTCCTGCTTGGAAAACTACATTAATAAAATTAACTAAATGATTAATTTCTAACAATTACTATTTCTAGGTCTACACATTTCCCCACCATTTTTCCCAGAAGGGAATTTATGTATTAAAACAACAATAATCATAACCATGGTAATAACAACCCAATGATGATGATGGTGGTGGTGGTGATGGTGATGATGATGATGATGATGATAGCTAACAGTTATAGTACTCTTCCTATGTAGCAGACACTGTACTTTACAATTATTATCATTTAGCCTTCATAATAACCCTAGAAGGCAGGGGCTATTATTATCCCAACTTAATAATTGAAGAAACTGAGGTAAACAAAGATTAAGTGATTTGCCTAGGGTCACAAAGCTGGTGAATCTCTGAGGCCAAAATTGAATTAATGTCTTCCTAATTCCAGGCTCTTCTCTCTATCCCTTGTGCCAACTATCTGGCCTAAATATTTTCATTATTATTATGAAAATGTGAATTAAGGAGAGCTTATTCATTTTACAAAAAGACTGTTCTTAGGACTTCCAAATTTATTACTGGAGAAAATTTGAATCAAAGACCAATTTTGAGGCTATAGAAATACTGTATTCTAAATAGTTGTGTCATATCTAATAGAAATATGGATTTAATGTTTCGCAGTCTAAGAGATGGGTCAGTACACATATTAAACCCTCATTAAAGGTATTATAAACCAGATGAGAAATAAGAAGAAAAACAGAAGCGCGTTATAGAATATAGAACTCAGAGGCCAATGGAGCTGAAAAGCTGACAGGAACTGAGAACAACTCAGAACAGCTGATTAAAAATAGGTAGGCTCTATAGTTGATGTGGAGAGCTGATGTGATGGGAAGCAGCTTTGTAGCTTAAAGGTAAGGGCCCTAGCTTAAAGATAATGGCTTTTAACTGAGAAAGTATCTCTGACTCCACCCTTAACCAAGCAGGCAGGCATAAAAAGTTTAATGCTCAAGGCTTAAGCCAGCTTGAGGCTGCTATTAGCTAAAAGAAACCGACACTGCTTTAGTTACCCAAGGGTAACAGGAAACCACTTTGTCCAGCAAGAAAGTAGATAAGTTCAGGGGAAAAAAAAAACCACATTGCTGGGGCAGCTAGGTAGCACAGTAATGACCTGAGTTCAAATCTAACCTCAGACACTTAACACAAAAAACTAGCCATATGACCTTGGGCAAGTCAACCCCAATTGCCCTACCTTTCCCCTCTCCAAAAAACAAAACAACAAAAACAAACAAACAAACAAACAAAAAAAAACAAATTGCATTTCAGCAGGTCATGTGTGCTACAGATCTGCTACAGGTTGCATGCTGTTCAAGCCTAAGAGACAATTCCAAAAGGCCAGAGTTGTGAGCTACCCCAGGGAACATATGGTTTTCCTTATTTATATGTCCCACTGCTAGGTTTACAAATATTTGTGCTAACTTTTCTCCTACTCATTGGTCCATTGACACTACGTGCATCGGTGGGTAGAATTTGGCCTGCATTTATGGATGGAATGTTAAGTTTTGATTATTTTTGCTTTGACCTTCTAATTAACAAATGTAATATAATTATTATTATGGTTTCTGCTTTCTCATTTAGTAAATGTTTCAGAGCCAATGGTGTCATTGTTACTAGTTTGTGTAAATGGGAAGAACATTGAGGAGGGCCCCAAGAACTACAGCAGTGAGAAACAGATGTTTAATCTTCCTCCATACCAGGGATGCCCATTGGAATCTGAGAATAAGCAGTTTGGGGGAGAAACAGATATTGGGATGAGGGAGTCAGCTCCAGTCCAGGAAGAAAGAGCATGGAAAATTAGAGAATTGGCACTGAGCCTTCCAACTACAATATAAATCCAAGTCTTACAGAATTTGACCTTGTCCACAATTATCAATAGCCATTTATTAAAGATGCCCTTTAGCACTCATTAAAAAGCATTCTTCATTATGTGTATTCAATTTGTACTTTCTGTTGTCCTTACAACAGATTCAGTGATTCATGGTAGAAATTAAATGGTTTCAAGAAAGAAAGAAGACAGTGAAGGAGCAAGGGAGGGAGGGAGGGAGGAAGAAAGGAAGAGAAAGAAAGACAAAAGAATAAGGGAAAGACAAAAGTCATGGGTTGTATTTTTCTACAAACCTGAGTTTATATTTTATATTGGGAGTGGAGGTGGGGAGGAGGCTTTACAAAGTTTTGAGCAGGGGACATGGTTAGACTTGTACTTTAAGAATATTTCTTTGGTAGTTACATGAAGTACAAGTTGAGGGAAAGGACCACAAGCAAAGAGATCAATTAAGAATAAGGGCATTTATAGGTGTGGTACCATAGTTTGATAGAAATTTCTCTCATTCCTATAGTTCTTTTGAGTTTTCAGATCATATAGTTTGATTCTCACCATAATTGCATGAGGCAAGTAGATTTGTCCTCATTCTAGAATCAACAGAGGCAGAAAGGAGAGACACAGAAGAGAGAGAAATAATACACACAGAGGGAGAAGGAGGAGGATGATGATGATGATGATGAGGGAAGGGAGGAGGTTGAGGGACAGGGAAACAGAAAGAAACAAAGTGAGAATGACTAAGAGTAGAGAGAAAGAGACAGAGGGGGAAACAGAGAATCAGAGACAGAGAGAAAAAAGAAAAAAACAGAGAAATAACAAGAGAGAGAAACAGAGAATGAGAAAAAAAACAGAGACAGAGATGTGAAATTAGAAAGTTCAGTGTCACCTTTGAAGGTTGCCAAATCATTGCATCATTACTGTTGGTCTTCATTACTCCCTGCCTATCCAGGATAAGGAATGTTCAGCCCATGACCTACCTATTTAAAAAAAAAAGACATATAACCTCTACTATGTTCCATCTCCAAAGTCAGCATTACTGAGGCATAGGATCAAATGATCATAGTTCGAGAACTGGCAAGCACCTCAGAAGCTGTCTAGTCAAGTATAGCCCTTTCATCTTACAGGTGAGGAAACTAAAGCCCAAGGAGGTTAAGCAGCTTGTCCAGGGTCAGACAGGTAGCAAGAGATATAGATGGAGGGGCGGCTAGGTGACTCAGTTGAGTAAGAGCGCCGGCCTTGGAGTTGGGATGACCCGAGATCGAATCTGGCCTCAGAAAATGAGCACCCACACACAAATAATGACTAGCCGTGTAACCTTGAGCAAGTTACTTAACCCCAATTGCTTTTAAAAAAGAGAGAGAAATATAGATGGAATCTACACCCAGGTCCTCCTCAGAGGCAATGGTCTTTTGGATGTACCAATACCTACTAGGGAGAGGTATTCTGTGGTATTGGGCTCACCAGCTCAAGGACATATCTTAGAATGTTAAACAATTTTCAGTGATTGAGTCTGCACTTGCACATTACAGTGGACATGAGCCATTGCTTCTCAGCACAATACCTTACAGTGCTGGGACTGTGCCAGATGGCATTCATTAGACTGTCAAAGTATTTTTTCATTTTGTAGTTATTTGGAAAAGATTTACCTTTGTATTGTTGCAGTATAGATTTGATTGGTTGATCTTCCCCCCTGGGGATCAGTTTCTTCCAACTGATACTTTCTTTTCTGTGTTACAAAGTTCTGCACTTTTTTTCTTGTATTATTTTTTGCATTATGGTATTCAAGATTTTTTGCTTGTTATTTTCTTTTGGGAACCCTATCATCCCTAAGTTGTCTCTAATCGTCCTGTCTTCAAGATCAGTATGTGTTGCTTTTATGGAAATCATGCTTAATTTTGTTGTTATTGCTTTTTGCTTCTCTGCTAAATTGTCCTTTACTTCCATGTATTTACATTCCCAATCAGTAACCCTTTCTTTGGTGAGACTTGCCACTACGGGTTCAAGTTTTTTGTATTTTTTCAATTATTCAGGAATATCTTGCTGTTGTTTTCCTAGTCTCTTGGGAATCTAAAGGATCCTCTGCCTCATCAGATGTTAATTCATTTTCCATGCAATACTTATTCATTGAGGTCTGAACTTTCTTAACTTGACCATATTCTTTTCTGCTATTAATACATTCAGTAATTAATCAATGCATTAATACAAACCTGTTAGTTTGTCTGCTTATGCACAAGGTCTTTAATTGGTTTTTCTTTCTCCTGAGATCTTTTGTAATTTGGGTCCTTTTTTTCCCCTTTATTTTCCTCTATTACTCACTTTGTGATTCCCTTCCTTTTGATGGTGGTTTATCTAGAGGTTAGATTTCAAAGTGTTTCAACCTCCTTCCATGCTGGGCAATTCACAATTCACTTGCTTTGGTCTCTGTCACAAGTGATTCCTGAGAGGGACAGAACTGGCTCTAGCAAGATGCTGGGCTCTTTTGCCCAGACTTAATAAAACATCACACAGAAACACATGTGTCCTATTCCCCTTTCCTCTGTTTCTCCATTCGCTGGATGAGCTCTGTTATAAGCAAATTGCTACACTGCTATGAGAATTTCTGCCATTTGGATCTTTGTGGCTCAAGGACGGGAGAGGAAAGGACTTTTCCAGTATCACAGAGCTGAATAGTGATAAAGTTGGGACTTGAACCCTGGTCACTCAGTCTAGTGTTCAATCTATTCTAGTAGACTCATAGAAGTTTGATGTTTTCCCCTCAGGATGAAGAAGAGAAATATATAATTTAGTAAGGTGATGACCTTGACACAATCTATAGAGGAATAAGAAATCAATTCAGATTCATTTCTTATGAAGTATTTTGTCTTCTTCAGGGCTATTTATTACTGAGAGACAAAAGAGATTTTAGAAATATTTCCCGTCAAACTTGTTTCAGTTTCCTACACTGGACAGAATAAAGAATTTCTTCTTCATGAAGTCTCAATGTCTCCCTTCACAGTGATACCATCTTTCACCCTTTTCTTTCAGTTAAAGGCTAGGGACATAGAAAAAATGGTTGCATGGATAAAGGACTTAATGATGTCATCAAAAATACTACATGGTACATACATCGTAGAAATGATATTTCTAAATCAGGTTCAAGGCATGACTTTGAATAGAAGACTTTTTATTAATATAAATATGCTAGAATTATAAATATACTAGAAATTACACATCGAAGGGAGTGCTATACCATTCAAACAGTCACCTCAGGAAACCATATATACCTGGTTCAATAATACTGTCATCATTCAACTCATTTTTTAGTTCTACTTTGGGAACCATCATCAGAGCCCACAGAATAGTCTTTTGAGTACCCTGAGGGAGAGGCAATTTTCATACTTTGGGGATGATGCTAATTTTTGGAAACTTTTAAGAGTTACATGGAGCCAAATCTGATGAATAAGGAAGGTAATCAAGGGATTAAGCTAGATGACATTATTTTGAGTCAAAAACAAGATGGGACAACAGAGTAATAATAAGACTGTCTCTTTTTTGGCATAATGTATAAACTGGTACTGAAGACCATTTCCTATGAGAAGTTTCCAAAATATCCTAAATAATTGGAAATACGTAATAATAATGGAAATAATGGAAAAGGTATGTGATGGTGAATACTCTGAAGAAATAAATTTGACTATACTTACATATTACAAAGGCAACTTGTGGTGGAGTGAAGAGAGTGCTGAGCCTGGAGTCTAGAAGACCATAGTTCAAATGAGACCTAAGGTGCTTACTACAGGTAATCTTGATTTGCCTCATTTTTCTCACCTACTTCCCATGATTGTGGTAAGGATCAAATGAGATCATATTTGGAAAAACAAATCAGGAATATCATTTTACATATAGATATGTAGGCAGCACTGTGCTAAGTGCTTTTAAAACACACACATGTGTGTCTGTGTGTATGTATATATGTATATATGGGGAATGGATTATATACAGATATATACATAATACACTTATATGGAATATTGTTATCATTGAATCATTCAATCATATATGACTTTTCATGACCCCATTTGGGGTTTTCTTGGTAAAGATACTATAGTGGTTTGTCATTTCCTTCTCCAGCTCATTTTACAAATGAGGAAACTGAGGCAAACAGTATGAAGTGACTTGCCCATGGTCACACAGCTACTAGGTATCTGAGGCCAGATTTGAAGTCAGGTCCGCCTGAATCCAAAGTCAGAGCTCTATCCACTGCACCACCTAGCTGCCCTACCTGGCCCTTAGTAAATGTTTATTGATTGATGATTTCTGCCCTTCTCCAATCCTAAAACACCTTCCTTGTTCTCCATGATCATTAACAGTGGCTCAGTAGGCATATTCATTGTTACTGAGTAGCCTGCAATTCAGTTCATCTGGGGCAAGTAAATTAAATTCATAAAGGACCAACAGGTGCTTTCTTTTGTTCCATCATGTCTGACCTCTGTGACTCTCGTGATTTGAACTCAGGAAGATAAGCCTTCCTGACTCCAGACTCTGCACTCTATCTACCTAGCACCCCCAGTTGCTTTGTTCCTGTCTCCTTATTCAATCTGTATTTCTACTCTCTATTTGCCATTTTTTACTCTATTCTTTGCAGGCTAGAAGTTTACTGACTAGCTTCAGTGTATTGAGTCATTATGCAGATACAAAATTTGTAAAAGCATCCCACTGATGAGACAGAAATCTAAAATAATTCATCCAATGGGACTGGAAAGTTGGAAGACATTCTTAGAAACTTAACCCTATACTCCATTGTCATCTCCATTTCACATGTTCTTTTGTGTGATCAGCTTAGTCAGAATGTCTCTACAAATACTCTTTCTGATTTAAGTGAATCGAATTCACTCAGGCTTTAAACCCAAACTACTGATTAATGAGGTCCAGTTAATTATTCACATACAATTCTTTTCTCAAAGAACAGCCTGGGGTTCAATTGTTCAACCAAACCAGAAAAGTCACATTGAACTTTGGGGCTTGTAATCACTGAATTCAAAGGAAAAAAAATTCTGTCTTCAAATCTCTATTGCCTGGTTGTCAGATATAAGTAATCTGAAGTAAACTAATGATCTCATCAGAGAAATAGTGGAATAGTGAATTAGGAGCTGTCTTCAGAATTGGGAGGACCTGGGTTATTTGGGAAACTTGGGAGCTATCGAGAGCTGATGGAGGGGAGGGGTGGGCAATTATTAAATTTTCAACATGTAAAGTTATGCCTTGGAAATGAACAAACTGCAAACCCTAGTTTGATTAGTCATTTTGTTAATTGTTTAGGCTTAAGAAAGTGATGGAGAAATTATCAGTATTACAGATTAAACTTTTAATTCTGACATATATATGTATGTATGTGTGTATATATCTATATGTGTATATATCTATATCTATTTATATCTAGCTAGCTAGCTAGCTAGTTACATTTCTTTCCCCTTCCTCTCAGCCCCCCTCCCCCAGAGCAGTTTGTTGAAACCTTTACCAGTATGTCACAGTCTAACTTCAAGTCCTGTTTTTAATACATAATAGTGATGTGACCCTGGGCAAGTTACTTAACCTTTCAATGCTTCCAAGACAAGTCACTAAGACAACAAATTGCAAAGCAAGTGTTGATGGTATTGGCACTGGGAGTTTCCTTATCAGGAGTTCCCTTCATGAAATCACAGGTTTGGTCCAGGTAAGAAAAAAATGTGTGGAGAGTATGAGATAGAATTTCAGTCTCTGAGAAATTTAAAACAAACAAGAAAAAACAAGTCAAGTGTTACTGACTTTGAATCCTGGAGGAAATTCTAAGATAGGGAAGCAGGGATTATTTCCAAGTGATTGTATGGCTTCATCAAGAATAGGTCATAGAAGGGGCAGCTAGGTGGCTCAGTGAGTAAGAGTGCTGGCCCCAGAGTCAGGAGGACAGATCGGTTCTGGCCTCAGAAAATGAGCACCCACACAAAAATAATGACTGGCCATGTAACCTTGAGCAAATTACTTAACCCCTGGCTAGGTGGCACAGTGAATAGAGCACTGGCCCTGGAGTCAGGAGGGCCTGAATTTAAATCCAGCCTCAGACACTTAACACTTACTAGCTGTGTGACCTTGAGCAAGTCACTTAACCCCAACTGCCCTACCTCCCCCCCCCCAAAAAAAAAGAACAGGTCATGGCAGATTAATTCAATTTCCTTTTTTGGACATGATTATTAGTATAGTAAGTAAGCAGAATACAGTGCATATAGTTTACCTATATTTTGGCAAAGCTTTTGATAAAGTTTATCACACTGTTTTGGAAGATGGAAAGATCTAGATTAGACAATCAGATGGAAAAGTACAATCAGATAGATTCAGAAATGCTTGGATTGTAGGATCCAAAGAATAGTTGTAAAACTTTCAATGTCAGTGTGGCAGGAGGTCTCCAGTGAAGGACCCCAGGGATCTGTGCTTCATCCTCTACTAGTTAACATTTTTTAAATCAATGACTTGGATAAAGACATGGATACCATGCTCATCCTGTGTAGACGACACAAACCTGGAAGGAATAAATATTGTAAATATTGTAAATGTAGTTAGGACCCAAAAAGTTCTTCACAGACTAGAGCAGTAGTATTAAATTCAAATAGAAAGGGGGGCACTAAAAGGTAAATAAGAACCCTTACCATGGCATATTGACATATATGCACATATATATGTAGATAGATGATAGATAGATAGATAGATAGATAGATAGATAGATAGATAGATAGAATGGATGGGTGGACAAATGGATGGATATAGAATTGTTTATTCTTTGTGCTCAAAGAATACCAAAGTGACATCCTGATATTGAGGTCATTGTATAGTGTGTCTGACTGTGACTGATTAAATCAGCTGCCGTGACTCTACCCCAAGTCAGGCATAAATACTCCATATGACCATGTGGGAGAGAGATGCCTCTAATTTTGCACATCTCGCATTTCTTTTGAGTATCTGCCATTCTGATTTACTCATGGAGCGCAGTACCTTATTTGATGCAAGCACACCATGCCAGACAATCCTGTGCCAGTGTCTCCTATGTCTCACAATCAGTCAAAGCTCTTCAGAGAGACCTTGAAAGCATCCTTGTATTGCTCATTCTGACCACCATGTGATGACTTGCCTAGTGTAAGTTCTCTGAGTCTTTGGGGAGTGGGATGAAGCCAAGATGGCAGGGAAAAAGGCAATGACTCACCTGAGCACTCCCCAATTCCCCTCCAAACAACTTTAAGTAACATCTCAAAATAAGTTTTGGAGTGACAGAACCCACAAAAAGACAGGGAAAAACAAATTTTCCAGACCAAGACAACTTAGAGCAGAACACAGTTCACTCCCCAACTATATCATCAATGAAATACCCACAGCAGCTGCTATGAATATGCAGGTGTATTTCTAGGTCTGAATTGTAAGATATAGCAGACTCTCTTCTTTGAGGACAAAATCAAGATATTTTTTCATATACTGCAGAGCCAAATACACCATGGTAATAAAGAAGTTGGTACACATTACCAATGCAGGGAGCACCTCCATCCCGAAGTCTTCCTTCCATCAGGCCTCCCTACAAACAAGATCCCTTAGGCAAAATGCTCCTCACCCACTCTAGCTTCTCTGCCTCTCTCTGCCTCCTGTCTCTCATAGTTCCACCTTACTCTTCCACTTCATGCTCCACCTGCTCCTGCCCTCTGCTCATGCTCTATTGGGTAAACTCTTCCCACACTGAGCTTCATGTGACTCAAGTTGTAGGTTGGGCCAAAGCTCAAAGCAGGACACATGGGCCTATTAGAGGGCAGGGAAGACCTTCAAATTCCCTTAACATTACACCAGCAAACCAGCAGCAGGATTTCATGGCAGCTGAGTCAGTGGTCAGTGATGGTAAGAGGATCAGACAACTGGTTGGACTTAGATTATAGAAGTCCCATTGTTGGCATTGAGTGTGGGACTGTTAAATTGTTCATCCTCAGATCAGGATCATAGTTCCTGGGTCAGGAGAAGTAAACTTCGAGTCACAGGGAAATAGGGGCTCTGGTCACAGTTCCAGGGCAGAAAAAGAGTGCCTCTGGTTGCTCACAGACAAGAAAATAGTAAATACACTATTCTTTAGATCATACCACCTTGGAAGAACTGAAAACTTACAAACTCTCAGAACAAGCTCTGAAAATAGTGTATTTTTAAAAACCCTGAAGTTTGAGACAGTACACCCTCCATCCTGGAAACTGAGCCGAGATGATGTTTGTAAGTCCTAAGAACTTTTTTATTAACATAAATTAAAAGTCAAGAGCAGGGGGCGGAGCCAAGATGGCGGAGTAGAAACAGCTCTTCCAAGCCTCTCTGCCCCCAGATTCTCCACAAACTATGTAAAAAAGGACTCTGAACAACTTCTGGAGCCCCAGCACCCACAGAACGACACAGAGGAGCTAACCTCCCGCTGAGGACAGCCCAGCAGCCCTGCAGGAAGGACCAGCGCAGTGGTCTGGGAGCCGGCAGCGCGCAGAGCGCAGAGCGCAGGAGCCCAGCCGAGCCCAGGTCCGCGTGAGCCGAGGTTTTAGCTCCAGGGTGGCAGGGCCAGCAGCCAGCTGGAGGAACCCCAGAACACCAGGAGCTGTGGTGATTCCAGAATTATCAACATAGACATGCCTAGGACAAAGTAAGAGGTTAGTGTCCTATGGACTTTGGGGCCTGTATTTGGGGAATGCGTCAGCTCCCTCCCCTGGGGGCTAGAAGCCACTGAGGACAAACGCCATTTTGTAGTTTTCAGGAGGCAGGTCTGGCTCCCAGCCTACAAGGAGATCCAGCGATCAGTCTTGGGGGTAATCGCTCTTGCTTTAACCTCCCTGGATCTGGATTGTGATCTAGGGTGGAAGTTGTGGGTGGGTTTACAGCTTGCCAGAAACAGAAGTTGCCCCCCACACGTTCGGGACGAAAATTCCTCTATCTGGCCTTAAAGCCATAGTGTGGCAACAAGCCCAAAAGTCAAGTAATTAAGTGGCAACATGCCAAGGCAAAGGAAACAGAAAAATGCAACCCTAGACTCCTATTTTGGGGGCATAGAGCGGGAAAAGGACTGTGAGGTCAGAAGTCCTGCTCCAAAAGCCCCAGGGGAAAACATGAGCGGGTTGCAGGCCATAGAGGACCTTAAGAAGGACTTTAAAAATCAAATAAGAGAAGTGGAGGAAAAATTGGAAAGAGAAATGAGAAGGATGCAGGAAAAGTATGAAATGAGGGTCAACAGCCTGACTGAGGAAAACAACACCTTAAAAAATAGACTAACTCAAATGGCAAAGGAGGCCCAAAAGGGCAATGAGGAGAAGAATGCCTTAAAAAGTCGAATTTGCCAGATGGAAAAAGAATCTCAAAAGTTCACTGAGGAGATTCATTCCTTCAGAGTTAGACTGGAGCAAATGGAAGCTAGTGACTTTATGAGAAATCAAGATGCTGTTAAGCAGATCCAAACAAACGAAAGATTAGAAGGCAATGTGAAATATCTCATGGGAAAAACCACTGACCTGGAGAATAGATCCAGGAGAGACAATTTAAAAATTATTGGACTACCTGAAAGCCATGATCAAGGAAAGAACCTAGAAATCACCCTTCAAGAAATTCTCAGGAAAACTGCCCTGATGTTTTAGATCCAGAGGGCAAAATAGAGGTTGAAAGAATCCACAGATCACCTCCTGAAAAAGATCCCAAAAAGAAAACTCCCAGAAATATTATAGCCAAGTTCCAGAATCCCCAGATCAAGGAGAAAATACTCCAAGCAGCCAGGAAGAAACAATTTCAATATTGTGGAAACACAATCAGAATATCCCAGGACCTGGCAGCTTCTACACTGAGGGATAGAAGGGCATGGAATATGATATTCCAGAGGGCAAAAGAACTGGGAATGAACCCAAGGGTCACCTACCCAGCAAAACTGAGTATTTTGTTTCAGGGGAAAATATGGTCATTCTGTGGAATAGAGGACTTTCAAGCATTCTTGAGGAAAAAACCAGAATTGAATAGAAAATTTGACATCCAGACACAAGAAGGAAGAGATGCCTGAGAAGGTAATCATGGAAAAGAAATCAAAAGGAACTTATCAAAGTTGAACTATTTACATTCCTATATGGAAAAGCAATAACTGTGACTGATGATATCTTTCTCACTATGAAAATAATGGAAGAAGGGGGTGTGGTCATATGAATACATATGTGAATGTGTGTGTATATGGATAGAGGGCATAGGTTGAATTTGTTGGGAAGGGAGAATACTCAAGGGATGAAATTATGAGGTGAGAGAGGAAAGTGGCAAGAGGAGATGGGGAGAGACAGGGTAGGGTAAACTATCCCATGTAGAAGAAGCAAGGGGAAGTGGTTGCAAAGGAGGGGGAGAATAAGGAAGGCTAAAAAGACAAAACCACATTCCCATTGAATTTGGTTCAGGGAGAAAATGACATACATACTAAATGGGATATCTCAACCTGCAGCAGGATAGGGGAAGGGGGATGAGAGGAGGGATGATGGATGGGAGGGCATCCTTGGGGGGAGGGGAGGTTGGAAGTACCCACTATAGAAGAGGGACAGGATTATGTAGGGAATGGACCAGGTGGGGGGTGGGATGAGTGGGAGGGAATTATAAGCAGCCTTGTACAATATATCTACTATGATAATGTTTTGCATAGCTAGACATGTACAACATATACTGAATTGCTTATCTCCCAAGAAGGAATGGGTGACAAGGAGGAAGGAAATGGATCTGAAATTCGAGGTCGTAACATTAAATGTTTCAAATATATATAAATACTATTAGTAATACTCTTTCGCTTGTAATAGGGAGATAAGATGTGCAGGCATTGGGACACAAAGATTCACCTTCCTCTAATGGAAAAGTCGATGGGGGTATGGGAGAAGGTATGGGAGAGAGCAGATTGGAGGAAGTGATATCTTGTGGGACTACTATTCTGGGAGGTTGGGTAGGGGAATAATGGGGGGAAAAATGATTGTAACTCAAAATCTGGCGGAAATGAATGATGTAAAACAGAAGTTAATAAAGCACTTGTTTAAAAAATATATAAAAAAATATAAATACTAAATAATAAAAAAAAAGAAAGTTCAAAAGACTCTAAAAATACCAAAAAAAAAAAAAACTCAAGAGCAATAGTCTGGAAAAATAAGCAAACAACAAAAAAGAAGATAACTGTAGAAAGTTATTATGGTGACAGAGAATATCAAAACACAAACTCAGAAGAAGACAACAAAGTCAAAACTGCTTCATCAAAAGCTCAAAGAAAAATGCGAATTGGTCTCAAGTCCAAAAATAACACCTAGAAGAGTGTAAAAAGAATTTTTAAAATCAAATAAGAGTAGGAGTGGCTAGGTGGCACAGTGAATAGAGCACTCCCCCCTGCAAAAAGATATATATATATATATATATATATATAATAAGAGAGATAGAGGAAAAATTGGGGGAGGGGAAGTGAAAATAGCATAAGAATATCATGAAAAAAGAGTCAACAACTTCGTAAAGGAGGCAGAAAAAACACTGAAGAAAATAGCACCTTAAAAATCAGACTAGGGGCAGCTAGGTGGCACAATGAATAGAGCACTGGCCCTAGAGTCAGGAGGACCTGAGTTCAAATCCAGCCTCAGACACTTAACAAAAAAACCAGCTGTGTGACCTTGGGCAAGTCACTTAACCCCAATTGCCCTCCAAAAAGCAAAAAAAAAAAGAATAGGCCAAATGGTAAAAGAAACCCAAAAATCTACTGAAGTGAAGAAATCCTTAAAAAGCAGAATTGGCCACATGGAAAAAAATTCACTGAAGAAAAGAATTCCTTAAAAAGTAGAAATTGTCAAATGGAAAAGGAGGAACAAAAACTCTGAAGAAAGTAAGTTTTTAAAAAATAGAATTGGGCAAGAGGAATCTAATGACTCCATGAGACACCAGGAAGCACAAAAACAAACAAGAGAATGAAAAAATAGTAGACAATGTGAATTATCTCACTGGAAAAATAGCTGACTTGGAAAATAGATCAAGCAAAAATAATTTAAGAATTAATGAACTAGGGGCAGCTAGGTGGTGCAGTGAGTAAGAGTGCTGGCCCCGGAGTTGGGATGACCTAGGATCAGATCCGGCCTCAGAAAATGAGCAACCACACATAATGACTGGTTGTGTAACCTTGAGCAAGTTACTTAACCCCAGTTGCTTTAAAAAAAAAAAAAAAAGAATTAATGAGCTACTTGAGAGTCATAATAAAAGAAAAAGATCCTGGACATCATCTTTTAAGAAATTATCAAGAAAAACTGTCCTTATATTCTAGAAACAGAGGGGAAAATAGAAATTGAAAGAAGCTCCCAATCATCTCCTGAAAGAGATCCCAAAATGAAATCTCCCAGGAATATTGTAATCAAATTTCAGAACTCCCACGTCAAGAAAAAAATATTGTAAGAATCCAAAAAGAAATAATTCAAATATTGAGAGCCACGGTTAGGATAACACAAGATTTAACAACTTCTATATATAAGGATAAGAGGGCTTGGAACATGATATTCTAGAGGGCAAAGGAGCTAGAATTATAGCCAAAAATACCTACCCAATAAAACTGAGTATAATACGTATAATATATAATTCCTAAATAAAGGAAAAATTAATATTCAATGAAATAGAGGACTTTCAAGCATTACTGATGTAAAGAACAGAGCAAAATAGAAAATTTGACTTACAAATAAGACTCAAGAGAAATCTAAAAAGGTGAACAGGAAAGGGAAATCATAAGGCATTCAATAAGGTTAAACTGTTTGCATTCCTACATGGGAAGATGATACTTGTAAATCCTAAGAACTTTTTCATCATTAGAACAGTAAGGAGGGTGTATAGATAGAGGGCATGTGTGTGAGTTGAATATGATGGTATGACATCTGAAAATATAAAATTAAGATCTGAGAAAGAGGCATGTAATGGGAGAGAGGAGAGGAGAGAGGTAGAATGAGGTAAATTATTTCACATAAAAAGGCACAAAAAAGCTTTTACAGTAGAGAAGAATATAAGGGAAGTAAGGATGAGTGCTTGAACTTTACTTTCATCAGAATTGGCTCAAAGAGGAAAAAACAAACACACTCAGTTGGGTATAGAAATTTATCTTGCCCTATAGGGAAATAGGAGAAGAAAGAGATAAGACAAGTAGGTAGGGAGGGTACTGATAAAAGGGAGAGCAGTTTGGGGGAGGTGGTAGTCAGAAGCAAAACACTTTTGAGGATAGACAGGGTTAAAGAAGAGAGTAGGAAAAACAGGATGGAGAAAATAAGATGGAGGGAAATACACAGTAATCATAAGTGAAAAAAATTATACAACAAGTTTCTCTGTTAAAGACTTTATTTTTCAAATATATAGAGAACTGAGTCAAATCTATAAAATTAAGAGTCATTCTTCAATTGATAAATGGTCAAAGGATATGTTCAAACCATTTTTAGACAAAGTAATCAAAGCTATCTATAATCATATGAAAAAATGCTCTAAATCACTATTGTTTAGAGAAATGCAAATTAAAGCAACTCTGAAGTATCCCACCACATCCCTCAGATTGGCTGATATAACAGAAAAGGAAAATGACAAATATTGGAGGGGGGTATGGGAAGATTGAGACACTAATGCATTGTTGGTGGAGCTGTGAACTGATTCAGCCATTCTGAGAGCAATTTGGAACTATGCTTAAAGGACTATAATACTATGTATATGTATAATATATTATATATACATATTATATAATATATATTATTTGACCCAGCAATACCACTCCTAGGTCTGTATCCCAAAGAAATTTTTAAAACAACAATAACAAGGAAAAGGCCCTATATGCAAAAAAAAAAATATTTATGGCAGCTCTTTTAGTGGTGTTGATGAATTGGATATTGAGGGGATGCCCATCATTTGGGGAATGTCTAAAAATTTGTGGTATATGATTGTGATGGAATATTATTGTACTATAAGAAATTTAGCAGAATGCTAAAAAGCTGGAAAGACTTATGTGAACTAATGAAAAATGAAATAAGCAGAACCAGGAGAACATTTTACACAGTAATAGCAATATTGTATAATGACCAACTGTGAATGACAGGTATTCTCAGCAATCTGATGATCTAAGACAACTTCGAAGGAGTTATGATGAAAATACATCCCTGGAAATTATTCTACCAAGGTATATGAACTTATCCACAGCATTCAATATTTCTCCATTTGATGTAACCCATTGTTTTGTGTATGGATGGTGTGATGCTAGCTGGTAGTAGAGAGCCTGTGTCTTCTTGGTATTGATTGTTGGATCAAAATTAACACCAGCAGCAGAGAATCAATTTATACTTTGCTGAATTTCACCCTCAAAAGTTGCAGTGAGTACACAATTATCTGTGAACAAAAAATTGTTCACCAACTTTCTCTCCACTCTAGTCTTGGCTTTTAACCTTTTCAAGTTAAATAATTTACCACCAATGCAATAGTTGACCTTGATGCCTTTTTGTCCTCATGGAAGGCATTTAACAACAAAGCTGAAAATATCCTAAGTATAAAAATATTTATAGCAGTTCTCTTTGTTGTGGGAAAGAACTAGAAATTGAGGGGATGCCCATCAATTGGGGAATGGCTGAACAAGTTGTGGTATATGAATGTAATGGAATACTACTGTGCTATAAGAAATGATGAACAGGCAGACTTCAGAAAAACCTGGAAAGACTTCAGTGAACTGATGCTGAGTGAAGTGAGAACAATGTACACAGTAATAGCCATGGTGTGTGATGACTAACTTTACTAGACTTATCTCTTCTCAGCAATTCAAGGACCTAAAACAATTCCAAAGGACTCAAGACTCTCCACATCCAGAGAAAGAACTGTGAAGTCTAAATGCAGAGCGAAGCAGACGATTTTCTTTTTTGTTTTGTTTTGTTCTTTCTCATGGTTCCTCCCATTTGTTCTAATTCTTCTATACAATATGACTAATGTGAAAATATGTTTAATAGGAATGCAGAGCTTATATCAGATTGAATGCCATCTTGGGAGGGGGAAGGAATGGAAGGGGAGAAAATTTAAAATTTGTGGAAGTGAATGTTGAAGACTAAAAATAAATAAATAAACTTGAAAAAATGAAAATTTCCTAAACTTAAAAAAAGAAGAAAACATCATGCTAAAATGGATGGGAACAAGCACATGACCCTGCTTCACGCCATTGGTGCAAACATGCCATCATGAAACTGGTACATAAGCCTGATGAGCTTCTCCAGGCAACAAAATTTTGCCATGATTTTCCACAGGCCCATGAGACTGACACTATCAAAGACCTTGGTTAGATCAACAAATATTTTTTACAGATCTCTGTTCTTTTCCTGTCATTTCTCCTGGAATTGTATGTGCCTATGCATGGATATATGTATACATATATTTATATATACATGCATTCATTCATACCTATGCAGTCATATCATCCAACCTTCTCTTTTTAATGATAAGGAAACTGAGACCTAGAATGATTAAGTGACTTGCTCAAAGACATACAGGATAAGTACCAAAACCAGAACTTGAAGCTATATACTCTGACTTCACATCAACCACTTTTCCCCTTATTCTATACTGACTCACAGGTCAAACCTGTGCTTTAAGAATATCAGTTTGGCAATGGAGAAGATGAATTATAAAGGGGAAAGACTAGGAAGACGAATGAGGGGGTTATTGCAATATTTTCTGAAAGAAGCGATGAGTTCCTAGCCTGGGATGGTGACCAAGTAGAAGAATGAGTGAAATGTGGTGGAGGTTAAATTGTCAAGACTTACTGAGAAGTTGAGGATGATTTTATGATTTAAAAGCCTGTGTGGGGGCGGCTAGGTGGCGCAGTGAATAGAGTGCCGGCCCTGGAATCAGAAGGACCTGAGTTCGGAGCCGGCCTCCAACACTTAATCCGCACAAACAAAAACCTAGCCGTGTAACCTTGGGCAAGTTACTTAACCCCAATTGCCTAAAGGGGCGGCTAGGTGGCGCAGTGAGTAAGAGCGCCGGCCTCGGAGTTGGGCTGACCCGAGATCAGATCCGGCCTCAGAAAATGAGCACCCACGCATAAATAATGACTAGCCGTGTAACCTTGAGCAAGTTACTTAACCCCACTTGCTTAAAAAAAAAAAAAAAAAAATCTAAAAAAAAAAAAAAAAAAGCCTGTGTGATTAGAAGGCTGTTGGCACTCTGGAAAGAAATAAAGAGCATTGCAGAAGGGGTAGGGGTGGGGGGAGAAGGTAAGGGGAAAGATAATATGTTTTATTCCATATATGTTAGGTTTGAGATGTCTAAAGAGTATCTAATGGAAATGGGCAATTGCTAGAGCTCAGGAGAAAAAATAGGGCTAAATATGTGTGCGTATGTGTGTGTGTGTGTGTGTGTGTGTGTGTGTGTGTGTGTAATTGTGTACATATTCAATAGCTTCTCTTTTGGTTATTCTTTATTAACTCCCATAGATTCAATTACCATCTCCATGCAGATAACTCCCAAATATATATCTCGATAGAGAGCTATACATACATATAGATATTTATATCTATATCTATATATAGATATATGGAGAGAGAGGAAGAGAGAGAGAATCTATGTATCTTTGGGAGTCATCTGCATGGAGATGGTAACTGAATCTATTGGAGTTAATAAGATTACCAAAAGTGAAGCTATAGGATATGTCCCCAATTAAGGGGTGGGAAGTAGAAGATGTTCTAGCAAGGGAGACAAGGAAGGGGTAGTCAGATAGATAGAAGGAAGAAAGAAACAATGTAAGATCATGAAAACTCAGAGGTGAGAGAGCATGAATGATAATATGGTCAACAGAATCAAATTCAGAGAAGTCAAGGATAATTAAGACAGTTAGGTGGCACAGTGAATAGAGTGTGGGACATGGAGTCAGGAAGACCTGAGTTCAAATCCAGCCTCAGACACTTACTAGAGTCTGAACCTGGGCAAGTTGCTTAACCCTGTTTGCCTCAGGTTCCTCATCTGTAAAATGAGCTGGAGAAGGAAATGGCAAACCACTCCAGTATCTTTGCCAAGATAACCCCAGATAGGGTCCCAAAGAGTCAGACTCAAATGAAATGACTCAAAAACAACAAATAATTGATTGACCTTTTACTAAGTCACCGGACCACGTAGCTAATCACTTAATCTCTATCTCTTGCTCGGGCCAGACTCTCTCTAGTCTTATCTCTCACTATTTAAACTGTATACATAAGCCAGTCTAGCCTACATCCTGCTTTCTAAAGGCTTTATGCAAATTCACACCTCTACATTTTCCTAGTTACCAGACCTCTCATTGAAAGTCTTTCTCTGTCCTTTCTGTTTATCTAAAGCTACCCCATCCTTCATGACTCAGCATAGGGCTCACCTCCCCCAGGAACTGTTCCCTAAACACACCAACTCCTAGGATCTCTTTCTCCTCTGGACTTTCACAGTCCTTACTGCCTATATCAGTTCATTTGCTTAGCTTAATAGATGTTCAATACATTTCTCAGTCAATTATGAATAAAACAGGCACTAAAGAAAGGGAAAACAGTCCATGAAAATTCAGGGTTATGAGTAGTTTAGTTCCACAGTATCAGAGCAGGGCACAGTGACCTGGAGATAGGGTGACCATGGGATAGGGTGACCACATAAAGAAAGATTGAATTACGCTTGGCATCAGATCAACAAAGTGCCTTAGCAAGGTACATGTGGTTTCTTCTTTACCCCAGCACAGGTAACAATGTCAGTCAAGCCCCCTTGGGAAATTTTAACCCTTTCTCCTCATCTCCTGTCCCCTTCTGACCTCTTCCAAGCCTCTTGCTAAGGAAAGGCTCAACGGCTCAACACAACCTTTGAAAAAAGCCTTTAGCTTGTTTGCTCTGAGTGATTGTGGGTGTTTATTGTTTCCTGAACAAGTCGCTAAAGAGCTGCTGCTCTTGCTTCTCCTTTGAGAACAGCCCCAGAAGCATTAGACAGCTCTGGCCAAGGCCCAGCAACATTCCCTGGTGGCACCACTGACCAACAACTGTAATATAGAGAATCTAGGCCAGGGCACTGGGACAGGAGGAGTTGTCATTAAATTCAGAGCATTGGAAGGGACCTTAGAAAGCATCTACGTAGGACATTTTATAGAGAGAAGTAGCCAAACATTAAAGAAGAAAAGAAAATTTTCCAAACTCTTACAGTGGTGTCAAGGTTAGAAGCCAGGTCCAACCAGACCTACAGCCCCCTCCCCCCATCATTATGTGCAAATTCCCCTTTGGGGTGACACGTTTTTAGTCATGAAGACCATAGCCAATTAAAAAAAGGGAGAGGGAAAGAAAAGTTCTCACTAGCCCAGGCCTACCATTAACTTACCTATCCCTGCCTTGGCAGAACACCATGTCTTTCCAAACCTTGTAGCTGGGAGTGGTGATTATTTCTCTTAGCATAGCCATGGGAAATTGGAGGGCTTGGTTTTTTGTTTTGTTCTATTTGGGGGGCGGGGGACTAGAGGAGGATATTAAACAAGTACAATGTACAAGAGGGGCATATGAGGTGAGCCAGGGGGAAGGAGTCTCAGTCCACATTGGACATATGACTCCAAAGGCCTCTTGCCAAATTGAGCAACTTATTTTCCCCTTCTATAAAGGGCAGATCTGCCAGGCTGGCAAATTTCCTTCCCCTTACAGAGGGCTGCTGAAATCCCTTTCTGATACCTCATTGTGGTATGGGGGTGATTCTTAGTTCTTTAAGACTATGCCACCAGAGCCTAAATTCTGGCAGAACACACCAAGCTGAGAAGGCCTCAGGTATGGGCCTGGTATTGGCCTAGTATCAGAGAACCAGAAGGTTGGTCACCAGGTAATGAATGTCATGGCAACCTATGAACTTCTCCCCTGAGGCATAGGAGGCTGCCATCTATATATCTGAATATGATCAATAATTAATATAAAGATTTTGAAGTAGTGATATTAAAAGGGAGGAGAGCCAAGCTCCATGGGGTGCTTCTGAACTACACAGACCCCCCCCCCAACCCTACTGCTGAACCTAGAAAGGGCCTAGGACTTGAAGGGGGAACAATCACATGGGACAGCTTCCAAGAGCAGGTCTCCTTTCCTTCCTTTCATAATCTTGAGAGCCTTTGGCCAGGGCTGGCCTTGGCAAGCTCTTAAAAAAGTATTTTTCCAGATGTGATAGAGCCCAAACCATTATATTTCACCCTGGGAAACTGTGTCGCTTGAGGGGTAGTTCATAATGTTTTCCCTACTAGAATGCAAACTTCGTTAGGGCAGGGACTTGTTTGCTTGCTTCTAATTATATCCTGGGAGCTTAGTACAGTTCCTGGCACAGAGCAAATGCTTAATAAATGCTTTTGTTCCCTTCTTTCTTTTATTCCTTCCTTCCTTCCTTCCTTCTTACCTTCCTTCCTATTATATCTATCTATCTATCTATCTATCTATCTATCTATCTATCTATCTATCCATCCATCCACCTGTCTATCATTTATCACCTATCTCTATTCATCTATTTATCATCTATCTGGCATTTGCCTATCTGTCTCTATCTCTTTATCATCTATCATATATATTCATCTAGCTATCTGTCTCATTTGTCTTTCCCAACAAGCCTATGAAGTAGGTAGTACTTGTTATCATTATTATTTCATTTTATAAATAAAGAACCTGAAACACAAAGAGATTAGGAGTCAGAGACAGAACAAAAATCCAGGTTTCACTTTATGCCTAGTCCAGCACTCCTCCTACTCCACACTACCTGTCTCAGCTGCACATGTAGTTTTGTATAGATTTAGCCTCTTCATGCCCCAGAGTTTCTCCTGCCTCTGGGCCCTGGACTATGGAGCCATGAGCAACAAATGAACTTTTCAAAAGGAAACATGGCATGGGGCAGTAGTTTCCAATTCAGGGACAGCAAATCCCTGGGAGACCACAGGGTTATTGCAATGGGTCTACAAACCCTTAAGTAAGCAAATGTGTCTCGTGTCGACACAAATAATGTCACACATGTGGATCAATTTTTCAAATGTAGACTGCTGAGATTAGTAAAATACAATCAGATCTTTAAAAAATAAACAAATTTAGCCTCTGGTGGCTTGCTGTCTCATCATGTCTAGTGCCATCTATCAGCCTCGCGACTTTTTGCCCACCCATTTTTACCTGACTTTGTCTCTTAGTGTGGATGATTTTCAGTTTGGAAAATAAAGAAAGAGGGGTAATGGTGTTTCCCTTCCACAAAAGGCAGGGGGTAAAAGAACAAGAGTTCTTCAAAGGAGAAAAATGAACCTGCTAGTGATCAACTCTTACCACCCAAAAAGTTATTTGGAACATCCTCTAAAAAACCTAATTTATGGTGCAGTGGATAGTCACTGGCCTTAAAATACAGCTCTAGGCAAGTCATTTAACCTCTCTGGCCCTCAATTTCCTGATCAATAGATCAATCAAGATGATCTGTAAGGTCCCTCCCAGGTCTCAATCTCTGATCATATAATCCCAGCATAGTCTAATCCTTTACTCCATATCTCTTCAGTGTTTATAATGATTTTTTAAAAATTATTATTTTTAAATTTTTTAATTTTTTAAAAGAATTTTTTATAATGATCTTTTAAATACTAAATACAATAATTGCCTTTTCCCAGTCCTCACCCTTCACCATCCCCTTCATTCTAGCAGGGGTCAGGAATTTGCAGCCTTGAGGCCACATGTGGCCCTCCAGGTCCTCAAGTACAGTCCTTTGACTGAATCCAAACTTCACAGAACAAATGCCCTTCAAAAAAGGATTTGTTCTGTAAAACGTGTACTCAGTCAAAAGGTCACATCTGAGGACCTAAAAGACCACATGTGACCTTGAGGATGCAAGTTCCTGTAATTAAAATGGAATAGGAAGATCTTCCCCTTTTCCCTTAGAACAGGAGCTGTGTTCCCAGGTCTAAAGGTACACAGGTATTAATCATGGATGTCTTACTGCTTTCCCAGCTGTGATACATCCTGAGTCACATAGAGCCCATTGGGGGAGGAACTTGCTTAGGGGGAGACTTGCTTGTAGCAAGGCTTTCACACCTTTTGGTACTCAACTAAGTAGGCACTGAGTCAAGAGGGTTGTGGTATTTTCTGGCTCTGGGCCTATTAGTTGAAAACTATGTATACTGAGATTATACGGTTATTGTTAGGAAGCTTTTCTTGACATCAAACCAAAATTTTTTTCTCTAATACTGAGAGGCTGGTATTTTACTTTGAGGGCTCATTGATGAGAAGGACTTTTTGATTCCTTGGACGGAACTCTGAGTTAGTTAAGAGCCAATTTAAAAATATTGATGCACTCCTAGTCTAGTGGTTTATGTAGTGTTAGGGCCCACCTTACGGGACAGACGTCAAACTCACCTCTCCCGCCGCCTCTGCGGCACTCCAATCGCTTTCCGAGATTCTGGTCGCCCCTACGACCCAGCTTGCCTCCACAAGCCCTTCTCCAGCTGCTCCTACAGTCTGGTCACTCTGGTCACCCCTACGACCTGGGCTGCTTCTACAACCCTCTCTCCAGCTGCCACCACAGCTCTAGTCACTCTGGCCGCCCCTACGACCCAGGTTCGCCCCCACGAACCCCTTGGGGGAAGCTGCTCCTCCCTAACAGACAAAGGAGTCCTGACACCAAGATGTAATGTCTTGCTGTTTAATCTCTTTCTCCTTTACAATCACCTCATCTCTCTCTCCTCCTTTCACCTTGCCTCCCTCCTTTTAGCTCCTTTCCCCTCCCCCAACTCTCTTCTCCCAAGTGCCTCATCAGTAACAAGCTTCTCATAGTAGGGGAGTGCTCCCCTGTTAGCAGCGCATACTCAATACCCCAAAATCACGGGGGAGAACACACGCCCAGGTGCCTCTTGAACCCTGCTTGAGTTGCTCTGTCCTTTGCCTGAGATTTCCTTGGGTTCTCAGAGTTCGGGTAGAGTCTTAAAGGGCCCCAACAATGTAGGTTGTTGTATTACTTTGTCTGGACAGTTGGAGCCTTGTCTGTTAGATTTTTTCTTGTATACTCACTTCTTTCAACTCATCTGTACTTATCTGTCTGTTAATTAAAGTAAGATCATTAACCCCTCTAAAGTTATCTTTCCTTTAGAAAAGCAGATCAAAGAAACTGTGCTAGCAGGACATTCTGGGTGTGCTAGGGTGCTTGCTATTATCTAGACCTTTCTCCCCTGGCTTCCATGACCCTGCTTTCTCTTGGTTCCCTCCTACCTTTCTTTTGATGCCCCTCTGCTGGATCATCAACTATGTGTGGATTTTCCTGTTGGCACTCTCCTGGAAGCCCTCTATACTTCTTTCCTTGGTGATCTTATCAGAGCTCATAATTCAAATTATTATCCCTAAGTAGAGGACCTCCATATCTCTATAGTTAACCTTAATTTATCTCCTAAACTCTAGACCATCATTATCAACTGCTTATTGGGCACCCCAACCTGGACATGCTATAGGCAACTCAAGTATAAGATATCCAAAATGGACCTCATTTTCTGTTTCCAGAAAAAAGACATTCCTTCTCCAAATAGCTCGATTTCTGTTGATGGCACAACCGCTTTCCAATCAGATTAACAACCTTGGAGTCACTTGACTCTTCCCTCTCATTTATGAACATATAAAATCAGCTGTCATCCCTTATGTCTAGAATGCACTGTCTCTCTATCTCTGCCTCAAAGAATACACAATTTCTTCCTTAAATGCCACCAACTGCATGAGGAATTTCCTTATGTGCCTAGTTTTTTAGTACTATCTCCCTCTCTAAATCCCCTAAATATGCATTTATTATATATACTATATTTGATATATATAATTATATATACTACATATCATTATACCATATGTAGTAAATATAATGTACCATTTTTTGTATTGACAGAATATATCTTTATATAGTGTACATATAGCATACAGTATAGTGTTTTATATGAGCGTATATATGTGTGTGCTTATGTATATATGTATTTATAGACACGTATATACATATATATACGTGTATGTGCATATATATACATATATATGTATATATATATATATATATATATATATATACCCACACTGTTGACTTAGTACAGATTTATTGGCTGATATTTGATAGCTTATCCTCTTCTCCCCAAAAGAATGTAAATTTCCTGCAATCAGGGACAATTTCATAGTTGTCTTCTGATCCCCAGCTCCTACCACAATATAACTTGCTGAAGGTCATGCAGTTTCAGTCATCCTGATGAATACCCGGTCACTGGATCCAGACGGCTTTGGAGGAGAAAATGAGGCTGGGGGCCTTGCACAACCCTCCCTCACTCAACTGCAAGTCATGTCATCATTTCATAATGACATGCCATGGTCCTCTTCAAAAACGAAGGACAAACACAACCTGCCACAATGTTGTAACTATAATATATACAAAACATTTGTAGAATTGAATTGGGTTATAAAAGAATCATAGAATCTCAAACCTAAAGGAAACCATAGAATTCTTCCAAACCAACTGTAGTTAAACTGAAATCAATTAACTTCTATATGAAAACATGGACCACCCCATATGAGTGTGCTGGTAAATGTTTAACAACTAGAGCTCTAGGAGGGAACAAAAATGAATTAACAATACACTTGTGGGTTTAATATGCATTATTAACATTTTTTTTTCCTTAAGTCTACCAGAGGGCAGAAAACTACTGCAGCCTCCAGGCCAAATTTGTCCTCCTGCTTGTTTTTGTAAGGTCCATGAGCCAATAGGGTTTGTTTGTTTTTTTTCATTTTTAAATAAGATTTCCATTATATTTAAAACGTAAAAACAAAACATAACATTCTTAGCTCAAAGGTCATACAAAAAAGATGGAAAACCATTTGGCCTGTTGGCCATAGTTTACTGACCCTTGGCTCTGGATAAGCAACAAACAATAAATTAAGCCCTGATTTGTAGTGTCGGCTGATTTCAGAGGTGTAAATGCTCATGGCTGAAAATTTAACAATTGGTTCTCTTTACCCTGTTTGAGCTGGCTCATACAGCACACCTCAATCTCCCTCCTTCCTGAGTAAGCCCATTTAACTTTTGGACAGTTATCATTAGAAGGCCTTTCTTGACACCAAACCAAAATTTTCTTCTCTAATTTCGACCAATTTCTCATAGTTCTGCCTTCAGGGATCAAGGAAAACAAGCCTAACACTTCATCTCTATGATGGCCCTTCATATACTTGAAGACAAATATGTGCTATTAAAATTATTCCAGCCTAAACATTCTCAGTTCTTTCAACAAATCCTTATACTAGTGAAGCCTCCACTTACCCTACTAGCCTCATTTCCCTCCTCTAGAAGTGTAACATTTAGGCAAAGTCTTCCCTAAAACATGGAGTTCAGAACTGATCACAATATTCCAGATGTGGCTAGGCCAGAGCAAAGCACAATAGGACTCTGTCTTCTCTTATTGTAGACTCATTTTGGAGTGGGCTTTTTTTGGCTATATATCATAGGTAGAGTCAGTTCATTAGACTATAAGCTCATTGATAGCAGGAGCTGATGTGTCATTATTGTTGTTTAATCCATAGTGTTTAACAGGGTGGCTGGCATATAGTAAGTGTTTAATAAATCCTTCTTGGCTAATTGTTGGGTCATTCATCTTGTAGTTTGCTAAAATCTCTGATTGTTTTCATTTCAACATTTGTCTAGTCACACCTCTACCATGGTGTGTTTGTAAGGAGGATGTGTCATTTATTCCTATTGAATTCCATCTTTTAAAATTTAGCCCATCGTTCTATCCTGTTTATATATTTTTGGTTCCTGATCCTGTTGTCCAACATAATAATTCTCCATGGCAAAGTTATATTCTCTGCAAATTTGATCCTCATTTTATCTAAGCCCTCTTTTAAATCACTGATAAACATTTAGAACATAAAGGATCATGGAGGTATTCCACTAGATACCTCTCTGCAGGTTGACATCAATTTTGGATCTGGTTATTTAACCAAACCTGAATATACCTAATTGAGATGTAGCCTATATCTCTCCCTCTTTTCCATAAGTAATAATAATAATAATAGCTAATAGGGGTGGCTTGGTGGCACAGTGAGTAAGAGTGCTGGCCCCGGAGGCAGGATGACCCGGGATCAGTCCCAGCCTCAGAAAATGGGCACCCACACTAAATAATGACTGGCCGTGTGACCTTTAGCAAGTTACTTAACCCCAATTGCTTTAAAAAATAATAATAATAATAGCTAATATTTGTATGATGTTTTAAGATTTACAAAATGTTTTACAAATATTATCTCATTTTATCTTTGTAAGAACTTTGAAAGACAAGTACTAATATCCCCATTTTATAGATGAGAAGTTAATGACTTACCCAAGGTCACACAGCTGATAAGTTTTTGAGTTGGGATTTGAACTCCATTTTTCATGACTCTAGGTCCTGTGCTCTATCCAATAGAACACTTAGCTGCCTAGGTTACAAATTTTTTTTTTTTTTAAAGCAGTTGGGGTTAAGTAACTTGCTCAAGGTTACACGGCTAGTCATTATTATTTATGTGTGGGTGCTCATTTTCTGAGGCCGGATCTGATCTCGGGTCATCCCAACTCCGAGGCCGGCGCTCTTACTCACTGCGCCACCTAGCCGCCCCTTTAGGGCAATTGGGGTTAAGTAACTTGCCCAAGGTTACACGGCTAGGTTTTTGTTTGTATGGATTAAGTGTCAGAGGCCGGTTCCGAACTCAGGTCCTTCTGATTCCAGGGCCGGCGCTCTATTCACTGCGCCACCTAGCCGCCCCGGTTACAAATATTTTGCTGAAGTTCAAGTTTATTATTTCTATGGAATGCCATCTACCAATTTATTTGCTCTATGAGGAAAAACAAAAGGAAATGAGGTCAGTCTGGAAAGTACTGTTCTGTATGAAGCCATGCTCATTCTTGGTAATGACCACTTCCCTTTCTATATGCTCATAAACCATACTTTTAATAATAACTTCTGGGATTTCACCAGGAATCAATGTAAAGCTTTCCAGAAAAAACCTCTACTCTTTTTCCCCCTTAAAAATAAAAACATTTCTCCATCTCCAGTTCCATAACAATTCTTCCATTCTCCACATTGTTTTTCAAATATCTGAGGCAATGGGACTGATAGGGACCCCTAAAAGCTCCTGAACTTTCCCACACTGGTGTTTCACCTGAGACATCTGTGGAATTCATTCCACTCTACCTAGATGTTCAATAATCCTTGCAACTGACCTTTCACTATGGCTTCCTGACCCTAGAGCCACTATGACTCTCTTTCATTGTCTGCACCTGGCCCACCCCAGGCGATTTACCACTATTTAATCTCATCCAGATCTTCTTATTTTCTGTTTTGAGTATAAGTATCGGTCCAATCCTCATAAAATTTGCAGACTCAATAGAAACTCTGACTGCTCCTATTGGCGCTACAATAGCAGATTTTCTAGGAACCTTGCCCTCCTTACCGGTGTTATAATAAAACCTCAGTAATCTGACTGAAAGGCTTGAGTGCTCAAATTCTTTTGAGGAAGACTCCCCTGTACCCTTACATTTCAGGGTTCCCAGAACCCCAAACAGCTATAGGACTTCAATCATATCTTTTTAGAAATTTCTTTCTTGGGGCAGCTAGGTGGCATAGTGAGTAAGAGTGCTGGCCCAGAGTTGGGAGGACCTGGGATCGGTTCCTGCCTCAGATACTTAACACCCAAACAAAAAAAAATCTGGCCGTGTAACCTTAGACAAGTTACTTAACCCCAATTGCTTTAAAAAAGTATTTCTTTACTTTTTTTGTCTTTTTGGAACAGTAAAGGCAGGACAATTGGAGTTAAGTGACTTGCCCAAGGTCACACAGCTAGTAAGTATTAAGTGTCTGAGGCCCAATTTGAACTCCGATCTTCCTGACTCCAGGGCCAGTGCTCTATTCACTGCACCATCTAGCTGCCCTGGGCTTCAGTCATATCTATAAGGTTCTTTTAGGACCTTCGTAGTTCATCTAGCCCTGGCAACTTAATTGTAGTAAAGATAGTTAGGTACTCTGGTCTCAGTATCCTAGTAAGCATTTGTAAGGGGTGGAGAGGGTACATAGGGTAATCTCAGATCATTTTAATTAGTTTACTAATCACTTTGAAGAGATTATAGGATGTGAATCTTTATCTGGAGGCATCTGAAGGACACCTTCCCAAAGAGCTAGGCATGCCCATGGTACCCTACTGCTAGAACACAGGGAATGGAAGATGATTAGTTGACTAAATTACGGGAGGTAGACTGTTGTGGGAAGAGTCACATCCCCTTTATGATTTATAAAAGTAAACCAGTGTGAATAAACCAGCATATACTTTTTCAGAAATCTCCATACTTAATGTACTCTAGAAGAAGGTACAGGGGAAAATAAAATCTTAAAAAGAGGGATTGGGAAGTTGTTGTTCACTTGTCTCCAACTCTCCACGACCCCATTTGAGGACTTCTTAGCAAAGATACAAGAGTGGTTTTGACATGGTCAAGGAGTATAGAGGGTCCAGGAACTGCAATAACCAGAGTACCTAGAAAGCAGTCTGGAATGGACTCAAGCATTCTCTAAGTCAAGGTGGCAAAGATTTATTGTTACACTATATAGCAGGCAAGGGTTTTTAGGGAAACTGCAAACTTAGAGGGTCACAGTTAAAGTTTACATAGGATAATCTATAGTAGAATCTGTGCCAAATATGCTAATTAGGTGAATTAGGGTGGCATTAGAAAGTGGTTAAGGAATGGTCAAATCTTAAAGGAACATGTACTTTTAATATCAACTGCACAGGTGTATTGCCCAGAATTCACTGGAAAGTAGCCCAAGGTGGGAAAGGGCTGCATGGAGGTGTGGTTTTAGGCTTGAAACATCACTAAGTCAGGTAGTAGTCAGGGCTGACCAAGCTGCCACCCATCAATGTCATGTTTGACAAGATGGATGTTGGGAATATACATATGTCCCAACCCTAAGGCATACATAATGAGGGATTCAGGATGTCTATAATGAGGTAGGAAGTTACTTATAGATAATCTAGTGAAGGATTCATAGGTGCAGCTTTTTATTGTACCAAGGGGAGATAAACATTTGGCTGGGGCTTGATCATGAATGGTTGCTAGGAAGAGTACTGGCATGGGGAGAAGCAGGCAGAGATAATGCTCTGAGGCTAGGGAGATTTGAGGCTAAGGAGAGATTGATTTTACAAACTGGGGTTCAAGCACAGTCACCCAAGCACCCCATCAGTTTGTCATTTCCTTCTCCAGTTCATTTCACAGAAGAGGAAACTGAGGCAAACAGGGTTAAATGACTTGCCTATGGTCAAACAACTAGTAAGTGTCTGAGGCCTGATTTGAACTCAGGTCTTCCTCACTTCAGGCCCAGTACTCTTATCTACTGTACCATTTAGCTGCCCTATCCCTTTCAATCTCAGTTAATAAATCATCTTTTTTTTAACATCTAACTTTTTTAAAAGTCTCTTTATTTTTATAAGTATTTATTATTTCTTTCTCCTGCTTCCCTCCCTAGAACTTTTTTTTTAAAACCTCAAAATAAACACCTGTAGTCCAAAAAACCAAGTTTATATGCTAGCCACATCCATTCATATGCATGCCTCATTCTGGATTTTAAATCTATCACTCTGGCAGGAGGTGAATGGCATAATTCATCTTCAGTGCTCAGGACTCATGCTTTATCATTGCATTAAACAGAAGTCTAACAGCTTTTAAAGTTGTATTTTCTTTATAATGTTGCCATTCTTTACTAATTCTGATTACTGCATTCTATATCATATCATAGAAGTATTCCCAGGTTGCTCTGAAACTGTTCATTTCTTCATTTCTCATAACACAATAATATTCTATTATTATAAATTATGCCACAATTTGCTTAACTATTCTCCTATAGATGAGCATTCCCTTCATTTCCAGTCTTTGACTACTACAAAAAGAGCCAGAATACATATTTTTGTACAGATATTTCTGTTTTTTTTTTTCAGTCTTTTTCCTTTCTCTTTGCTTTCTATGGAGTATAATTCTAGTAGGGATATAGTTGGGCCAAAGACATGCATGTGCTGGAGCCAGCTTAATTGTTAAATTTTCGATGTGACCATTTACTTTTTAGAAATAGGCAAACCTTATAAATCAAGACTTGATTTATTGTTTTGTTTATTGTTTAGACTTAAGAAAGTAACATAAAATGTAAATAATTCAGATTGACTTAAAAGTGTGTTCTGGTCCATCCCCCCCACCCTCACCCCCCCTCCCCAGAGAATCCGTTATTAAACATTTATCAGCACACTTCTATTTTGGCAGCAGAATACCAAATTGCTTTCCAGAATGACTTGATCAGTTCACAACTCTCAACAATGCATTGGTGTCCCTGTTTTCCTACAGCTCCTTCAAATTTATTGCTTTCTTCTTTTTAGATCTTTGCCATTCTGATGGGTATAAGGTGGAAACTCAGTTTAACCAACAAACTCACCTATCAGCAAGGTACAAGGGTACATGCTCAACTCCAAAGGCAGGTACCTTTCAGATTCCTCCAAACAAAGTTCCATAACTTATAATCACATCCAGGTAATCGATGAACTCATCAAATTGAGCAGATGATTCAATGCTTCTAATTTCATATCTCTAATTTGATCCATAAGCTAACTCAAGTTTGGACTGATACTGCTTCCCTCAGCCTCCTTTCCCCTCTGGCTGGCTGGAAAATGGGGCACCAAACTCCTCCCAGTACCGTCCCTAATAGAGCATAGGACCCGGACGTTTGACTCACTTCACTTTGCATCGGCTACTCTTCCTGGTTTCAGCTCCATGAAACAAGATGACTCCTCACACAGGGTCCCCTAGTGTCCCTCCCTCAGGCTTGCCTGTTTTTGTGTGTGTGTCGTCTTCCCTATTAGATTATGAACTCTCTGAGGGCAGGGACAGTCTTTCTTTGTATTAATTTTATCTTTAGTGCCTGGCACAATATAATAGATACTTAATAAATGTTTATTAGATTGGTTTGGATGTTTAAGCCCTGCTCCCATCCAGATCTACATTCCTCCACCCCTACCCCCCCCCACACACACACACATGTATATCTACACAGTGTCAATCCTTTTCTTGGCAGAGAAAAGAGAAAAAAGAGTTCAAGTGATTCTGCTTTCAGTCTGTTATCCGTTGTCAACATTCCATCTTCCTCAAGCAGCATTCTTCTCCCATCTTTGAACTTGTTCTTATTCTAAGCATTTTTTAAAGTTCTTTTTGTTCTCTTTAGCATACATAATAAGAAAAACTCATACTCATGCCTTAAAGCTTATAATGTCCCTTAATTCAATAATTCCATTCAACAAACATTACCTAAGGGCTTATCCTATGCCAGGCACTTGGCTAGGCTCTTAAAATACAAAAACAAAATTCAAGCACTCCTTGCTTTCAAAGATCTTACATTCTATTAGGGAGAAATAGACAAGTAATTATAAATATGCACCATACAAATGAAAAGTAATTTTGATGGAGGGTGCTAAAACTGGAGAAATCAGCAAAGGTCTTTTTTGTAGGAGGTGGTGCTTTGAGCTGAACCTTGAAAGAAAGCATCTAAGAAGTAAGGGTGGCAGGAAAAATGCTTCAAGCATCAAGACCAGGCCATGCAAAAGCACAGAGATGGGAGAAGAACTTTATATATGGATGTTTTAAGACCTATTGTCACCCTAGGCAGTGATTGCTGTCTCATCTCATACATGTGAAACATCTTAATAAATAAAGTTCTGAACAAAAGGTCCTGAGAAAATGTTAACCTGTTAGCCTCTGCCCAGTCTAGAGGCTAGAACATGGCACATTAGAGTTGAATCAACTTATATAATGGAGAGATGCTAAATTTTGGTTCCAGAAGACCTGCCTCTTATTACCTGTGTGTCCTTGAGCAAGTCCCTAAACATCTCCAGACCTCAGTTTCCTCATCTGTAAAGTGAGGGGGTGGTGGTGGTAGGGGACTGCATGAGCTCCAAGGACCTTTCCACCTTTAAAACTATGATCTCCAAGATCTCACGATTAGCTTTTCAGGTGAGAGTTTCTCCGAAGTCAGTCAAGGTAATGGAAAGAAGACACATTTCTCAATGAGAATGGGCCTCAAGTCAGGCAGAAGAGGAATCAGATTATCTCTCCACTTTCCTTTTCCCCTCCTTTGTACCTTCAAGCAATAAAAATGTTCAGAAGAGGGGCAACTTAGGTGGCCAGTGAATAGAGCACCAGCCCTGGAATCAGGAGGACCTGAGTTCAAATCCAACCTCAGATACTTGACACACTTACTAGCTGTATGACCTTGGGCAAGTCACTTAACCCTAATTACCTGCCTTCCCCCCTCCAAAAAAAAAATTTTTTTAAATGCTCGGAAGTTCTAAAGCATACATTGGGGAGGACATTATTTCTCTACTGGTCACTCTGCTTTCATCCCTCAATAACAGCTTTAACGTTTGTAAAGGACTTTACAGATATTGTCTTACTTGATCCGCACAATAACCCTGTGAAGCAAGTACCATTATTCTCTCCATTTTGCACTTGAAAAAAAATTGAGGTAGATAGAGGTTAAGTGACTTGCTCTGGGTCACATGACTAAATAAGTGTCAAAGGCTAGATTTGAACTCAGATCTTCCTGAGCCTGGGGCCAATGCTTTATCTTCTACGCCACCTTTGGGAGACCTTGGTCTTTTTATTTTTTTATTTTTTTGCTTTTATCTTTTTCCTTTTTTTGGATGGCAATTGGGGTTAAGTGACTTGCCCAAGATCACATAGCTTGTTTTTTTTGTTGTGTGTGAGGCCAGATCCAAACCGAGGTCCTCCTGACTCCAGGGCCGGTGCTCTATTCACTGCACCACCTAGCTGCCCCTGACCTTGGACTTTTTAAACCAAGGTCTTTTCAAGTTCTCACTTTGAGTGAGGCAACTTTTCATTCAGTGAATAGGCCTCTTTAAGAAGTGAGTCAAGGGATGGCTCCTTTAATGAAAAAAAAAAAAAAAACTGGGAGGAGAAGACCCTAAACCAGGCAGGGCAGCCCATAATAAGTGGAGTGGAGTATTTTCTGTGTAAATATAGCCTTCCTGAGATTGGCACACATCTTTATGTCTATTTATAGGGATAGACCTGGGATTTCTCCCAAACAGCTTCTGTCCTAAGAATCAAATTGAAAGTATTACTAATGACATTCATGTTTATTTAATTTTTAAAGTGATTTTTTACCATAAGGTTTTTTTTTTTTCAAAACAGGGATTTTTTTTTTTTTAGTATGTGTTTTGTTACAGCAAAAATCATTTAGTTTTGGTAATAGGAGCAACCAAATCTTTTTTTTTTTTTTTTAAGATAAGTTGACTAAAGCCAGAATATGCCTGTGGATACACATTTGGCTACACTTTTATTGCTCTTAGTGAGAGAAGTCAGAAAACGGGCTCTCAGGTCCAGGGCTTTATCACTGACTTAAGATCATTTAATAAAATGTAAGCTCCTTCAGGGCAGGGACAGTTTCAGTTTTTATACTTGTGCCCCGCTCCTAGCACAGTGTCTGATTCATAGTAGACACTAATAAATGCTTATTAATTTATTGATTAATCCTCTTTACATCTTGGTTTTATTATATGCATTCTTTAAGAAAAATAAAAATTACTTGACTATACTCCCTATCTTTTTTTTTCTTTTTTCTTTTTGGAGAGGAGTGTGGGGAGCCAAAGAGGCCTGTCCCAGGACTCTGATAATTACCCTGATATCAGTGGACCTGAATGTCAAAGATCTCTTCAAGATGCGACTTTTCACTGTCTGCTCTTTTGATATGGATTGCATTTAAAAGGATGTTGTTGGAGTTCTGAGACCAACAGGCTCTGTCCCAAGATATATCTGATTCTGCACTCTGGTATCTTTGAGTGGCCAGCTCTAAACATGATGTCTTTTGAGGATTGCGCTTCAGCTTTGAAGTTTGCTCTCAATTATATCTGTTTATGACTGCGGCTGCATTAAGAGGTACCCGAGACCTAGATCTAAGGCTCTGCCCCAAAACTTTAGTTGTCCAAAACATTTGCAGGAAGTCAGTTCCTATGCAGATGTACTTGATGATGTGGCTTTGACCATTAGGCTTTGAGGCCAGCTCTCAAGAGAATCCTTTGAGATATAACTAACTGCATATGATAGGAGATAACTGACTTTTCCTAAGACTTTCTGGCACCTAGGGATCAAAAGGCCTTACTGCCATGCTACTTCCAGGATATGACAGACTAAGATAATGATATCTCTTCCTTTCCTTCCTTTATCTCTTTGCTCTATAAAAACCTTTCCCTGAGTATCAATAAACGGAGTTCTATCCTACAAACTACCTGCCTGGTTAATTCATTACCATGTCTCCGCTCACACTTGGGGCTGGTACCCAAGTGGCCCACAATAGAGGAGAAGGCAGGGCAATTGGGGTTAAGTAATTTTCCCAAGGTCACACGGCTAGTTTTTTTGTGTCTGATGCTGGATTCGAACTCAGTTCCTCCCAACTCCAGGGCCAGTGCTCTATTCACTGCACCAGCTAGCTGCTCCTATATATTCTTTTTTTTCTTTTTTTTAATCAAATGCTTTATTAACTTCTAGTTTACATCATTCATTTCCTCAAGATTTTGAGTTACAAATTTTCTTCCCATTTTTCCCCTACCCACCACCCCAAAATAGTGATCCCACTGTATATCCCCTCTTCCAATCTGCTCTCTCCCATATCTTCTCCCATACCCCCTCTGACTTTCCAGGAGGGCATGGTGAATCTCTATGCCCCAGTGCCTGTATATCTTAATATCTTAGTTCCCAGTTACATGTAAAATAATATTGACAATACTATATGTATATAGATAGATAGATAGATAGATAGATAGATAGATAGATTTGTATATATATATGTATATATATATATATGTATATACATATATATGTATAAACATTTGATTTTAAAACTTTGAATTCCAGATTCATTCCCTTCCTCCCTTGTCATCCACCCTTACTGGGAAGATAAGCAATTCAGTATAGGTTGTACATGTATGCAAAACATTTCCACAATGGATATATTGTAAAAGAATGATTATATTTCCCTCCCTCCTATCCCACCTCCCACTTGTTCTATTCTCTACTTTGATCCTGTCCCTTTTCAAAAGTGGGTGCTTCCAACTTCTCTCTCCCCCAGGCTGCCCTCTCTTCCATCATCCCCCCCCTCTTATCCCCTTCTCCCCTACTTTCCTGTAGGGTGAGATACCCTATTTAGTGTGTATGTCATTCCCTCCCTAAACCAAATTCAATGAGAATGAGGTTGACCCATTCCCTTTTGCCTTCTTGTTCTTCCTCTTCCTTGTAACCATTTTCCCTTGCCTCTTCTATATGAGATAGTTTACCCCATTCTGTCTCTCCCCATTTTCTTTCATTATATTCCTCTCTCACCTCTTAATTTCACTTTTTAAGTATCATCCCTTCCTATTAAATTGGTCCTGTGCCCTCTATCTATGTATACCTATACACATATATACACACATTCACATCTGTATTCATACACCCATATACCCTCCTATATAGACATATGTGTGTATGTAAATATACATTTCTATTCCCCTCAACTATTCTCATACTGACAAAAGTTTCATAACTTACAATTATCATTCTACCATGTAGGGATGTAAATAGTTCAACTTTGATAAGTTCCTTATGATATTTTTCCCCTGTTTACCTTCTCGTGCTTCTCTTGCTTCTTGTATCTTAATGTCAAATTTTCTATTCAACTCTGGTTTTTTCATCAAGAATGCTTGAAAGTTCTCTATTCCACTGAATGACCGTATTTTCTCCTGAAAGATAATACTCAATTTTGCTGAGTAGGTGATTCTTGGTTTTAATCCCAGCTCCTTTGACCTCCAGAATACCATATTTTGATCCCTCAGTGTAGAAGCTGCAAACTGTGTTATCCTGATTGTGTTTCCACAATATTCAAATTGTTTCTTCCTGGCTGCTTGTAATATTTTCTCCTTGATCTAGGAATTCTGGAACCTGTTTATAATATTCCTAGGAGTTTTCTTTTTGAGATCTTTTTCAAGAGGTGATTGGTAGATTCTTTCAACCTCTATTTTGCCCTCTGGTTCTAAAACATCAGGGCAGTTTTCCTTGAGAATTTCTTGAAGGATGATTGTTAGGTTCTTTTTATGATCATGGCTTTCAGGTAGTCCAATAATTTTTAAATTATCTCTCCTGGATCTATTTTCCAGGTCAGTGGTTTTTCCCATGAGATATTTCACATTGCTTTCTATTCTTTCATTTGTTTGGATCTGTTTGATAGTATCTTGATTTCTCATAAAGTCACTAGCTTCCATTTGCTCCAGTCTAATTCTGAAGGAATGATCCTCTTCAGTGAGCTTTTGAGATTCTTTTTCCATCTGGCAAATTTGGCTTTTTAAGGCATTCTTCTCCTCATTGCCTTTTTGAGCCTCTTTTGCCATTTGAGTTAGTCTATTTTCTAAGGTGTTATTTTCTTTAGGTTGCTGACTCTCATTTCATAATTTTCTTGCATTGTTCTCATTTCTCTTCCCAATTTTTCCTCCATTTCTATTATTTGGTTTTTCAAAATCCTTCTTAAGGTCCTCTATGGCTTGTAACAAGCTTGTATTTTTCTTGGAAACTTTTGGTGGAGGAGTTCTGACTTTACTGTCTTCCTCCTGTTCCATGCTTTGATCCTTTTTGTCCCCAAAATAGGAGTATGAAGTTGGGTTGCTCTGCTTCCTTTGCTTCCCTTGTTTGCTCATGTTGCCACTCAATTACTTGACTTTTGAGCTTTTTGCCACAGTAGGACTCTGCTACCAGACAGGGGAGCTTCATACCAAACACTGGGGTTTTCCTCAGCTTCCGAAGGTATTAGTTGGGTGCCCTCTCTGAAGTCTCCACACACTGACAAGCTGGTCACACACCCCAGGACCTCCACTCTAGACCTCAATCCAGATCCAAGCAGGTTAAAGCAAGAGTGATTACCCCTCAGACCTGTCACTTGGTCTCCCTACAATCTGCAAACCAGGAGCTAAAGCTGCCATGGGGCTTTGGCTGTAGGGCCACTGCACCTCAGTGGTTTCTTGCCCTGGGGGGAAAGGCCAACTGCACTCCTGAACTACTGGATCCCAAAGTCCACACTGCACTGACCTCTCACTTTGTCCTTAGCATCTATAAGTTGATAATTCTGCAAACTGCCACAGCTGCTGATGATGTGAAGTCCCTCCAGCCTTCAGCTGGCTGTGGCCTGAGGCTAAGACCTCTGGCTCCAGTGGGGCTAGGGTAGGCTCCCAGAGCACTGTGTTGGCCCCTTCCTACAGACCTGCCAGGCTGTCCTCAGTGGAAGGTTAGAGTCTCTGTGTCATTTTGTGGGTTCTGTAGCTCCAAAGTTTGTTCAGAGTCACCTTTTACATGAATTGGAAGAGGTGGAAGCCGGAGCCCCGAGGAAGTCCTGTTTCTACTCTGCCATCTTGACTCTGCCTCCCTGCCACCATCTATTATTTTTTTAATATATTATAACCAAAGGTATAATTTTGGGGCTGTCATCAGTCAGATGACAATCTAAGCCAGCTCTTTTGAGTGTTAGCTGTAGTTGATTACCACCACCATATTTTTTATTATGTGCATGGAAAATATTGGTCCTGTGAAACCCTGCTCCCTGTGATGTTGCTCTTCCTGACCCTATACTCTTTGAGAAGCAGTTAAGTGGTCAGAGCATTCCTTTAGGACTCTACTGAAGGGAATGAGGCCTATTCCTGTTCATGACCTTCTCTTAGTATCTCTTGTCCTTACTCTTGATCTACACTTGATATGCTGATAACAAACCAGACAAGTGTATCTAAACTGACAGTGCTGACATCTGGCTTCTAAAAGTGGACTCTCCTTACAAATGGAACAGGAAAAGGGCTTTTCCAAGCTGGATGCTACAGTAGAGAGGAAAGTGATAGTTTCTGGGGCCAGTAGCCCACAGAATACTACCCAGTCTCTTCCACAGAAACTTTCCATTTCAATGTGACCATTTTCAATGAGGATAAGTAATCAGAGCCTTTGCATGGCTTCAGTTAGGAACCTGGAGCCCAAAGAAGGGAATGACTTAGCCAAGTTCATTAAACTAATAAATATAAGAGCAGACACCAATTCTGAGTCTAGTCTTTCCACTGTCAGGCTGCCTCATGTTACTTCCTCCTCATTGTTGTTGTTGTTGTTGTTGTGTTTGTCCTTGGTTTTAGAAGAGGATCATGGCACCAGGGAAATGATGTCATGTCTTGCAGTTGAGTTGAGTGAGGGAAGGCTGTGCAAGGTCACCAGCCTCACTTTCAGCTCCAGAGCCATCTGGATCCAGTGGCCAGCTATTCATCAAGATAACTGGAGATGACAGAGGATGCAGTGGGAGACCCTGACCCTTTTAGGCTAAGACCTTTTCAGGTAATCACTTAGATTGAGGTAATGCCCATTCAGTGAACAGGCCTCTTTAAGAAATAAGTTAAAGGATGGCCACTTTAATTAATTCCTCCATACTCTTTCCCTTTAGGCCGTCCATGTTAAAAGATTCAAATAAACATGGAATGCTTTTGATTGTAATCCCTTTCGTTTTCAAAAAGCTCCTTCAGGGAAGTAGGAGGTTTCCAGATATTGTACATATTTATGGATTTTAAAAAATATATTGATTGGTTGTACTCTTTTTGCCCCTCTTTTTTTCCTCTTTTTGTCTTTAAAATATTATTTGCTATATTATTTGCTCTGGGAGAGGAAAGGGGAAGGATACTGGGACATTAATAAGAAACTTATTTTAAAAAAGGTAAACTGCTGGAGGAAAGATACAATTTCACTGTTGTCTTTGTGTCGCTTGTGCTTGGAACTTATTTAGTAAGTACTTAATAAATGCTTGTTGACTGATTGATTTAGTGTGCAGCTAGAAGATCTTTCCTAGTGGTAATATATTCTGAGAAAAAAAGAAAAGAGGGTGCTTATAAAGCTTATTATTTTCAATCACATTATTCTCAGTTCTCATCTATGTTATTTCTCTGCCTTCTCTTGGTGTATAATTTTGATATTTTTCAAAAATTTCTAAGTGCAAACTTATCTTGTGAAGTTTCTCTTTATTATTAAGATAGGACTTTCACACTATAAATTTGCTTCCAAGCATTGGCTGAATCTCACTGATTCATACATATATGCTCTGTCATTGTGTAATATAATCAGCTACCAGTTTTTTTTTGTTTGTTTGTTTGTCTATCATTTTTCCTACTTGATGGGATGGTGATGAGATTAATTTGATAGGAATAAAGGTATAATTCTCCACTTGAGATAAAAAATTAATAGCTGAAGTCAAGGATTAGGGAGATGTCTAGACGACAGTTCATGGGGGACAAGAATCAGGTATTTTAGAAAATTACAAGCTCAATATAAGTCAATAATGAGGTCACATTATAAACCTATATGAGATGGCAATAAAAAAAAAAAACCTTCAACGGTGATATTTGGCTTCATTAGTAGAAATACATGGAGTACCCAAAGTCTTCCAGTTTTAATTTTTTTTTGTTCATGGTGGTTTTTTTTTTGTTTGTTTGTTTTAGTTTGGGATTTTGGGGGCTTTTTTTTTGCTTTTTAGAGGGGGGAAGGCAGTGCAGTTGGGGTTAAGTGGCTTGCCCAAGGTCACACGGCTATTAAGTGCTAAGTGTCTGAGGCTGCATTTGAACTCAGGTCCTCCTGACTCCAAGGCCAGTGCTCTACTTACTGTACCACCTAACTGCCCCCAGTTTTAAGTTTTAATGGATGAAAACTTCAATAAAAATTCGGGAACACTTTGTATAGTGTCCAAAAAGAAAGGCACTGTCTGAACCATCACAATTTGCCCTGGTCAAACCATATGTGGAATGATGTTATATCTAGTTATGGGTGCCACGTTTTTAGGAAGGAAATTGACAAAATAAAACACATATGGGAAAGCTACTTGGCTCATGGGGAGACTGACAATGATATGTTAGGGAAAATCTTACTGAAGGAACCTGCACATATTTCAGCTGGAGAAAAGAGTCAGGTAGAAGATGGGAAAAGGAGAGGAGATATATGATTGTCATCTTCAAATACATGAAGAGTCATTGAGTAAAAGAGGAATTGGGTTTTTTCTGCTTGACTTTGGAGGCCAGAACTATGAGCAAGAAGGAAAGTTCATACCAGGGAGTTTTAACCTGGATTCTGTAGTTAGATTTTGGGTGGGGAAATAACTACATGTTTATTTTCACTAGACTGAAATTTAGCATTTTGTTCAATTATTTCAAACCATTATTCTGAGGAGAGGTCATAGGTTTTATCAAATGGCCCGAGGGTCCATGAAAAAAAGATTAAGAAAAGTTTAAGGTTCAGAAAAAAAAGGTTAAGAGCCCTTGATTTTGAGGGAAGCAGATTTGGGGGAAAAGAAGCTATAAAAAAGGCTTCTTGAATTTTTTTGTGTATCATGTTCTATGTCAATAATAATAATTGTTATTGCTATTATTATTATCTGAGCCTTTGACCATTTCAGAATTTGACCTTTCTCAGAATTATATTTTGAATGCCTAAAATACTTTAGATTACAAAAGAAGCCAATTATATTGAAATATAATTATAAAAAAAAAACCCTTCAAATCACAGACCTTAGATTATTAACCTCTAGGAAGGAAAACCTCAAAGAAGGAAAAACTTCCTAAAAGATTGGAATTATCCAAGAATAGTATGAGCTGCTTCAGGAGATAGTGGCTTTCCCTTTGCTGTTTGTTCTTCATTCTGGAAGAAGACCACTGTATCACGAAGGTGATGTCATGACTTGCAAGTGAATTAGATTTAAGTGAGGCAGAGCCCTGCAAAGTCACCAGCCTCACTCTCTCCTCCGGAGCCATCTGGGTCCAATTGCAAGATATAGATCAGAACAACTGGAGACAGCCATGATGCAGTGGGAGACCTTGGTCTTTTTTAAGATAAATATTTTTGGGGGGGCAGAGCCAAGATGGCGGAAAGGAAGCAGTAACCTCGATGAGCTCCTCGGTCACTAAGTCTCAAAGGGTGAATCTGAGCAGATTCCGGAGTGATGGAGCCCACTGGAAGACAGAGCGTGGCAGAGTCCAGCCCAGGAGGTTGCCCAGAGTGTCCCCACAGGTCGAGTGCAGAGCCCGTGGGGTCTGCACAGCTCAGACCTAAGAGCAGACAAGCAGACTACACCAGAGAGAGAAAAAGCCCCAGCCTGCAGACTTACCAAGGATGAACCGCAGTCATCTCGCAGAGGGAAAGGATCATTGGAGCCAGGTAGGAGAGTCGGGCCCCCAGTGGAGAGAGTGGCTTCTCCTGCTGCACTCAGCCCCCAACCTGGAAGTTTGGAAACTGCCTGCCTGGGGCTGGAATGGCAAAGTAAATTCTAGCTGCTCAGATCCTCCCATCCCTCCTTCATGAAGCAGAAAACCCAAAGATAAGTCTCTCACCCAGATTGAAATCCCAAGTTAATGGAAATAGCCCCAGGCTTGAGAGTCTCCAAGAAGGGGTGTAACTGAGACAGTCAGGAGTCTGAAGAGAAGAGAGGGAGGGGTGGCAACAAGCCCCACCTCACCTCACCAACAAAAGCCTACTTATATCCCAGGGGTATAGAGGCAGAAATCTGAAGTGGTCAGACTCACCCCCACCTACACATCTACATTCCTCACTGATTTCCCTGACTTAGCCCTAAACTAGCCACCCAGAGGTATTCAAAGTCAAGGATTAGGCCCTAAACTCATAGCCTGAGAAACTAAGAAACAGGAAGTCACAATGGGAAGGAAGGAAGCTGAAAAGGAGAAGGGGAAGGCAAGAAAGTCTATCCGAGCCTACTATGTAGGGGAAGAACAACTAAATACACAGGACAATATAGACTCTCTACCCACACCTGAGACCACAAAAGGAAACGTGATCTGGTCTCAAGCCCAAATAGCATTCCTGGAGGGACTTAAGAAAAATTTTAAAGACCAAATCAGGGAAGTAGTGACCAACTTGGAAAAAAGTCTCAGTGAAGAAAACAAATCCTTAAAAAGTAAAATTAGTGAAGTAATTGGAGGAAATACCTCCCTAAAAAAGGAACTTCAAAAACTAACTGAGGACCATAATTCCCTAAAAATTAGATACAATCAAACTGAAAGTCAGAACTCTATGATGCAGCAGGAGTCAATCAAAAAAAACAAAAAGATCGAAAAATTGGAAGAAAATGTAAAATATCTCACTAGAAAAATAACTGACCTAGAGAGCAGATCCAGGAGAGACAACTTAAGAATTATTGGTCTACCAGAAAGCCACAATGAAAAAAGCAGTCTAGACAACATCCTCCAAGAGATTGTCAAAGAAAACTGTCCTGAGGTCCTGGAATCAGAAGATAAAATAGCTATCAATAGAATTCACCAGACTCCTCCTGAGAGAGATCCCAAACTGAAAACTCCAAGAAATATAGTAGCCAAATTCCAGAATTACAAGATTAAAGAAAAAATTCTACAAGCAGCCAAAAAGAAACAATCCAAATATCAAGGAACTACAGTTAGGATCACACAGGACCTAGTAGCTTCTACATTAAAAGAGCGGAGGGACTGGAATTTGATATTTCGTAGGGCAAGAGAGCTAGGACAACAACCAGGGATTAACTACCCAGCAAAACTGAGCATAATTTTTCAGGCAAGGAGATGGACGTTTAATGAAATAAGAGACTTCCAGACTTTCCTGATGAAAAAGCCAGAGCTCAATGGAAAATTTGATCTCCAATTACAAGACTCCAGAAAGATATCAAAAGGTAAACAAGGGAAACACAGACTCACACATGCATAAGTGCACACACCCACACCCACAAACACACGCTCATTACTTGGGATGCAACAAGAGCAAAATGTTCACATCCCTATATTCGGAGCTGATAACTGGCAATATTCGAAATCTTTATGATTATCATGACCTTCTAAAGGGTTATACTTAGATAGAGGGTGTGGGTATGAATGCACTAACATGAAGTCTAAAAAAAACCAAAAAAGACTATTAAGGGGATCAGAGAGACTGTAATGGGGAAAAAGGAAAGGATGAGCTAGGAAAAGGTAAAATATGCCATCTGAAGAGGCATTAAAACACACTATAGAAGAGGGGAAAGAAAGAGAGAGAGGAACATCATTTAAACACTGTTCTCACTGGCTCTGGTCCAAAGAGGGATCAAATTAATCAGTGAAGTTTAAGATTCTAACGTGAATAGACACATAAAATTCATTAAATAGAGGAAAAGGAGGGAGGGAGAGGAACACTGATTGAAATTTACTCTCATTGGTTTGGAATCAAACAGGGAGAAATTTACTCTGATAAGTATAAAAATTTATTGTGTTCTATAGATAGTGGAAGGGTAATGGGGGTTAAAAAGGAGGAGACTAAAGGGGGGATTAGAAGGGAGGGAAATAGTAGTAAGGGGAGAGGGTAGGTTAAGAAGGGGGGTCACTGGGTGGGAACACTGAGGGAGGGGGCGGTCAAAAGGGAAAACTTCAAGGAGGGGAAGGGAGAAGGAAGAAACAAAAACATAAACAGGGGAGGGAATAGGATGGAGGGAAAGAGACAGATAGTCATCATTACTGTGAATGTGAATGGGATGAACTCTCCCATAAAACAGAGGAGGATAGCAGAATGGATTAAAAACCATAATTCTACAATATGCTGTCTACAAGAAACACATTTGAAACAAAGGGATACCAACAGGGTAAAGGTAAAAGGTTGGAGTAAAATTTCTTATGCCTCAGCTAAAATAAAAAAAGCAGGGGTAGCAATACTTATCTCAGATAAAGCAAAAGCAAAAATAGATCTAATTAAAAGAGATAAGGAAGGAAACTATATCCTACTAAAAGGCACCATTGAGAATGAAGCAATATCACTACTTAATATATATGCACCAAGTGGTATAGCATCCAAATTCCTAGAGGAGAAGTTAAAGGAATTAGAGGAAGAAATAGATAGCAAAACTATACTAGTGGGGGACCTTAACCTTCCCTTTCTGAACTCCATAAATCTAACCTCAAAATAAACAAGAAAGAAGTTAAGGAGGTGAATAGAATCTTAGAGAGACTAGATACGATGGATCTCTGGAGAAAACTGAATGGAGATAAAAAGGAATTTACTTTCTTTTCAGCAGTGCGTGGTACATACTCAAAAATAGACCATGTACTAGGGCATAAAAACCTCACAATCCAGTGCAAAAAGGCAGAAATATTAAATGCATCATTCTCAGATCATGATGCAATAAAAATTATATGCAATAAAGGGCCAGGGAAAGATAGACTAAAAACTAATTGGAAATTAAACAATTTAATCCTAAAGAATGGATGGGTCAAAGAAGAAATTATAGAAACAATCAATAATTTCATTCAAGAGAATGATAATAATGAGACAACATACCAAAATTTGTGGGATGCACTAAAGGCAGTTCTCAGGGGAAGTTTTATATCCCTGAGTGCATACTTAATTAAAGTAGAGAGAAGGGAGGTCAATGAATTGGACATGCAATTGAAAAAGCTAGAAAAAGAACAAATTGAAAATCCCCAATTTAGTACTAAATTAGAAATATTGAAAACCAAAGGAGAGATTAATAAAATTGAAATTAAGAAAACTATTGAATTAATAAATAAAACTAAGAGCTGGTTTTATGAAAAAAATCAACAAAATTGATAGTCCCTTAGTCAATGATAAAAAAAAGAAAGAAGAAAACCAAATTATTAGTATCAAAAATAAAAAGGGTGAATCTACCTCTAATGAAGAGGAAATGAAAAAAATAATGAGGAATTATTTTTCCCACTTGTATGCATATAAATATGACAATCTTGGTGAAATGGATGAATATTTACAAAATCACAAGTTGCCCAGATTAACTGAAGAGGAAGTGAATTACCTAAATAATCCCATCTCAGAAAAAGAAATCAAAAAAGCCATCAATGAACTCCCTAGGAAAAAATCTCCAGGGCCAGATGGGTTCACTAGTGAATTCTATCAAACATTTAAAGAACAATTGATTCCAATACTCTCCAAACTATTTGGGAAAATTAGTGAAGAAGGAGTCCTACCAAATTCTTTCTATGACACAAATATGGTACTGATTCCTAAATCAGGAAGAGATAAGACAGAGAAAGAAAATTATAGACCGATTTCCCTCATGAACTTAGACGCAAAAATTCTAAATAAAATATTAGCCAAAAGACTCCAACAAGTTATCACAAAAATAATACACTTTGATCAGGTAGGATTCATTCCAGGAATGCAAGGATGGTTTAATATTAGGAAAACCATCAGTATAATTGAGCATATCAACAATAAAACTAGCAGAAGCCACATGATCATCTCAATAGATGCAGAAAAGGCTTTTGACAAAGTACAACATCCATTCCTATTAAAAACACTAGAAAGTATAGGAATAAATGGAGCCTTCCTTAAAATAGTTGATAGCATCTATTTAAAACCATCAGCAAGTATTATATGCAATGGGGATAAACTAGAAGCCTTTTCAATAAGATCAGGAGTGAAACAAGGATGTCCACTATCACCCCTCTTATTCAATCTGGTACTAGAAACAATAGCAATAGCAATTAGAGAAGAAAAAGAAATCAAGGGAATAAAATCAGGCAAAGAAGTGACCAAGCTATCACTCTTTGCAGATGATATGATGATATACTTAGAGAATCCTAGAGAATCAAGTAAAAAACTACTTGAGACAATAAATAAATTTGGCAAAGTTGCAGGATATAAAATAAACCCACATAAATCCTCAGCATTCCTGTACATCTCTAATGAAACTCCACAACAACAGATAGAAAGAGAAATCCCATTTAAAGTCACTGTAGACATTATAAAATATTTGGGAATCTACTTGCCAAAACAAACCCAGAATCTATATGATCACAACTACAAAACACTTCTCACACAAATAAAATCAGATCTAAATAGTTGGAAAAATATCAATTGCTTGTGGCTGGGTCGAGCTAATATAATAAAAATGACAATTTTACCCAAACTAAACTATATATTTAGTGCCATACCAATCAATTTACCAAAAAATTACTTTCTAGAGTTAGACAAAATAATAACAAAATGTATTTGGAAAAACAAACAGTCTAGAATATCAAGGGAATTAATGAAAAGTAATGCTAGGGAAGGTGGAGTAGCTATGCCAGATCTTAATCTGTATTATACAGATTATTACAGACAGCAGCAGTCATCAAAACTGCTTGGTACTGGCAGAGGTGTAGAGTAGTGGATCAATGGAATAGATTAGGTGCAGGAGACCCAGCAGTTAATGAATATAGTAATCTATTGTTTGATAAACCCAAAGACCCCAGTTTTGGGGATAAGAATGCACTGTTTGACAAAAACTGCTGGGAAAACTGGAATACAGTATGGCAGAAAGTGGGCATAGATCACTATCTAACACCATATACCAAAATAAAGTCTAAATGGGTGCATGATCTAGGTGTAAAGGATGATACTGTAAGCAATTTGGGAAAGCAAGGAATAGTTTACCTGACAGACTTGTGGAGAGGGGAAGATTTTAGGACCAAACAAGAATTAGAGTGCATTATAAAATGCAAAATGGATAATTTTGATTACATTAAATTGAAAAGCTTCTGTACAAACAAAGCCAATGTAACCAAGATCAAGAGGGAGGTGGGAAATTGGGAAAGAATTTTTACAACTTGTGTCTCTGATAAAGGACTCATTTCTAAAATTTATAGAGAATTGAGCCAAATCTATATGAATACAAGTCACTCCCCAATTGATAAATGGTCAAAGGATATGAACAGGCAGTTTTCAGAGAAAGAAATTAAAGATATCTATAAGCATATGAAGAAATGCTCTAAATCACTATTAATTAGAGAAATGCAAATCAAAACAACTCTGAGATACCACATCCCTCCAGTCAGATTGGCTAAGATGACAAAACAAGAAAGTGACAAATGCTGGAGAGGATGTGGACAAATTGAAACACTGATACATTGTTGGTGGAGTTGTGAACTTATCCAACCATTCTGGAGAGCAATCTGGAATTATGCCCAAAGGATTATAAATAATTTCATACCCTTTGACCCAGCCATACCACTTCTAGGGTTATATCCCAACGAGATCATAGAAGTGGGAGGAAGACCCATATGTACAAAAATATTTTTAGCAGCCCTTTTTGTTGTTGCAAAGAATTGGAAACTAAAGGGGTGCCCATCAATTGGGGAATGGCTAAACAAGTTGTGGTATATGAATGTAATGGAATATTATTGTGCTATAAGAAATGAGGAGGTGATGGATTTCACAATTACCTGGAGAGACTTATACAAACTGATGCTGAGGGAGAAGAGTAGAATCAGAAGAAATTTGTATACAATCACAGAAATACCATATCTGTGATGACCAACTATGACAGACTGGACTCTTTTCAGCAATGCAGTGATATAAGTCAATCCCAAAAGACTCAAGAAAGCGAGAAAAGCGCCATCCAGAAATATAATTAGAAAGAATTGAGCCTGAATCCTGATAGAGCAAACTAAATGATCTTTTTCTTTTCGTTGTTTGGTTTTTTTTCTTCCTTACCATCTTTCATCCCACCTAGTACAATATGCCTTTGTAATTGGAATAATGTTTAATATGAATGCATTTGCAGATCTCATACTGGCTGTCGTGGGGGAAGGAGGGAGGGAAGGAAAGGAAATTTGAAAATCAAGGAACTATGGAATTGAATCTTGTTAACTGAAACTAAACTAATAAATTAATTTTAAAAAAAAGAGAAATATTTTCCCCAGTCTGTTTGTCTATGGCAATGCCCATTTAGTGATTAAGGATAGGTAAGAGGGGCGTCTAGGTGGCGCAGTGAGTAGAGTGCTGGCCCTGGAGTCAGAAGGACCTGAGTTCGGTTCGGGCCTCAGACACTTAACGCACACACAAACAAACAAACAAACAAAAAACCTAGCCGTGTGACCTTGGGAAAGTTACTTAACCCCAATTGCCCTTCAAAAAGCACAAAAAAAAAAAAAGGACAGGTAAGAAATGAGGCAAAAAAAATGTCCTCTTTTACCTAGTAAAAAAAAAATCAGTCTGGGAGGGAAAGATACTCAGAGTTTCTGGTAAAAGTAGAAGTAATTTCTATTTATACTCACTCAGAACCATCAAAGCCCAAACAATAACCAAGTGAGACTTGGGCTGGGACCTATTGTTGGTCAATCAATAACAGCCAGAATGATTTGGGTTTAAGGCATCTTCCATAAAAAAGAAATCTAGCCCATAAACCCCAAAATGTACTTCAAGGTTTCAGTGACTAAAATTTATATCCCTTTAGGCAGAGTACCCACAGCTAAGGGTATGGTTCCTTATGTGGACAGAGGAAGAGGAGAGGAAGGAGAGGAAGGAAGGAAGGAAGGAAAGAAGGAAGGAAGGAAGGAAGGAAGGAAGGAAGGAAGGAAGGAAGGAAGGAAGGAAGGAAGGAAGGAAGGAAGGAAGAAAGGAAAGAAGGAAGGAAGGAAGGAAGAAAGGAAGGAAGGAAGGAAGGAAGGAAGGAAGGAAGGAAGGAAGGAAGGAAGGAAGGAAGGAAAGAAAAGAAGGAGGGAGGGAGAGAGGGGGAGAAGAAAGGAGGAAGAAAGGGAGGGAACTGTGTTGCCCAACTGGAACTGCCCAGTTGGACCCCCAATGGGGCAGCTACTACTACTCACAGATTGCTGTTTGTCCTTTGTTCTCAAAAAGGACCATCACTGGGGGTATGAATAACTACTAAGGATGAGGTGAAGGGCATTTTTTTTCAGGCACAGGTAGAACTAGAGGTCCTTTGAGGTCCCTTCTAACTCTAAGATTCTCTGAGTTAATCTGCGATTTTTGCACCTGGGTTTCTGACTGATGCCCTATCTGTTTGAGTTTAGGTTTCTGTTGCTGTTTGTTTTCTTTTTTTAAACACAAGGGACCAGAAAATGATAGGGAGTTGACTACTCAGGACCTTGTCTTTATCAAAGGGCACTGTTTTACCTTCTCAGACTGATAAGAAATTGGCCCCTTTTTCTGTCTCTTTTTTTCTGCAGTTCCTAGGCAGTTTTCTCTGTCCGGACAAAGGAAGAGATAAATAAGTGATAATGAAACAAGGCTGCTGGTGATCTCATTTACCCCTCTTGGACCATGAGGGGAAGAACTGCTCCCTCATCTTCTTTCTGATTCTATGAATGCAGGCAAGGTCATAGCATTGTGTGCAGGAAAAACAGACGGATATATAGTGGAAATAAGGCAGGACCAAGAGAATAGTATACAAAAAGACTATGATAGCTAAAAATAAAACACCACCAAAAGGGGACTGAACTCAGAACAAGTGTGACGAACAATATTGATTTTGGAGAACAGAAGATAGAACAATCTCTCTTTTCAGTAGAGAAAGAGAAACTACAGGTATATACATTGTGAGAAGTTGTTTTGTCATTCTATTATGTTTAAGTTGCTTTATTTATTAGAAAGGAGGGTCCAATGAATACAGGAGTTTATAGGGAAATGACTATGATTGTTTTTAAGCATCAATTTTTATAGAAGAAGAGAGAATAATATAATTTGGTGAATTAAAAAAAGTGTCAATCTGGCATAGAGTTCTCCTGGTCATTGAAGCATACATAATTTATAGTCAGTTTGCTCCTGACTAAAAAGTAGGTTTTCCTTTTTTCACTCATGCCTCTCACACTTTTGTTCTGAATCATTAGAGTATCTTGACCTGTTACTTTTCTTTATATGGAGCCAAAAAAATACCTCATTGCTACTACTACCCATTGTTATTGGTTCTAGTTCTTTCCTTTGAAGTAGCAACAAACTAGTCAAATTTCTCTTGCAAGTGATAACCCTTGAAATAGTTCTTGGAGGGGTGGCTAGGTGACACAGTAAATAGTGCACCAGCCCTGGAGTCAGGTGGACCTGAATTCAAATGTGGCCTCAGACACTTAACACTTACTAGCTGTGTGACCTTGGGCAAGTCACTTAACTCTAATTGCCCTGTCTTCCCCCATCCAAAAAGCAAAAAAAAAACAACAAACCAAAAAACAAAAACATAGTTCGTAGATTCTTGGAATGTTTAAACTTGAGGAGATCCATAGACCTCACATTTTACTTTTCCTATTTTGTGTTTAGTTAGTGTTTGTTCATTTGTTTATTCTCCACTTTAACTGAATAATAGTCTGTTCATAATCTTCTTCCAATTCTGTTAATGTATATCTTCAGAGGTATAATTTTTCCTTGGAGAAACTGCTTTAATTTTATCTATTTTTTTTCTTTTGGCATGTTTACTCATAGTTATTGTTCTTTTCACATAGTTGTTCATTGCTTTTATTAATTTTTTCTTTGACTCATTGCTCAGGATGTCATTGAGTCTCTAGATCCATTTATTTTGCTTTTCTTCACAGTATTAATTGCTATTTTATTGCATTATCCTCTATAAAGGATGTGTTTAGCATTTCTACTTTTTGCATTTATTTATAATTTCTCTTACCTTATTATTTCTCTTCCCTTGCCTTGTACTGGCACATGGCCTATTCCAATAAAGGTCCTGGGGGACACATACACACATGTAGAGATATATGTAGAGATACACACACATATAAGAAATATAGATACACGAGTGTGTATATTCTATTCAATATATTTCTTTCTTTTTCTATTTTATTTATTCAGCTCTGAAAGAGAAACATCAAAATATTCTGTAATTATTATTACTATTATGTCATTTTTTACTACTCAGTTACCTTTTCTTTTTATAAATATAGATACTAATGTCATTCAATGCATATATATTTAATACTGAGATTGTTTCATTGTCTATTTTACCTTTTAAGCATAATGTAGTTTCCTGTTTATCTTTTTTGATTTTGTTATTTAAACTTTTTTAAATTTTTTTTTAATTTTAGCTTTGTCTATTAAAATGACTATAACTACTACTATGGAATCATTTGATGTATACTAAATTCTCTTCCAGTCTTTCATTTTCATTCATTCTTCTTTCATGCTCACTTCACTCTCAGCTCCACTCCTCATTATCTGAAATTTTTTACGTTTTCCCAAGAGCCTTGCCCACATGAGGGTATCTTCCCTTCCTCTGTCTTCACCCCCAACACAGTATCAAAAAGCAAAAGGAACCCAGTGAAGTGGTGTTGAATGAAACCTACAACCTATTATGTGCACCCAGCAATAGTTGTCTCCTTTGTTAGCTGGATGTATATAAAGGTATTGTAAATTTCAAGAAGCATCTCTAACAGAAGGAATGGCCTCAGTCATCAGTCTTGGGGTCTGTCTGAACCAAGCGTGCATGTAGCTCTGCATATAAGCGTCCTTTTGTTTTTGTTTTTTTTTTTTAACATATGTGCTTATATTTATATCTCTAGTGTGTGATACATAGTGCTTAATAAACTCTGTCTCTCTGTCTCCCTCCCTCCCTTTTTCTCTCCCTCCTTTTCCTCTCTCCCTCTCTTTAGACATTTCTTATATCCAACAAAATGTCAGTCTTTGTTTTCTATCAAGTTTGTCATTCTCTTTCACTTTATTGGATTACTTAATCCAATCACCATTTTGAGGTTAAAATTAATAAATTCATATTTTTTCTCCATTTATTTTCTGTTTTAAATTCAAGCATTTTATTTGCAATTAGTGTTCCTTATATTTTTTTTTTAATTCAACTTAATTTTATTTTCAGGTCTCCATTTTTTCCCTCCCACCTCCCATAATACCCATGACAAACATGTTTAGTCTAGTTGCCTATTCTTCTTTGATGTTAGTCGGTTTTCCCCCCTTTCCTATTTAACTGACCATCTGAGTTTCCTTGGATTTACATGCTAATTTTGTAGTTTGTTTTACCCTCTCTTTGGATCCTTCCTTTTATTCACCCAGAGACGCCCATAGTTCAAAATCTTCCCTTCTTTGGCCTTCCTCCCACTAAATCTTCTCAGCTTAAATTTCATTATTTTATGGCATCCTTTTCTAAGAAGTTTACTTACTTTGTATCCTCTTGTATACATTCTAGTTTGCTTCCAAATACTATTCTCCCCATTCAAGTGCTACAACATTACTTGTTCCCACATTACTTTCTCTGTGTCCCTCAATAAAAAGCTTCTTCCCCTGAAGTCAGCTCTATACCACCACTTCCAAATCTTTCCCATAGTTACACTCCCTATTCTTCATGTGACTTAGTAGAAAAACTGTCTTCAACCTTTTATGAATTCAGGGGAACTCAGATTGAGTCACTGCTATGGGACCACCACATAGAAACCATGAGACACAACCTTGCAAGGTTTTTTGTACTGATTGTAGCTGGTATTTGGGATGGCCTAGGGATGGGATCACTGAGTATCTTCTTGTAAGTTTTATTTTTATTTTGAAAAATTCCTACACTTTCTTGTTATTGTTACATGATCTTTGTAGATCATTTGGGAGGTACACAGAATTATCTTTGTCATTGGAGACTTTTATTTCATTTTATTTCATAGTTCAATATATTATGGTCTTTTAAATTTTTTTCTATTCATTTTGACTTTGAAATTAGTCTCATTCTCTTTGTCTCCTTGTTAGCTAAGTTTATATCCAGACTTTCTTGTACATTTTGTACTTTAGCCCTTTTACTCTCATTATTTCATTTCTGATTCTTTTTGTCACCTGTTTCTCTTTTAATGAAGTGGCTTGCTTACCCCTCCCGGGGCACAGAGTATGAGGCTTGAGACTGAGATATGTGTGGGCAGCTAGTTTCCTGTCCAGAGCACACTTTATAGGGAAAGGACTGGTCCCAACTAGTTTTCTAGTCCCCTTTCTTGCAGGCATGTAAGACCCTTCCCCTGTATCTAACTCTGCACTGCCATGCCTTCTACCCTGCTTCCCATAGTTGCACTCTTTCCTCTCAGCAGAATCAATATTTTCTACAATCATTTTTTTCTTAAAGTCAAGAGAAGTCAGACTGAGTCAGCTTTCATTTCTCTCTATTTGGCTCACATTTTCTTCTTTTGAGGCTTTTGGTTGAAGAGGTTTGCAGGAAACTACTTTCATGCTGATCATGTACTTGAATTTCCATTATTTATCATGGTATGTTATTGTTCAAGACTGTATCATTTTTTTTTTATCCTGACTCTATCCTCCAGTGTTTTAGCTGTCTCTCCCAGGTCCCAGATTTGTCAAATTTGACAAGCATGATATTTATTGAATCAGGGTTTGAAGGGATTCTAAGGTCATGTAGTCCAATTTGCATATGAAGAATCCCATCTGTAATATATCTAGTCTTTACTTTCAGACCTGTACTGAGGGGGTACCCACTACTTCCTGAGGCAACCTATTTCATTTTTGGATCGGTCTAACTATTAGTAAGCTTTTGTTTTGTTTTGTTTTCCAGACTTGAAATATGCCTAAGTGCAATCAAATACTTATCTTAGTCATGTCCCCTGAGCCCAAACAGATCAAATCAAACCTTTCTTCTACATGACAGCTTTTCAGATGCTTTAAGATAGACATGTCACTCCTCACTCTCTCCCTCAAAATGTTTTCTAATCACCCCAGTTCCTTCAAGTAATCTCATTTGGCATCATCTCAAGGCCCTTCATCACCCTAGCCATGTTCCAAGTTATCAATGTCCTTCCTAGAATGTAGAATATAAATCTGAACCCTACTCCAGATGTAGCCTGGCCAGTGTAGAACACAATGGCACTATCATCTCTGGACATTGTTCCTCTTAATGTGACTTAAGTTTGCATCAGGTTGTTTTGCAGTCATATCACACCACTGACTTATATTGAGTTTGTAATCCACCAAATGCCCCAGGTCTTTTTCTGATTAACTGCTACCATGTCCCCCTTCTCCATTTTGTATTTATGAAGATAATTTTTTTTAGCCCAAGAGTAAGAATTTACATTTATCCCTATTAAATGTAATCTTACTATATTTGGAGCCAATTTTCTTTAGGAAGTATCTTTGGGATACTTTCCCCCCTCCCAGATGTCTTTCACCTGTAAATCTGATAAACCTTTGACCTATCTAAATCACTGATTTTTTTAAAGCCATAAAACATAAATGTTAAGGCATAAATAAACTTAGGCCTCCTTCCCTTTGCTTAGAATGCTACTTAAGTGTACTACCTCCTATTCCTAAATAAATCACGTGGCAAAGCTAAGACCCTCTGAGAAATTGTTCTCCTAGTTTAAGTCTTGCCTTTCCTTTGTGGAAAATGTCTTTCACCTAATTGATCTGAGCCTCTGACAATTAACCACTAAAAAAAAAAAAAGTAATTCAATTTTAAGCACCAAGAATAAATAGACAAAGAATGAGACTATCAAGAACCTTGAGCCTGCCCTTCAATCACATGTTGAACCTCTGAAGTGTTCAGAGAGGGGCATTTCATTTCCCGTTTTTCCCATCTGAAAGAGGAATTCAGAAATGCTGAGACATTGGCTAACAGAGCTCTGAGGTCAGTTCTTTTGGTATAAAGGAGCACATGACAGACTATTTCACTTGTTGCACCACCCTCATCTTCTTCATTCCTGAGAAAAGCCCTGATAAATCAACTCCAAGAATATCTCCTACAAAAGCTTCTAAACCATTTCTGCACGGAGGTCTCCAGTCACAGAATCTCCCAGGAGTGGGAGAAGCACCCCACTAATTTCAATCAATGAATCAATCAACAAGCATTTATTAAGTGCCTAGTGTATGCCAGCTACTGTGCTAGGCACTGAAGATACAATGACAAAAATAGAAGACCCTGCCTTCAAAAAAGCTTACATTCTAATGGAGGAAACAGCATGCATATATATAAAGTACATATGAAACAGATACAAGGTAACCTTGATGGGGAAGGCACTATTAGCTGGGAGAAATCAGAAAAGGCTTCATGCAGAAGGTGGGATTTGATCTGGGTTTTGAAGGAAATCAAGAATTCCAGGAGGTAAAGGTGGAGAGGGAGTACATTTCAAGCATGGGGCACAACCAATGCAAAGGCACAGAGACGGGAGACAGAGGTCATGGGTCAAGGAGTCCAGTTTGGCTAGGCTGTAAAGTATGTGGAGGAGAGTAATATGTAATAAGGCTGGAAAGGTAGTTTGGGAACAGATTGTGAAGAGTTTTAAGAGCCAAAGTTCATACTTAATCCTAGATGTTAGAGGGAGTCACTGGAATTGAGTGAGGTGTGAAGGAGTGACATGGTTGGACCCATGCTTTAGGAAAATCACTCTGCCAGCTATGTGGAGTTTAGACTGCAAAAGGGAAAGTCTTGAGGCAAGGAGATCAATTAGGCCATTGCAACAGGCCAGGTAAGAGGTAATGACCTGAACTAGGAATGTAAGTGGAAATAAAGTGATGGACACAAGATACGTTCTGAAGGAAAATCAAGATTTGGCAATTTATTGGATATATTAGGTGAATGAGGAGTTGAGAATGACATCATAGTTAAGATATTAGTATCCTGGGCATGTCTAATGGTGTCTTTGACAGTTATAGGGGAGTTTAGAAAAGGGATATGTTTGGGCACAAAAGATGAGTTCAGTTTTGGATGCCAAGTTGGAGATGTCTACAGGACATAATTCACAATATCCAATAGGTAACATTGAACTGGAGCATAGGATTGAGTGTTTGGCTTGATATATATAAATCTGACTGTCTTGAACATAAAAATTACTAAACCTCTAGGAAGTGATGAAGTCACTAAGTGAGAATGTGTAAATAACAGACCAAACCAAAAATACTCCTTTCTTTCTCATCAACCTTTCCCAGACCTTTCTTTAGTTCTATGACATCTCAGTGACTGAAGGGCTAAAGGAGGAACATTTGGTTGCTCTGAAGATTTCCAAACCAGGTACTTAAGGGACTAACTGGGTTTTTCCTAGGGAGCTTGTGAATGCTCTTACACTATGCACTGTGAGTTCCTTCCCTGCTAGATGCTTTCAGTCTTATACATATGGGTTTCCCAAAATGTGCACGAGTGGTATAGTCTAAGTTCATCATTAAGAATTATCAATCTACTGCTGGAAGGGATCTTAGGTATCATTTAGTCCAACCTCCTCAATTTACAAGTGAGGAAACTGAGGTGCAGTGGGTTTAAGTAACCTGACCAATGTTAGACAAACAATAAGTGGCAAAGTTGGGGTTGAACCCAAGTCTATCAATTAACAAGTGTTTGTGAAGTGCCTACTATGTGCCATGAATAAGTCCTCTGACTTCAAATCCAGGACCAATTTCAATGCACCATACTACATCCAGTGATACATAAAAAGCCAATTTTTCTCCAAGAGAAGTTTTTGCAGATATGATAATTCAAGCACAAGTACTTCATTTTGCCAACATTTCTCAAGAGCCTATTTTCCTTTTATTCCTAAACATAGTCCTCTGAAGCAACTTCAGGGACAGCGGGAATCTTGAAAATACTCAGAAACTATTCTTATATGACATCACCCAAACACAAAGGCTATTCAGCCTTTGCTTTTAGACCTCTAGTGAATAGAAAAAAAAAGGGAATAAGCATTTATTAAGAGCCTACTATGTGTCAGGCACTGTGCTAAGCACTTTACAAATATTATATCATTGGACCCTCATATTAACCCTGAGAGGTAGGTGTGATAATGATCTCCATTTTACAATTAAGGAAACCGAGGCAGACAGAGGTTAAGTGACTTTCCCAGGGTGATACAGCTATTAAATATCTGAAGCTGCATTTGAACTCAGGTCCTTCTCACTCGAGGCTCAGGACTCTCTCCACTGTGTCACCTAGCTGCCAGAGAGGGGAGACCACTACTACCTCCCAAGGCTAGAAAGCTCCAATTGTTAGGATTAAGGATTAACACACCCAAACAAGTCAAGTAACAAACACCTAATATTTATTAATAAATTAGTACACTTGAAGGCATTTTATTTTCCACATCAGACCCTTACCACCATCACCACCACCACCACCCACTACTCCTTCCACTCCAAAGTGGCCTTAAGCCACCTTCACATTCAATTCTTGCAACTGAGTATTAACAGACTCTGTGTGTGTGTGTGTGTGTGTGTGTGTGTGTGTGTGTATGCACATGGGCATGTGTGTGTGTGTGTGTGTGTGTGTGTGTGTGTGTGTTCATAATGGGAGCATAAGAGTTGCAAATATATCGGACAAGAGTTCTTACAGTTGCAGCCATTTTAAGAAAAGTGATTGCATGATGGTAGATACCACCAGGACCAAGCAAGGTTGTGAGGCCCAACTGGAACTATTAGCAATGCATGTATCAAAAACCAAGACATCTCGTAAAGCATAACTGGGCAAACCCCGACCTATGGAAAAGGGGCAGGGTCCTGATGGGGCTCCGGTTCCTGCATCCCAGAGCGCAGCATCAACACTGCATGACTGCTCAGTCCACAATAGGCAAGGATGCCACATAACTGTATTCACAAGTCCTAAAGACCAAAGGAAGGACTCGTCCCCCACGAGAGCTTCTGTTTAAAAGGAGTATGAGTAAACCGAACATTCTATGTATTGTCCAGGCAAATACCATAAATCAAGGAGAGTGCTAGTCAAACATCAGCCATGTATACAAATAATATAACAGGACACATTAAAAAGTTAACTCAAGTAAAAACTGGTCACGTGAATGTGACTCGGTATTGAGCCTCTAATTTCCTTTACCCCGGAGGAAAAATGATTATCGATATAAAAGAAAAACTGTAAGGGAAGGGAAATGGAAGGAGGGGATGAAGCAATGAGACTTCAAATTGAGAACAAGAGAGAGACTTGACATTAAATTTGAAATAAACAAAAGGCATTAGCAACACCCCAAATTCAGTGTGCAGGGGCAGAGGAGAAAGGTCACATCATACTCATGGTCAGTTAAGTGAATTTAAAGTGCACAGAATGATTGGAAGGAATATAAAAATGCTGAATAGAGAAAAGACGAAGCTTTAAAACAACACACTGGCAATTACAACTGGAAAGGGTGTATGAACTTGTCCTTTCTCAAGAATGGGAATAAAAAGAAAAGAACTCAAAACACCGGCCCTGTATTGCAGTTAAAAAAAAAAGATCATGTCTCCTAGCTGTCCATCATCTTTACCAAGCGCCCTAAGCAATGATCCAGAGTGCAGCATCCCCAGTGTCCTACAGTAGATCGGGAAGATGGCTATAAACAGAGTCCAGGAGTGTCTGGCTGGCTTCCTGGCTCTTGACTCCAATAATCTCAAACAGCCTGTCCAGCTTGTCCTCAGCCTGAGGGATTTCCTCAATCACATGCAGTTCCTCTGGATTTAGGATATGGAGCATATCATCAAAGATTGGCTGCAAGTCACAAGGGTCCAAGCGTACCTGCCGCAACACTGTGTCTTTCTTTTCTGTGGCAGAGATAAGACAGAAAAATACATTTGTAATCAATGAGTCAGTCAACAGGCATTTAATAAAGCAGATACTTTATGTATCTTTGGCCTACAAAGGTGAAAACAAATAATGGGGAAAAATAGACCCTAATCTCAAGGAGTATACATCTTAATGAAGAAGACAAACAGAAAAATAACTAAGTACACATAAGATGGGTGGCACAGTGCTGGACCTGAAATAAGGAAGACCTGAGCTCAAATCCCACCTCAGATATTTTGGTTGTCATCTTAACCTCTGTCTGCCTCAGTTTCCTCATGTGTGAAATGAGGGTAATAATAGCACCTGCCTTGAGGAGTTCTTGTGATGGTACAATGAGATATTATTTATAAAGTGCTTTGCAAACTTAAAAATTCCATATAAATGTTTGCTGTTGGTGGTGGTGCTATTGGTGGTATAAATAAGGCGAAAGTACCGGCAACTGGAGGGATCATGAAAGGCCTCTGGAAGATGCCTTCAAATGTACTAAATTATTAATAAATATTAGGTGTCTGTTACTTGACTTTTTGGGTATGTGGAAAAAGGCCTATGGAAAAGACTACATGGCAGAGGAGAGGAGAGAGAGCATTACAGGCATGGGAGACAGTTCATAGAGCACTGTGGCTGGGAAAGCAGACAGAAATGGCCCAAGGAAGCAGATACTAGACTGAGGCTGTCTTTCTTTCACCTTTCCCTCTTTCTCTGTTTCCTTGCCTTCTCATTTTGAAAAGAGTCAGTAAAACATCATTAATGAAGACCTGTGAAAAGGTCTGTCTTGATTAGGGAAATAGTAGAATGTCTTCAAAGAAAACTAATGATCACTTTCAGTTGTACAGAAGGCAACTCAAATTAGCCCAAAGAAAGCTATGTTAGTAGAACCTATTCAAGTACCTTTTTTAATAAACAGATAAAAATGGTTTGTATTTAACACATAGAAACTGATTTGCTATAAAGGAGTTCTTCAAAAACATTCTTTTTTTTTTTTTGCTTTCTGGAGGGCAATTGGGGTTAAGTAACTTGCCCAAGGTCACACGGCTAGGTTTTTGTTTGTGTGTGCATTAAGTGTCTGAGGCCGGATCCGAACTCAGGTCCTTCTGACTCCAGGGCCAATGCTTTACTCACTGAGCTACCTAGCCACCCCCAAAAACATTATAAAGTGACTTAACAGAAGATGATTAAAATGCTTGGAAATTTTTTTGGCTAACTTGAGGGAGTGTTAACTGAGCTTCTATCCAAATGATCAAAAATCCCAAACTCATGTAGTCTGGTCATTCACCCGCTCCTCTGACTGTAAGATTTCAGTCCAGGTGAAGTGAATGGAACCTTATGAATAATTTCTTTTGCTTTACAACTACACTTTACATTTGAGGAAGCAATCTTAAGGATTGAATATTTAATGGTCTTTGGAGTTGGATTTATAGGTTACATTCATTATAACTAATACAAAACAAACTTAGGATCATAGGTTTAGGGCAGAAATGGATCTCAGGGCTTATCTAATCTGAGCACCTCATTTAGATGAGGTAGCTAAGGTCATCAAACTGGCTTTGTTTGTTTATGGACCAGATCTGTGATTTCAATGAAATGAGGGTGCTCCTGGTGTAATGGTAATAGGAATTTGAAGATTTTCCCTGCCCCTTAACAGGCCTAAAGGAATTTTGAGATCTTCCCTGCTTTGAAGATCTTTGTGCCCCCTAATAGGCTAAATGTAATCACATGGAGCCTCTGGTGGGAGGAGTTTGCTGAAAGATAGAGCAGAGCCCACAGGAAGCTGGGAATCAGAGCAATTAGAGCTGGAGGGAGGAGAGGATGCACCTAGGGAGACAGCTAGTCTTGTGGGAAGACTAATGGATGGCGAATCTCTGCTGTGTTATGGTGTATTAACTTCTATGTTGCTATGATGGATTTGACTTTCTGGTGTCTGAATAAATGTTTTGCTTTTGTCATATACATGGAGAGTCTGTTATATTTTGTGATTGAGAATTGTGCTGGCATATTTACAGTCACTCTCAGTGTTGTGAATATTGCATTAGCACTACACCTGGTAAGAAATTTTTATCAATTCAGATGATAACTTACAGTCTCAGATAGTCTTTTTGGGGTGCTGAGAAATTAAGCAATTTATCCAGAGTGATATGGGACCTAGATCTTCCTAATTCAAAAGTCAACTCTTTATCCACTACTCCATTCTGCCTTTCCCATCATTTTACAGAAGAGGAAACTAACGCCATCTAGTCCAACTGTCATTTTATAGATGAGATTTAAGTGACTTGACCAAGGTCACACAAAATAGTAAGTAAAAGTCCTAGAATTTGAACTCCAAACTTCTGACTACAAACCCAGGACTCTTTCTACTCTGATATGCTTCAAATCTCATATAACATAATAGGATACTTGAAGGAAATTTCTATAAGGGAGAGTCAAACAAGTGATCATTTTTCCTAAGTGTATCACTAACAATGTATGCATCATTGAAGAGGCACTCTTGGGATTCAAGTACCCACTCCTACAATATGAAGTTTGGCACCATCTCTGTGTGTGTGTGTGTGTGTGTGTGTGTGTGTGTGTGTGTGTGTGTGTGTGTGTTTTGAAGTATTTTAAAGATGTGCTTTGACTACTTCAGATCCAGGAGTCTATCAGGGGAATGCTGGATATGATCATTTTTTGTTGTTAAGTCATTTCAGTCATTTCTGACTCTTTGTGAGCCTGTTTGATTTTTTTTTATTGTTGTTTGTTTGTTTGTTTGTTTTTGACAAAGATACAGGAGTGATTTGCCATTTCCTTCTCTAGTTCATTTCATAGTTGAGAAAACTGAGGCAAATAAGGTTAAGTGACTTGCCTAGGGCCACACAGCTAGAGAGTTGTCTGAGGCCAATTAGGAAGATGGTTCTTCCTGATTCCAGTCCCGGCACTCTAACCACTGTACCACCTGGCTGCCTATTCTTTCTTCCTACGTTCCTTCCAATTCGTTTTAGATGTACATGGGAATGTGTGCTTAGTCCTGGGCTTGTTGACCTTTGGTTTATTTGGTTATTTTAGTTATTACCTTTGGTAATAAAGGAGCCATTCCTGCTCAGAGCAGAGGAGCCACTGGATGTAGAATCACAACGGAGAAGGGGTTCTGACTCATCCACGAAGAAGCCCTTGTTTTTATCCATGGGGGATGGTTCCACAGTCAGGACAGTAGCATTCTCAGACTTCGGGTTGGGGCTTGGGATAGGGCTGGGACTGAGTGGGGTTGGACTTGATGGAAGGGCCAGCTTGTCAGTTTCCAGCTGTAAAAAGTAAAAAAAAAACAAAGCATTTTCTTTAGCAAATAACCTTTATTTTCCTTTTCTTATACATTTCATATTATTCAACTCCCCCCCTTCAATGTCTTGCATAAGGAATAATTGGGTAATTATAACAGGAAAATTAGATTATAAACAGTTAAATCTAGAAGGGATTTGAGCAAACCATTTTAGAGATAATGAAATTGAGGTCCATAGAGGTGAAAGACAAAAAGATTTGGTAGCTATTAGTAAAGCCAGGGCTAAGCACTCAGGTGTCCTGAGTTTTTGTTTATTTGTTTAACCCACTGTACTGCACAATTCAGTAGTTCACATTGGATTTAAAGCAGCAGCACATCTTTTTTTGTTGTTGCTTGGTTGGATTTTTTGCTTTTTTTGGAGGGGGGAAGGTAGGGCAATTGGAGTTAAATGACTTGCTCACAGTCACACAGCTAGTTTTTTTTTGTGTTAAGTGTCTAAGGCCAGATATGAACTAAGGTCCGCCTGATTCCAGGGCTGGTGCTTTATTCACTGTGCCACCAACTGCCCTAGCACATCTTGAAAACATCCAGTTTACTGCTTCTGTGGTAAAGCTATATGTGGTCACCTAGCCTTTTAAAGTTTCAGTAACAGTAATTATAGCCTCTGTAGGAGAAGCTATGCAAACAAGTGTTATGTTATCTCTCATTTTTTTCAAAATAAGCTAATGTAACTCAAAAAGGGAAAGTCACTTTGAAGTATACAGAAGATAGTAAGTAGGAAAGTCAAGATTTGACCTAGGAAAGGCACTTTGGAAAGGGTTCTGGACTTGGAATTAGAAGACCTGTGTTTAAAAATGAAGAAATTGGATGAGATAATCTCTAAAATTTGGGGTGGAGAGGAGGGAATAAGCATTTATTAAATGCCTACTATGTGCCAGGAACTAGGCTAAGTGCTTTTACATATATTACCTCACTTAATTCCCACAACAACCCTGTGAAGTAGGAGCTATCATTTACCTCATTTTATAGTTGAGGAAACTGAAGCTGACAGGTTAAGTGACTCACCCAGGTTTACGCAGACAGTAAATATCTGAAGCCAGATTTGAACTCAGGTCTTTATAACCTCAGGCTCAGCATAGCATTCTATCCACTACCACCCAGCTGCCTCCAAAGTGACATCCATATTATCCTGTGATTCCGTATCTGGTCTTTTTCAACCACACCAAAATTGTATTTCAAACAAAATAATAATAATAATGAGAGAGAGAGAGAGAGAGAGAGAGAGAGAGAGAGAATATGCTACGAAGGTAAAGCTAGAAATGAGAGAAGAATCAAGATGACATTGTCACACTGTGCCATCCCATGAACTATCCAATTCAACAAGCAGTTTTTTAAGCACTCGCTATGTATCTGTACTAGGTGTAGTGCTAAATAAATCCAGAGGTGGGGAAAAGACAAAATAGCAAACAGTCCCTTCCTCTCATTAAGTATCAAGTCTACTACTTGGAGGTTACACAATACACAAACAGTAAAGCTCATGTAAAATTATCTGAGGAACAAAATAATAGTATGGAAAAGGTTTCCATAAGAGGCAGAATATAAACTAAGCCTTAAACAAAGGTCACACAAGGAAGGAGTGTTTGAGGCCGCATTTGAACTCAGGACTTTTTAATTCCATTCCTGATACTCCATCTAAAGCACCACTTAGTTGCCTCAAAAGTATGAATTCTGACACTGCGAACCTGGGTGACTGAAAGAATGCTGGGGTTGTGAAGAAAAATAGGGAAATTGAGAAGAAGAATAGGTTTTGGTAGGAAAGTAATGAGATCTACTTTGTACATGCTGAACTTGAAGTGATGATTAGACACGCAGGCAGAAAGGGCTAACGGGAAATGATAATGCAGATAATGCTCAGGAATCAATCAGTCAACATTTACTAAGTGCCTAGTGTGTACCAGAAACTATGCTAAGAGCCAGGAAAGAAATCTGTTCTAGATATAACAGAGTTGAGAATCTCATATATAGAATATAGCACCTATGGGAACTGATGAGATAACCCAAAGCAAAGAGAAGGGGGCAAAGCTGTGGTCTTGAGTGCCACCCATGGTTGGGGGGTGGGACTTGAATCATGATATAGCCTGCAAAGAAGTGGGTGAAGAAGAGGGCAGAAAGACAGGAGAACCAGTAGAGGGCAGTGTCATGAAAGACAATCGAAGAAAAAGTATTCAGAAGGTGGGAGTGGTCCAGTGTCACAAGCTAAAGGGAAAAGGCCATCAAAGATTGGGCAATTAGGAGATTATTGGTAATCTTGAATATAGCTGTATAAAACAAGTTTAGAAGTCAAGTTGCAGGGATAGAAGAAGTGAGCGGAAAAGCAATTAATCAATCAAAAAGCATTCATTTATCACCTGCCCTGGGTCAGGCACTGTTTTCAGTGCTCAGGATACAAAAAGCAAAGGAGGAAACAGTCCTTGCCCTTAAGGATTGTAAGATCACAGATAAAGAGGTGGAAAAAATGTTAGAGGCTATCTCGTCCAACACCCTTCATTTTACAGATAAAGAAACTGATGCCCAAAGAGATTACATAACTTGCCCAAAGTTATCCAGGTGGTAAGTGGCAGAGCCAGATTTTGAATTTTGAATCCAACATTCTTTCTAACTCTGCTTCCCACATATTGGAAGGCTTACCTCCTATGGGTGGGGACAATATGCATATTTTATGGCTAGAGAAAGATATTTACAAAATATATACACAAAAACCAAATCTCAGATGATTCAGGGGAGCAAGTACTGGAAGTTGTCTGGAAAGGTAGCCCTTGAGCTAAATTGCAAAGAATCCTTAAGCTAAGCATTCTAGGAGGTACAAGGGAAGAGGAAGGTCATTCCAGGCATGGAGACAGGCTTTGGAACAAACATTTGTTACGTACTTAATATAAGCCAGACACTGTGCTAAGCACTGGGAATATAAAAACCCTTTATATAAAAACTCTCCCTACCCTCAAGTTCAGATGACAACATGCAAAGAATTACATACATACAAGATATATACAGGGTAAATTGGAGATAATAGTAATGAGGCCATTTTGGCTAGACCACAAAGTTCATAAAGGGGACTAATATGTAAGTAATAAGGCTGAAAAGATAAGCTGGGACCAAGTTAAGGAGGGCTTTGAATGCCAAACAGAAGACTGTGTTTTTAACTACAGAGGTAACAGGGAATCACTGAAGTTTACCAAGTAGGGAAGTGACATGGTCAGACGTGGACTTTAGGAAAGTCTTAAAGTAGTTGTAGAGCAGATGGATTGGAGTAAGGAGAGACAAGACAAGCAGACCAATTAGGAGGCTCTTGTAATAATCCAGTCAGTAAAGAGCAGTAAAGACTTGAACTGGGATAGTAACTGTATGTATGAGTGGAGCAGAGGAAACATATAGGAGAATTTATCATAACAAGAGACAGCAAGGAACGGGAGGTGTATGGGAGGATGAATCACAATGTTAAGAGCTAGAATGGACCTTACCAATGATCTAGTCCAATCTTCTCATTGTTACAGGTAAGGAAATACAGGGTGCTGTTTGTTGCTATCAACCTCCAAAGGTTACACCTTTGCTACCAGTCTCAGTAGAAAGTAAATAGGAATATGAATTGCTTGTTTGTTTTTAAGATGAAAATGATATATCAGAACATTCATGCCTCTGATCAGAGCTCTGAAAAGTACCTAAGTCAGAAGTTGACTAACAGGACCTTAAGCATTACTAGTTTGCCCATCCTTGGGGAGATCATGGACACTCTTAGGTAACACAATTCTGAGGGAAACTGACCCCTCTGTGGGAGGTTGTAATGTAAAGAGAGCTTAGCCTCGAACTTGTGGAATCCTTTAGTCCATTTATTTGCTCTCTTGGAGTCCCATGCAACTGTTAAAAGTTGGGGACCCAGGGAGTCCAGATTCCACAATGCAGGGCATGAGTATGACCTGAAATTCTCCCAAGAGCTGATTCTCAAATTCCCTTTATAGCCCCCATTATTGGAATAATAATATTTTTATATATCCAGGTTAATAGAGTTGCTACTTGTAAGATACTTGATTCCTAAATGGTTTAAAGTCACATAGTTGGATTGGTTTATTTAAATTTCTTTTTATTTGGGAATTTGGATCTCTCTTATTGCACAAAAGAAAAAGAAAGAATCTTCCTTTTCTTCTTAATCACCTAGTCACAGGCTAATACTTAGAATTGGAAGGAATGAGGTGATCCAGCTTAACCTCAACCCTCTCCGTTTTATAGATAGAGAAAAAGAGTGAGAGATGAAATCACTAGCTCAAGGTCATACAGGTAAGATACAATCATATTTGAACTCGGGTCTTGTGCCTCCAAATTCAGCACTCTTTCCACAGTTTCATCCAACCCCCCCTCCCCAACTTCCAACACATACAATTTAGGTCACAGCCTCGACTTCTTAAATTTGCATCGTATATGATAGTGGTTTTCTTTCTTAATGTCCCAAGTCATGGCTCTCAGAATCCTAAACCAACTTTGTCCTTTGTTTATTTCAGGGGAATGCAGACTCCTTAAGGACAGGCACTGCTTCACTTTTGTCCAGAACAAAATAGACATTTAATAAATGCCTGTTGATTGATTGATTCACCAACCCCATGGTTAACATCCATTTTAAGTGACAAATGCATAGTCATTCAGGAAAGCTATCTTAATGAAGTGTCAAATAGCAATTTCCTTTTTCCAAGCTCAGAAACACTGTTGCATAGATACAGACACCAGGGCATGCATGTGAACAATCAGGGTAATTATCCCAGACACCTAAAGTTAACACACATCTTTACCCCAGGTTCCATGGCTATCTACCATGAGAGATCTGGGGTGGGGGAACAGGCTTACAAGATGCAAATGATGCTCACTCTTTCCTCTTTCCTTTTGAATTGACAGTCCCCCAGCAATGTGAAGGCTGGCTTCCTCAAAGTCTCTTCCTTCTCTAATTATGCTGGAAAACCAAACCCTGTCTGAAATGGCACCTGGTTTCTCCTCCCCAGTTAGGGCAGGAGGCATTGGGCACCAGGGTGATTTACACTTGATAGCTCGCCAGTTGTAGAAGGAACAAAGCAAACACAGCTGCCACTTTAACAGCATTTAAGGCCTGAGGGGGAAAAATTTCCCTGCTGCAGATTCCGGATTCTGAAATGGCCTCGGCTGCCCATGTGTTCTGCTGTAGCAATGGCTTTTCTCTCCCGCCCACACCTTGCTTATGTTTCCAGTTTGATTTAAAAGGCTTGGATCAGAATCTTTCCCAGCTGCCACCCTCCTGGTCCACCGAAGAGTTGGGCTTTTTGCCTGCTTTTGTGCATGTTCGCTCATGTTGCTGTTTTGTAATAGACCATGGTACATTCCCCTCCTATCATGAAAAAGTACATGGTCATTCATAACAAGACACATTTCTTATTCATCCAATAGGACAAAGCCATATTTGTCCACATACTGGTTTCTCGGGAACATCTATCTCATTAGAAGATATGGTTCTGACAGTCAACATTGGGCACTGTTCTTGAGTTTTTAAAACACAAAACCAAAGAATTTGCCACCCACAAATCACATGCCCATTGGCTGAGAGACTGTGGTGTGTGTGTGTGTGTGTGTGTGTGTGTGTGTGTGTGTGTGTGTGTGAGAGAGAGAAGGGGGTGGAATCCACCCACCTCACTCTCCCCCTCCCTGCCCCATCCTAATTCAACAAGCTTACATTTTTCATTCTATTTCATTTTTGCCAATGGGTCCCTTTCAGCAGCAGAACAACTGGTTGAATTTCCACATGCTCCAGGATGGTGAATGCATAGCAGAATACACAGCTCCCCTTTCTCCCTGCTGCTGAAAGAACTCTAAGCAGTTATCAAAGGCCCCCTAAGAATTCTTGCAACATATTCAACATATTAAGTTAAGGTCCTTGTTTTTGTGAGGGGAGGCCTGACCATGACTGCCCTCTAAGAATATGACTTAGGTGACAAGGATCACTTTGTGCCCTGAGCTCCAGTAGTTGGTAGCAAATCAGATTTCTGAAAATTACATTTGCTACTGGATTTCTACTATTTTTCCCACATGGAAGGAAGACAGTCTCTAGATTAAGCTTTGTTAGAAAAATTCCCATCACTGGGACTCTCACTGCAGCTTTCTCAGCTCCCAGAAATCTTTTTTCTTATTCCTTTTGCCTGTTTCTGCTTGTACTAGGGGAATTCCCTACACCACCTTTTAAAAAAAGTTAATGAACTTAATCATTAACAAACATGAACATTTTAAAATATAGAAAAGGAAAAAAGGCTGAATATGAAACCATGAACTTATACTCATTGTAAAGTACATGTTGAAATGAAATATGGCAGTTAACAAAACTCTAGTTTATGTCCATAGCTTCCTGAGTATTTCTCATGTGTAATAAAATGAAGGCTGCAATGCCATACATTCCCAATAGGCCTTGCCGCCCAATTCCTGGTGCACTTGGAGAAGGAAATCACTCAGTGGGGTGAATATAACTACTAAGACAAACTGAAAGTGGCTAATTAGATTTGAGGTATCATCACCTTATACAAAATGTCTAAGCTTTCTGAGGGGAAGAATGGGGAATGCCACTTGAGCATCAAGGTAGTAAAGTGAGTAAGAGTACTGAACCAGGAGTCAGGAAGATGAATTCAAATCCCACTGTAGATACCTACTAACTGTGTGACCCTGGGAAAGTTAACCTCTCCTTGCCTCAGTTTCCTCATCTGCAAAATGAGGGTAATAACAGTATCTCCTTGTCAGGCCTGTTATGAAGATGAAATGACATAATATGTACAGTGCTTTGCAAATTTTAAACACAAACACAATATAAATGCTATCTATTATAATAGTTTAGTAAATAGAAGGCCAGTCTTAGAGACAAAAAAGCCTGGCACTGACTCCTGCATTTGGCTGTGTGATACCAGCCAAGTCACTTAACCCCTCAGTCTACCAGGCCATTCTCTAAAGACCAGCAATTTGCCCGATCTATAACAGTAGAGAAAGGTTTTTTTCCCTACCCCTATGAAATCCCTGTCTGAACACACACACCCCTCTATTCCACTAATGCTGTAAATTAAAATTCAGCATATTGAATTTGTTTTAAATGAAACATAGATATGGAATTATTTAGGTACTGTAGGATAATACACAGTTGCACTAAGCAAGCAAGCAGATTAATTCTCAACAGGTTCCTCTCCTCCTGAGAGCTAGGCCATAACGGCATATGTACTACTGTTCCCTTAAAAATGTTGCAGCTGCTGCAGAGTTTGTTTAAACTGGTATCCAAGAAACAAGGAGGTTCAAAGATGTGCCCATGGCTTTGGCAAGTCAGGTCTCAGAGTAATGCCAGTTTGTACCAGAATTTATTTTGCCTCCTCTCTGATTCCAAAACGTTACTGCCAAGAGGCAAGAGACAGACCAAATTGCAGAGACTGACATCAAATTTGGCCACTTACTGTGATGTGTTCATCAAATATTTGAATAGACTTTGGAGAGAGCAGTCAAAATTCAGTCTTTGATGTTTCAGTGCCTAGGGGGAAATTGTGTTAATCTGTAGGGCTCATTTGGGAAATGATAGAATAAATAAGGAAAGAAGAATTAAAGGGAGAGGATAATAAAGTATTACTTCATGTATCCATAAGACTTTTCTTGGAAAGAACAAGTCTGTAGCATGTCCATGAAGTAGAAATGTTAGGGCTACATCAGTTGAAGAATGGCTACACAAGCTGGGTGGTATAAGAATAGAATATTTCTGTGCTTTAAGAAATAATGTATGTGATGAGTACAGAGAAGTATGGAAAGACTTATATGAACTGATGCCAAATAAAGTAAGCAGAACCAGGAAGACAATATACACAATGAAGATGAAAAGGCAAAGGGAAAGAGCTACCAAAAAAAAAAAAATTAAATAAAACCCAAGGCAAAACTTAATGCCATGAAAGCAGAATAACCAAATGGTCCCAAAAAAAAGATCTAAGAGGTGAGGGACATGAGTATGAAATACTGCATATATGATGCTTTTCCCCCATTTATTAATTTTGCTGAACTACTGTATTTTCTTCTTTTTGTTAATTCTATTTTATAAGGTGGTGGTTATCAGGAAGGGGTGAGGGATACACTGGAACTGCAAGTGATGAAAAAATGAAAGATGTCAATAAAATTTTTATTAAAAAAAAAAAAAAGAAAAAAGGGAGAAAGGTGGTTGTTAGGGCCAGAAGATCCTCAGAAAATAGTCTTATCTTCTCATTTTACAAATGAGAAAACTGAAGGCCAAAGAGGGGGAAAGACTTGTCAAAAACCAGGAACTTAGAATCCCAGGCCAGTGTGCTCTCCATCATACCTTGTTTTCTCAAGGAGTCAGGCCCCACATTTCCTTCTTGTCTATCCAGCTAGAGATTTTCTCTGTGATTAGATTGAATGAAAGTACATTTGGTTCCTTGCAGATATTATACTAGTCCAGACTGATACAGGAAGAAAGATAAATTCTTCTCCTCACTGGATGGGAAGTCACACATAAGAGGCAGTTTCTTTTCCCTCTAGATTTCTACAGGTCAATGCCCTCTACGAACTCTGAGGTACTACCACCCACCTTATGGGTGACATATTAAATAATATTCACCAATATTTCCCAACTCTATCTATTCCATGGGCACTGAAACTTGATTGCAGAGAAGAGATGATAGATGAAAAATATTTCCTGACTCTCTATGGTGAAGAAATAGTGAGTCCTTATGGGAATGGAATGCCACATACACCATTAAAGTACAAACGTTTTTTGGTCAGCTTTGTTTAATTGTTTTCTTTGTTCCAAGTAAGGATTCAGCTTGGAATGATGTCACCCACCTGTCATCCCCCACTACTAGAGTGTGGGGAGCTGAGACTGGCAAGCTCAAAAATTCTAATTTTTGAAATCAGCCCACTGTCATAGTTAGTAAATGTCTAACATAGGAATGGAACTCAAATCTTCTTGTCTCAAAATTCCAAAGTTCAATGCTCTCCTCACTATGTCATGATTCCTTGAAATCCCATTTGGAAAAGGAAATACAATTCTTCAGTTCAGAAAATCAGCAGCAGCCTATAGTTAATATATTATGGTTATATAATATATTATGGTTATAAAGTGATTTCATAGATCACCACCCTTGTTGGTGCAAAAATCAGCTGCTATGATGGGTACTTTGGTTTTAATGCTGCTTTAAGCATTTCCCAAACCATCCTAGAGCAAAGAGTACAGGAAAATTCTGTCCTGTGAACATTGAACTTTTCCTTATAGCTCTAGTAGATAAGGAAGGTCTGGATGATATTTCATTCTTTCTTTCTCTAACCATCATCAAGGTCCCCCCACCCTAACCCCACCCCTTTATATTCTGCAAATGAGAATAGGCCAGAGAGCCTAGCCATCCATTTCATTACATGCTGAGTACAACTCCAAGAAACAGAAAAATCTCATCACTTTGCCAGAACCTCACTTTCTCTCCTTTTTTTACGTTCCCACTCACTTCTTCCCCAGCTACCCCCAACTGGTCTATTCAACTAAAGTTTACTACAGTTATTTTTCAATTACTACCCAATTACCATCTCCCTGTGGATATACAATCTGTTTTCCCACAAAGCAATTAATGGTTTTGATGCATCATTGGGTGACCCTTGAAATGAGGCATGAATCATCTGCACTCAGTTCTTTGTCAGTTTGCTTCAACTGTTTCAACTTAACTCCATGGCCCCTGGCACTGCCCAACTTAAATCTGGGTTTGAATTAAGTCTCTGTCACTTGTTACCTGTCACAGCCCCTCTGGATCACAGTCTCCTAATCTATAAAATGAGGGGCTTGGATGTATATAGTGTGATATCAAAAAAGAAAAAGCATTCACTGGATTTGGTGCTAGAGAAACTAGATTCAAATGCCAATACTGCCACATAATACCTATATGATGTTGAGTAAGATATCTGCTTCACTTGTTTGGGTCTCAGTTTCCTCATCTGTAAAATGGGGGACAGATGGCCACTAACATCCATTCCAAGTTTTACATCTCTCATCTCATGAGCCCAGGCTATCTGCCTCGTATTAAGGACCAAATTTCTTAGCTATCTTATTTCAGTTCTCCCCAGACCATCTCTTTAAGAGGAAAGAAGGATATTTTGTGTTGATAAAAACAATAGAATTATGTAATGGTTAGAGCTGGCCTTGTGGTCTAAAAGACCTGGGCTCAAGTATTATCTAACACACACTGGCTTTGTGACCTCAAACAAATCACTTATTCTATCTGGTCTGGACAACTGGGACTACCAATTGCAGAGAAGGTTCTGGCCTGCATTGGTAGGGGGAGTTCCTCACCAGTAGCTCCCTTATACTGATGAAATCATGGGTTGAGTCAAACAAAGAAACAAACAATAAAATCAGTATATGATGACGATAGGGCCATCACTCATTAACCTTGATGGCATTAGGCACATGCCTTGGCCTCTCATTCATTTAAGAGCAGTGGAGAGAAGACATAACCTTTTACAAACTCCCCAACTTCTGACATGCTGTACACATAACAGGCTCTTTTTTTTTTGGAGGGCAATTGGAGTTAAGTGACTTGCCCAAGGTCATATGGCTAGTTTTGTGTTAAGTATCTGAAACAGGATTTGAACTCAGGTCCCCCTGACTCCAGGGCCAGTGCTCTATTCACTGTGCCACCTAGCTGCCTGATATAACAGGCTCTTAATAAATACTTGTTGACTTAGCCAACCCAACTTCTTGCAACTTCAGCAGCTTGACAATTAAAACATTTTGTGAACAGAATAGGAGAAAGGGTACACACCCAGAATAGAAGCTGCCTATGGGCAAATTGTAGAGTGGGTAGAGGACAGCCCTTGAGCAGAGTACTTGAAAAGCTACTTAGTTGGACTGCCATATATATTTTAATTATGCCCTAGAGATTCATTTTTCTAACTTCAAAGGCCAATAGAGGAGAGTCATTAAAAAAAAAAGCCAGTCAACCTTGATTTTTTTTAAGGACAAGGTTATGCTTTTCGACAGTGTGGGCTCTAGGGTATGATATATACCTTTCTTTCTGTCTTTGATTTTTAAAAAAAATTACCCAAAAATGCATCAGTTTTTTTTAATCTACTCAATTTCTTTGAAATTTTCTATGCCCACTACTGCATGTAAAATTTGCAGGAAACTAGTGTCTTTCTGCCTTTTGGCATAGGCACCTATTTTCCAAAACCAACCCAAGGTTAAGCACCTGGGCAAAAACAAGCTGACTTCACTTAGTAAATAAGAAACACAGACACAACAGAGAGGGAAGAAAGGTTAGTTCCTCAAACTTTCAAAAGCAGTTCTCCCAAGACAGCAACTTTCCAAACTTTTTCTAGGGTTCTATTTATTTAACAAAGAGTCTGCCTCTTGTCCTTTTCCCAGTGGGGTCCTGAGAACAGGAGAAGGATCTTCATATACTCAGAGACAATTAAGGGACCATGATGAATCATCTAGCTGGAGCAATCTCCACATTTCTGAGATGGGAAGATGTGTCCCTGACTTGCCCAGTTTCACTCCACTAGGAAGTAGCAGTAATCTCATTTGAGCCCAGCATCCTAACTCTAAGACCAGTGCTCATTCTACCGCCTGCTTCATAGATTGAAATGGCTAGTATGATATAACTGACCTTCCTGGGGGACCAAATCCTGAAACATGTAGAATGCCAGAATAAAAGCTATTGTTTTTTTTTTTTTAAGTAAAAACAAATGTTTCGTCTATATAGCATACACAGATAGGTTTAAAGTGATGCCATAGGATTTACAGGAAGGACCATAAAAGTTTTATCTAGTCAAACTCCTGTATTTTACAGATAAGGCAACTGAGTCCAGAAAGGTTAAGTGAATTTCCCATGATCATACATCTAGTGTCTGAGGCAGAATTTGAACTCAGATCTTCATTTCAACAATCTATCAGTTATCCCACATTGCCTCTAAAAGACAGTTGCACCCAAATGTTGTTCAAGCCTATAACCCTGAGAGTAAGAGTTTCATATTCCACTGACTGAACTAGATAGGCACCAGTATGTTCCCAAAGAGATTAAAGAAAAAGACCTACATTTATAAAAATATTTGTTGCAACACTTTTTTGTTATAGGAGAGAATTGGAAACAAAGTGGGTGCCCATCAACTGGGGAGTGATTGAACAAATCATGGCATTTAAATGTAATGGAATATTATCATGCCAAAAAAAAAAAAAATGACCAAAAGCTTGGATTCAAAGACACATAGAAAGACTTAATAATGAACTGGTAAAGAATGAAGTGAGCAGAACCAAGAAAACAATTCTTGCAATTACTAAAACACTGTAAAGAAACACAACTTTAAAAGACTTAAGAACCCTGATTGATATATAACTGATCAACCTCAAGTCCAGAAGACTGAAGATAAAGCATATATACTCATCTCCTGATGGGTGATAATCGAGAAGTGCTAAAGCAACATACATTTTTAATAATGGTCAATGTGCAGATTTGTTTGGATAGACTAGTAATTGTTTGTTAAAACAGGAGGGTTTTATTATTTTTTCTATTTTTATTTGGGGAAGGGATTGGGTATGGCAGTGGTAGAGATACCAAAAAAGAAAACAATGTCATAGAAATATATTTTTTAAAATTCAAGGAAGAAAAAAGAACAGAAGCACAGACAAGCAGAAAAGCATTGAAACTAACATTTTGACTGTATGTACTTTAAATGTAATAGGTTCATAGTTTCTTATAAAATGTTCTGTCCTTCTTTGAATATAGAAAAGCTCATAATTAGTCATTAAATTTGTCAAAATGCAAATTTAAAATAACAAAAATTTTAAAATGTTTAAATGCACAGAAGGAAACAAAACAGCTCAAAGGGAATCACAGAACAGCTTTGAAAGTAACATAATAGTAGTAATAATCTTAAGACCATTTATATAACTTAAAGTCTAACAAACATTTTACTTATATTATTTCATTTAAATCACAGGGCAACCCATTGAGGTAGGTGTTTTTATTATGAAGAAACTAAGATCTAGGTTAAGTGACTTGCCCAAGATCACACAGTTAGTAAATACCTAAGGCAGGGCTTCCAGATTTCAAGTCTAAAACTGTCCCTTTAGCCATACAGTTGCCTATAATGTTGAATTAACTATTTATTTTTTAAAATACACACCATATGTAACAGATACGTTTTTTACACAATCGTCTCTATTCTTCCTAGCATATGGAAATCTTTGTGATTGCTGATAATGTGTCAAGTTGAACAAAATAATGCTTATTGAACTGAATATCCAGGCTTTTTCCCAAGTAAAAACCAATATAGCATTCATTGCTTCTCTTGTGTTCCAGAAGACCACCAGAGGAGAGACAGAATCTGAGAAATGATCTTTAATTTGCAACATGATTAGAGACCCTCTTTCCCCTCCAACCCTAAACCCACATTTTGGTCAACTGATTATTCAGAAGAATTTCAAAGCCACAGTAATTATACTCAAGACAAAACAACCAACAGCTTTATCAGGAGACAGAAAAAAGTGGCCTTGCTCAGTTTCTCATAAATAAATTCTTATTTATATTAAGCTAGAGCTAGTCAATGCTTTGGAAGGTTGGTAATCCTTTTACTTGAAAAGAAAATGCCAAACAGTATTTTCCAAAATAATACCTCTCCAACCCTCCAACTACGAATCTATTCCTGTGAATAAAAGGTGCAGACCAATTTTCCAGCCTTGAGGAGGGCAGTTCCAGGCAGAGGATTCACTAGGGAACCACCCCAGGAACCAACCACAAGTAGTCCTGGACAAAGCCACCAAATCCGGTACAAACCAGCTGAGGCAGGCCAGAGCAGAGCACACCTCCCCAGCTGCTGGTGTGTCAGCAAGCTGTTCAGGCAGCTTACATCCACGGTAAAGCCATTAGTCACAAGGAAGAGCTGGCTAAAATGGGGAAGTCTCCACTGGAGAGAGGAAGTCTGCTCTCTTATTTCAAGGATTAAGTCTGATCATACAAGGATGCCCCAGAGCACAAGCAAATGTCTTCAGTGCAAGGGATTTGCTCAATCACGAATTATCTGGGAGTTCTACAAAGGCATTCTTAAGGCAGTATGGAATAATGGATGAAACTCCAAATGGATTGGGAGTCAAGAGTTTCTGAGCTTAAATCTTATCTCAGGCATTTATTAATTCAGGGACAAGTTACAACTTGTAAGGACCTCACAAAGGAGAGGGGCTGGAGGGCAGCTAAATGGCACAATAGACAGAAACAGCCCTGGAGTCAACAAGACCTGAGTTCAAATTTGACCTCATACTTACTAGCTCTGTCATACTGGACAAGTCACTTAACCCCATTTGCCATCCTTTCCTCACCCTTCCCCCCAAAAGGAGAGGGGCTGAGTAGATGCCCTCTCTAGGGCCCTTTCTAGTTCTAATTCTGTGATCTAGGTCCCATCTCATAGACTGTTAGGGCTAGAAGGGTCCCTGCTCCTCTTGTTGTATATAATCCAGGCCCCTCATTTTGCACGTGAGATAATAAATGCCTGAACAAACTGAATATGAATATAAAAGAATAGTATTTTACTATAATAAATTAGAAGCAGCTAAGTGGCAGAGCCGATAGAGCACTCACTGAGCTCAAATTTGACCTCAGAACACCTACTAACTATGTGACCCCGGCAAGTCATTTGACCCTGATTGCCTGAAAAAAGAAAAAGAAGAAATAATGAGGGAAAATGCAATTTCAAAGAGTCATGGAAGACCTGTATGAACTGATGCAGTGAACTAAGCAGAACCAGAAGAATGCTTTATATTATAACATCAAAACTTTAAATTTATATGTTCCTTAACTACATTTATGTCTGTCCCTTCCTCCCTTGAAATAGATATTTCAGTGATATTATTTTCTTCTTTTTTTGGTATCGTTATCACTGCAATGCCCAATCCCTTACCCAAATTGAAATTTAAAAAAACCAATACTCTCCTGTTTTAACAAACAAGCAATAGTCTATCTATACCCTCCCTTCTTTCTTTCCTTCCTTCCTGGAAGGTGACTTGGATACCACCTGATCCAGGCCCTTCATTTTATAAGTGAAGAAATTGAGGCCCAGAGAGGTTAACGGTCACAAAGATAAGAAGTGTATTCCAGATGGAATTTTAGCTGTCACTTAAAGGAATGAGGTTGAGAACCTCTAACCTAAGCTATAGCTGAAAGTGAACCTATTTATTCTCAAGCTACAGAATTTGGAATACAGGCTTCTGAGTGTTACCTTCTTGACATGTAGTCAGAAAATCTGGGTTTAAGTCTACCTGAGGTTTTAATTCTTTAGACGCTGTCATGTTCCAATATTCACATCCATACAGCATCATTGGAAGAATGTAGCTGTGAAATAAAATTGTTTTTGTTTTGGGGTAAAAAAAGTGTATTCAAACCCAAGTCCAGGGGACTCCCAAGTGAGGCATCTTTCCTCTGTAAAACAACACATCTTCAAATAGAAACAACAGTATAGTTATTCATAGTAAAAAGAATACTAGAATTGGATCAGGAAATGAGACTACTGCATGGACTTGGTCAAGTCATTTCCTCTTGGCCAGTCTTCTCCTTGTCCTAAAGATACAATTATCCTCTAGAATCTCTAACAGTCCTTCCAGTTCTCAATTTCTATGACTTTCAAGACTACTAGACTTCAGTTTATCTTTTTATATTTTACACAAAAGAATTCTTGCATTGTTCACATTCAAAACTTTCCAAGACTTTATCTCCCAAATAAGGATCAAGATTCAGTTGATTCAAGGGAAGACATTATTGTAAAACTCCAAATTATTAAGCTTTAAATCAGGTGGGGTAGGGAATTGAAGGGGAAGTTGGCCTCGGGAGCTCTGGTACCATCATTCCTTGGGAAGTCATCAAATCTCTAATAATTTCAGTCTGGCTCCTGACTCACTGGGCAAATACGGATAAATCAAATCAACTTTCTGTACCGTAATTCTGCCAAAAGGAAAAACAGAGGTGATAGCAACATATCTCTCTCAAAAATAGGGTGCCAAATGAGTCATTAAAGGGCCATAAAGCTTCCAAATTTTCTTACCCTTTAAATAGTTCTGACAACAAGAAGAACAAAAACAAAAATAACAACACTATGGGCATTTCCTCTACCAACACAGACTTTAACCTGTTCTTTGTCTTAGTATATGGTGTTCATGGGTTGGCAGGACCAAAACCAAACCAAACCAACAAACAAAAAAAGCCTGATGACTTTCATGTGAAGGAGGGATTAGAGGTGTTCCGTTTGGCCCCAAAGGTCAGAGCCAAGAGCAGTGAGTGAATGTCAAGTCAAGAAGCATTTATTAAGCATTGTAATAGACATTGTGTTAAATGCTGAAGTTGCCAAGGGGGCTTGGCAAGTTGGGCTAGATGTCAGGGAAAACTTCCCCAAACTTGGAGCAATCCAAAAGAAAAATTAAACACAATGGGTATTTAACAATAATCAATTCTTCTTAACTGATGAATACACTTCTTTATGCAAAGACTGAGTGATTATTTGTTTAATATATTGGAGAGAGGAGTATGGTTTGGATTAGATCGCTTGTCATACCTTCCTTACACTGGAATTTGTGAGTACTCAAGCAATGAGCCTCTCTACCCTTAGCTAGACTAGTCCTTGGTGGATAGGCCAAGGACTAGTCTGGCTAAGGGTAGAGAGGCTCATTGCTCAATGCATCCATACTCAAAGTCTTTCCAGCTTAGAAGGACCCACTAGAGTTTTCACTTCTATCTGACATAGTTTTCAAGACCCCAGGGCACCTTTGTGCAATGATAATACAGACTTTAAGTAGAAGTTAATGAATCCTACAAGGGGAAATGGGGTTTCATGGGGCAATTCTCTATAGTCATTCTACCCTAACTGGTCCCTAGTTGACAATAGGCCCTCCACAGTCTAGCTCTACTTTAAAAATTAGATTGTTCTCCCTTGACTCAACTTTCCATCTCCTAGTCTTTTTATCTCCCACCTATAAGCATTTGAAGGGGCTATCTCCCACGCCTAGAATGTACACCCTCCACACTGCAGTCTTTCAGAATCCTCATCTTCCTCCACAATAGTTCTAGTTCAATACTGTTAAAGCCTTCCTTATCCCCCAAATTTTAGTATGTGCCTTCCCTCCCTACCCCCCTCTCCTACTATATGTATCTATTACCCCTTATATCACCCTACCATAATCCCCTTGGTGGAAGGAATAATTTTTTTAATTAGTTAATTAATTTTTAGTTTTCAACATTCACTTCTATAAGATTTTGAGTTTTACATTTTCTCCCTCTCTCTCCCCTCCCCACTGTCCCATATCGGAATAATTGCTTCAGTGTTAACTTGGATTTAACTGGAATACCCATCACTAGATAAATGTGATTTTTGTTGTTCATTTATGTCTTTGTGACCCCATTTGGAGTTTTCTTGGCAAAGATACTGGAGTTGTTTGCCATTTCCTTCTCCAGCTCATTCTACAGATAAGGAAACTGGGGCAAACAGGGGTTAAATGACTTGTCCAGGGTCAGACATCTAATAAATGTCTGAGGCCAGATTTGAACTCAGGAAGATGAATCTTCCTGACTCCCAGCCCAGCACTTTATTCACTGTAGTACCACTTAGATGCCCCATAGAAGTCCTAGGATAGCCCAATAAAAAAATGCCTCAGGTGACAGAGTGAGCATTTAAAGAGAAACGAGGGTAACTCCCTCTTATAATTTCCTCCTTTTTTCAACCCTTTAAGTTTCCTCAAAAAAAAAAAAAAGACAGTGACATCAGGGAAAATTAAATAACCCCAAACTATTTGATAATCCGCAGTAGGGTGTGCCCTAATTGTCCTAAAATCATCACCTCAAGGACCTAGTAAAGAGTTAAGCAGGTAACTCAAAGACCAAGACTAATTTCAATCTATAAAAAGCTACAAACAGTTAAAAGTGCAGCTGGAATTTGCTTCAACTCACCCTTACCATATTAAATTTCTGAAAATAGCTGGTCTCAGTAAGACTGGTGGATACAGACAGCTGCATCATGCAGCTGGTAAGGCAAAAAGAAGAACTGTAGTCTGCTAGGCAACGGCCCTGAGAGCCCCACACTCTCCAAAATAGCAGACAGGAGAACTCACACTGCTTGGGACTATTCACTTTGGGACATTGAGTCAGTTGGGGCTGAGACTCGGAAGCTACTGTCATCACAAAAAAAAAAAGACTCTTGCACTTTGGTCACAGAGCTTCCAATCTGATTTCTGGAAAGGATCAAAATGTCCTCTGAATAAGGATAGAGAATTGGAAATAACCTTAGAGTCAGGAGGGTCACTGTTGATACAGTCTGGCTAGGTAACCATTGGCAAGACACTGAGACTCTCTCAGTGCCCCTGGTGAAAGACTCTAAATTGCTGAGAAAATGTTTTTCTGGGTAGGTGGAAGGATAGATAGAGGCAGTGGATAGAGTGCTAGGCCTGACATCAGAAAAACTGATCTTCTTGAGTTCAGATCTGGCCTCAGACATTTACTAGTTGTGTGATAAGTCACTTAACTCTGCTTGCCTCACTTTCTTCATCTGTAAAATGAACTGGAGAAGGAAATGGCAAACCACTCCAGTATCATTGAGAAGAAAACACCCAATGGGGTCAATGGCCACTTCAAGGACTAGTCATTTCCTCACTGTAGTTATTCCCATCCACCTAAGCAGATCACAGCCTCCTCTGGCCTTAAGAGCAGACCTTCACAGGCTATTATGCATATGTTTAAATAGAGCTTTCAGCTTCACGATAGCCCCAGGATATTCCTTTCCTTCTTACCCTCCAGCCATCTCCACTTATCTAATTACCTGGCTACTCCCCTTCTACCTCATTATTCCACTTCTTATCGGTTCCTTCTCAAACACTACTGCTTCAGAAAAGAAACAATCTCGGGAGTTCTGGCCCTTAGAAAATTTGCACCATTAAGTCAACTGTCTTTATTGCTTTTTTGGGAGGGCAATTAGGGTTAAGTGACTTGCCCAAGGTCACACGGCTAGTTTTTGTGTTGTGTCTGAAGAGGGATTTGAACTCAGGTCCTCCAGACTCCAGGGCCAGTGCTCTATTTACTGCACCACCTAGCTGCCCCAACCGTCATTATCAATGGATGGAGAATGTCAATCTACTCTGAAGTACCACTCCTGCAGACCTACAAGCTACCACACCCAGTTATAGTTCCAATTTAGGGGTACACAGTCAATTTTTTAAAAATGTTTTTTTTTTCATTCACAGCTCACAGAATCAAAGACCTAGAACTGAACTAGAAGGAATTTCAGAGGCCATCTGGTCCTACTCTGATTTTTTACAGATGAGGAAACTGAGGCCAAGGAACATTAGGTGACTTGCCCAAGGTCACAGAGGTAGTAAGAATAAGAGGTAGAATTTGAACCCAAGTCGTCTGACTCCAGGAACTGTGATATTTACACTGTACCACTCTGTCTTTCTACTGTCCTTGAAATTACAGAAGGAACTAAGGCTTACAGAGATTGGGCAGATTTACAGTATTACAGTAGATAGGAGAGAGGAAGACTCATCTTCCTGAGTTCAAATCTGGCCTCAGTCACTTAATAGCTCTGTGACCTTGGGTAAGTCACTTAACCCTGTTTGCCTCAGTTTCCTCATCTATAAAATGCACTGCAAAAGGAAATGGCAAATCACTCCAGTATCTTTGCCAAGAAAACTCCAAACGGGGTCACAAGTCAGACATGACTGAAAAACAACTGAAAACAGTAACACAGATTAGGTGGCTAACCTTTAACCAAGGATCCAGAGGTATCTGAACTGGCACAGAAAAGCAAGATCTCCTGACTCCATATACAAAGAGCTCTCTTCATGACCCTATCACTGCTTCTGCCATTGATTCTTGTTACTTACGACCAGAAAACATTCCATGACCTAGAACACTCTTCAACTACATCAACTGACTTAAGGTGGAGTTGTATAGGGCTAACATGCTTAGCCCTGTGAAAGATGAGATGGGTTGAGGCCAGCAAGCAATCAAAAATGTGAAACTTTGGGTCCAAAGTGGCAATTATTTGTCTAGTCTTCCTCCCTTCTTTTCTTTTTTGTGGATTTTTTGTTTGTTTGTTTGTTGGTTTTTTGAGGAGGAAGGCAGGGTTAAGTGACTTGCCCAAAGTCACAGGGCTAGTAAGTATTAAGTGTCTGAGGCCGGATTTGAACTCAGGTCTTCCTGCCTCCTGCCCCAGAGCTCCCTCCATTGTGGTACCTAAAATGAAACAGTCAGTGAGATTAAAGGGATTTCTAAATTTAACCCTTCAGAATGAAGACCAGGAAACAGAAAGAGAATGACTCTGGAGTCAGAAGTGGTTGTTGTTCAGCCATGTCTGACTCTTCATGTGATTTTCTTGGCAGGGATACTGGACTGGTTTGCCATTTCCTTCTCCAGCTCATTTTACAGATGAGGAAACTGAGGCAAACAGAGTGAAGTGACTTGCCCAGGGTCACATAACTACTAAGTGTTTGAGTCCATATTTGAACTCAAGTTTCCTGACTCTAGGGCCAGCTCTCTATCCATTGCACCACCTAGGTGCCCCTAAAGTCATAGGACCTGAGTTCAAACCCTACCTCGGACTTACTACCTGGGGGACCTTGGACACATCCCTTAACTTCTCTATAGCTCAGCTTTCTCATCTACCTGTCATCTGATGGGTTTGTACTAGAGGTCCTTTGTAGCACAAGACCTATGATAGGATCCTATAAAAAGATGAAACAGTTATAGAAACAATGCCTTTCTACTCTGAACACACACTGTGGGCATTATGAAAAGGGCACCTTACATGGTGTCTGAAGACAAAGGTTTGACTTCCAGCTTCCCCACTGACTAAGCTATGTGACCTGGGGCAAAAGGCAAGCTTCCTAAATGTCATTTCAGCCACATCAATAAAATGAGATTGCAACACCTGCCCTACCTATCTCAGTGTCAAGTGAAAAAAGGTCCTTTGTAAGCTAGAAATTGTTAGATCAATTCATGTTATTATTCCTTCCCAAAGATAGCATTTCAATATGGGCCTTTTAATAAGCTGTTAGCATAATGTCATTTTAAAATTATAGCTGAAGAAACTTGCTAGCCCAGAAACACACATACACACATACCCCACAGCATAAGAAATATCTTCTAACAGCCAGTATTTTTGGTTCTTGGGTATTTAGCCCAGACAGAAGTCTTCCTATTCCCCATAATCCTGGGGCCAGGTCTGCACCCCCCACCCAGTGGATAAAGGAAGTGACTGTTAGTGACTTCATAGAATCCTCAAGTCACAGAACAGAATTTTACGGAAGGGGGCACTGAGGCCCAGAAAAAAGAGGGGAAATCCCCAAGATCATTTCTGATAATGAGTAGCAAGGAATAGCTACAAGTGTTCTGAGCTCTGAATACCAGTTACAGTATGTATACTGACCATATAGTTTATGATACCCAGCAAGTGTTTCTTCAGCTTAATTCAATTCAGTAGGTACTTAATAACAGGCAGGTGGGTAGCCCAGTGGATAGAGCGCTAGGCCTGGAGTCAGGAAGACTCATCTTCCAGAATTCAAATCTGGCCTTAGACAGTTCCTGGCTGTGTGACCCTGGGCAAGTCACTTAACCTTGTTTGCCTCAGTTTCCTCATCTGTAAAATAAGCTGGAGAAGTTTATGGCAAACCATTCCAGTATCTTTGCCAAGAAAACCCGAAACAAGGTCATGAAAAGTCATAAACAACTGAAAAATTACCATGGGTACTTAATAAGTGCCTATGTGTGAGACACTAGAGATACAAAGACAAAAATAAAATGCCTTGTTTGTTACAGCCATTGCTAACCCAAGGCTACCAACCAAGGGACAAATATATAGTCCTTCTCTTTCTTTTTCTTTTTTTGGAGGGAGGAAGGCAAGGGAATTGGGGTTAAGTCATTTGCACAAGGTCACATGGCTAGTTTTTATGTTAAGTGTCTGAGTACAAATTTGAACTCCAGGGCCAGTGCTCTATTCACTGCACCACCTAACTGCTCCTAGTCCTTCTCTATTGTCACATTTCTGGAAAAGATTATTTCTTGGACAGGGAGGAGGACATATTTGGTGCTGGTGGTGACAGCTGGTGGTGAAGACAGATGATGCAGAGTCTGAGCAGAATGTCTTTTTGGTTCAATTCGAGGTCCCCAACCTTATACTTTCATAAAACATATGAATTCTGTTCATAGATTTAGGGCTGAAAAGGACCTCAAAGCTCTCTTAGTTCACCACCATTGTTTCCAGTAGTAAACATAGCTTTGGATCAACCCGGCCAGACTGTTACCAAATCATTCTCATAACTGAGACCACACAGTCTAAGAAGGCTGGCTGGGGTTAAAGACCAAGGACTACACTCAGATCTGCCCTTTTCTAGTCTGTGACTACAGAATAGTAAGGATAATCTGGATGAGGCCTTTCCTGACTCTCCCAGCTACTAGTGCCGCTGAGGCACTCTTGCCATTTCCTTCTCCAGCTCATTTTACAGATGAGGAAACTGAGGCAAACAAGGTTTAGTGACTTGCCCAGAGTCAGTAAGCGTTTGAGGCCAGATTTGGACTCATTTCCAGACTCGAGGCCCAGGTTCTCTACCCACTACATCACGTTTGAATGCCCTCTCTTCTAATAGATTACACACTCAGGGAGGGCAGGGGTTATTTTATTGTTACATCCCCCAGTGCACAGTACCTGAAACATAGTTTGACTTAATAACAAGTTGATTGATCCATTGGTTCATGTAGGGATCAAACTCCAGGTGTCAGCTCTGTTATCCCCATGCTCTAAGGCAGGGGTCTCCAAACCATTGCCTGTCAGCCAAATCCAGCCATCAGCCAGTTTTTAATAAGGCAGGTGAGCTAAGAATGGCTTTTGCATTATACATACAATAAAACTATTTATTGTTAGTTAGCTAGCAGAACAAAAATACACCAGATTTGGCCCTTAAGCTGTCATTTGCTGACACATATTCTTAGGAACTGAACTAACCAGTTCACAAGACCATATATATTATCTATGTTTATAAAATATGAGAATTCTTTGCCTGAATAATGACTTGTCAAAATTAATTAAAAAGTCAGTTATTTGCCCTAACCCAATTTAGTTTATGGTAGCAGTCAAATAGCCTTCAGATTATATGTATATATATATTTTTCATAATGAAATGAGAGGAGCTGTCTACCTGAACCAGTAGACTTTTTAAAATCTTGGATAGTCTATAAATGCCAACTTTGTGCATCTTTGCCTCACTAAAATCCAATTCATGCATAAGTCATCCGAGATGTCACTGGTTCTCTTCAAAAATGAAGATCAAGGGCCAGATAGATGGTGCAAGGGATAGAGCATGGGCCCTGGAGTCAGGAGGACCTGAGTTCAAATACAGCTTCAGACACTTATTAGCTGTGTGGCCCTGGGTAAGTCAGTTAACCCTATTTGCCTCAATTTCCTCATCTGTAAAATGAGCTGGAGAAGGAAATGGCAAACTACCCACTATCTTTGCAAAGAAAACTCAAGGAAGGAAGGAAATGAAGGATGAACAACATCACTAGAATCCCAAGCTGGAGCCTCCAGACTGGCCTAGGGCAGGACTGGTCCATAATATCATCTAAAGGTCCAGTGGGACAGGCACTAGATCTGGGATAAGGGAAGGTTCAATAAGGTTCAATCCCAACCCTATCCCTTACTTAAAACCTTGGGCAAATCATTCAGTATCCCTCATCAAATGAGGAGGTTGGATTAGACGAACTCTAAGGTCCTTCCCAACACTAAATCTATGACCTTGAGACACTATAAGTTATGGGAATTACAAATATTATTAAAAACAATGAGAGGGTACATGAGAGGCACTAGGTAGAAGGCCAGACTTAGGTCTCACCTCTGACACATACTGGCTGTAAAACCATGGGCAAGTCACTTAACTTTTCAGCACCTTCAAGCAACTTTTTAAGACTCTAAGTTATACGTTAATTTTCTATCCATATCAGTAGGAAGTTTCTAGATCCTTGCAGGAGCTCCTTTAGTTTTTTGGGGGGAGCAGGCAATTGGTGTTAAGTGATTTGCCCAGGGTCACATAGGTATCTGAGGTCAAATTTGAACTCAGGTCCTCCGGATTCCAGGCCAGGTGCTCTATCCACTGCGCCACCTAAGAACTTTTTTGAAGTAGGTAATAGAATCAGGCTGTTTTATTTTATCTCCAGTATTATCTCCATTTCACAAAGGAGGAAACTGAGACCCAGAGAGGTTAAAAAGTTTGTCCGGGATCACATGACCAAGAAGAATACAAACCCAGATATCCTAATCTAAGGGTGGGAAATCTGTGACCCCCAGGTCCTCAAGTGGGGTCCTTTGAATCCAAACTACAAAAGGACCACACTTGAGGACCTAGAGGGCCATATGTGGCCTGGAGGCTGCAGGTTCCCCACACCTGTCCTAATCCCATGTCAAGAGCTGTTTCATAAAATCATAGATTTAGACCTAAAAGTTCTAATTAGAGACCATCCTAGTCCAATCCCTTCTTTTTACAGATGAGGAAACCAAACCCCAAGAGAGGAAGTGACTTGGTCAAGGTCACACAAGTAATTGGAATTGAATTGGAATTCAATTTCTGGTCTTATGACTTTAAAAACTCCAGTGTTCTTTTCTCTCTGCCAAGAATAGCCTTCTTATTAAGAAAATAAAGCATGGGCTTACTTTTTGCATAGGGAAATTGTCAATTATTTTAAACTGACTCCAGAACAATAAGCCTCATTCAATAAAAACCAACAGGAAAGGTTTTATTCCTCTGACGAAAATAAGTAGTGCTGGTAAATTGCCCAAAGCACACAACCGGGAACTGGAGCTTGGTGGCATGGCCTGGACCTCCTAAATAACATGACAGTACTTCTCCTTTCAAGATACCCAGCCCACACAGACGGGAAGCAAGAGAATAGATAACTCAGGGAGCTTTAGAGGCCAAACATGATGAAAAGAACACTGACAGCTTAGGCTGAAGTCACCACTCCCCTTCCTAATGATCCCTTTCTTTGCTCTAGAGCTTTCTAGTTACAGAGGATTTGATATCTACCTTAACTCTTAGGGTCTATATGTTGTAGCAGAATTAATATTGGATTAGAGTCAAGACTTTCTGACACAACAGAAATCCCGCTGGATTTAGAGTCAGAGCACCAGGGGATTAAAATCCCGACTCTGACACTTACCTGTGTGGCCTTCAGGTCAGTGAATGCTTCTGGGCCCTTTCAGTTTCCCCATCAGTAAAATGACCAGATTCATGAGAAGACCTCTAAGGTCCTTTCTTTAAATTCTAAATTTCACAGTCCTAGAAACTAATCTGGGATTGGATTCCTGGCTCTGCTTACCTATCTCTGTGACCATGAGTAAGAGACACTTCCTCTCCTTTTGCCTCAGTATCCTCATCTGCAAAATGGGAATAATAATGGCATCTCCTTACAGAGTTGTTGGGAGGACCAAATGAGAATATATGTCAGGTACTGTGCAAACCACAACACAAATATAGATAAGTGCTAGTTATTATTATTATATTATGATGTTATTATTATATATTATTATTACTTATTATTATTACATCCTCCCCCCTTTAACAAAAATTAAGGTAGCTAGGCAGAGTATATAAAGAGCTAGCCTTGAAGCCAAGAAGTTATTGTTGTGCAGTTGTGTCTGACTCTTCTTGACCCCATTTGGGATTTTTTTTGGCAAAGATAATGGAGTAGTTTGCTAACTCTTTCCCCAGCTCCTTTTACAGATAATGAAACTGAGGCAAACTGGGTTAAGTGACTTGCCCAAGGTCACACTACTAGAAAATGTCCGAGGTAAGATTTGAACTCATGAATGAGTCTTCCTATTTCAAGCTCAGTGCTCTATCTACTATGACACCTAGATTCCCTGAGAAGTCCTACCTGTACCATATACTGGCTATGTGACCCTGGACAAGTCATTTAACCTCTTAGTGCTCTAAGTAACTCTAAGACAAAGAAGGTGCCAACCTGCATTGGTAGAGAATTATCTCACTTGGGAATTCCCTCTACCAACACAATCACAGCTTGTCCCACTCCTTATCCCTATTCTTTTTTAGAACCAGACTTGTGATTTCTTTAGCAAAGAGGATTCCTAATAAGTAAATTCCCTCCACTAAAGCACACAATGACCCCATCTGCACCTTGTAGCCTTAGAAAATTGCCCAGAGCATGAAGAGTTTAAGTGACTTTGCCCGAGTCACACAGTCAGTGCCTCTGACAGAAAAGGAACCCAGCTCTTCCTGATACCAAGGCCAGATCTCTATCCATGATTCCCAGGACCTCTCCTTCCAACCTCACTTTTGATTAGGAAACTGAAGGCCAGAAGTTAAAGGAGTAGCTCAAGGCCCTCACATAGCAGGCAGTGGCAAGCCAGGACCCAGGTGTCCCCATTGCTAGGCCAGGGCTCTTTCTGCCATTCTATGTAGCTCCTCCTTAGGCTTTTTTTTTTTCTTAATGACCATTGTTCCAACTTAATGTTCTAAAAAATGGCTCAGCTTTGTTCCCTGACACAGGTAACTAAAGCCCTGCCATGACTAATCCCCTGAGAAGGAACATCAGATGGGAACTTTCAGGCCCATGATTTGCCATCTAAATCTCAAAGAGAAAAAAAAAAAGAAAAAATTGGCCATTTTCTAAAAATCCTGTGAGATTTCTCTTTGTCTCAAGCCATTATTCTGACACAAAAAAGGGGGCTATTCACCCACAGGGGTGAGGGAGTGGAAAGACACAAACCTCCACTATCACCCACAATTCAGGGAAAGTATCAGTTAGGAGAATGAGTTGCAATTAGACCTCATGCTCCTGTATTCTTTTCTTGGACTCCAAACCCCAGAGATTAGTTTGCAGACAGACAGTTACATATTGTGTCATTAATGAGAACTGGCAGCTGAAAAACAAGTTCATGCAACTTGTCTATTTAAATGAGAGGCAGAACTATTTTCCAGATTATGAGGTCAGAGAATATTGTTCATTATTTAAACGAGGAACAGAAAGATTAACACTATTCACAACATAATGGACGGAGTTTGAAGCAGGAACAAGAGGGTAAATTCCACAGCGTACCCCTTCCCCACCATTTTTTTTCTCCTTTTATTAATTTCCTTTTTTTAATATGAAGAGGGAGCAGCAAAAGGATGGGGGAAAGAGTATTAGACATGTCCAGAATGTGTTTTTTGTCTTCCTAGTGTATGACCTTTCCACTGGCATTACTCTATAAATCGTCCCCCTTGACACAATCCATTTCTTTGGCCTTCTGGGTTTATCCTTTTCTTTCCCCTTTCCATAAGATGGATATAACCCAAGTATGGTCAAGGGATTCTTTGTAGCTGGTGCCCCCAGAGAATAGAGATAACAAAAACCTAAACAAAATTAATTACAGAGATTAAAAATTTGTAAATAGAGGGACCCTGGCATAGTGGATAGTTTTAGGCCAATTGCCTACTACAATATCAGGCACTATGAACAAAGCACTGAGATACAAAGGAAAGCAAAAGAGAGTCCCCTAAACCTGGACTTTGAGACCTGGCTCCAAAACATTTGGGCTATGTGACCCTGAACCAGTCACTTAACCTCTCAGGGCCCTCAGGAGACCCTCTAAACCTAAATCATAGACATGCTCTAGCAAAGGAAGTTCCTCCCCCAGAACTCACAAACTACTAATAAATCACAAGTCTGGTGGCAAAATGAAAGGTATGCAAAGTGGCGGGGGGGGGGGTGTTACCTTATTTGAGTCCCACCACAGCCCCATGGTGTGGGTAGCATTGGGTAATATCATTTCCATGGTTCATGAGGAAACTGAACACCCGGAAGGCTAAACGACTTCCAGGATCACAAAGCTAGTTAAGCGTCAGACTGGAACTGGATTTAAGGTAGGATTTGAATCCAGGTCTTCTTGACCCCACTGTATTCATCATGGTGACTCTCAATACCAGGATGCCACTGTGGATTCAAACCTAAGTCCTCTGATTTTAAATCTAAAAGACTCTGATCAGCTAAGCTCCTTAGTTCAATGATGACTTAACTGCTCACTTAAATTCTGAGGGCTGATGAAGGTAAGGATTCCCAAATAGAAAAACAAAAACATAGGAAGTCAGAAAGGCACACCTTACATAAAGAACACAATTGTCACTAGCGGGAAAATATATCTGGTTCTTCCAACTACTAATAAGTTCTATTGGATATACCTGATAAAGGTATAGCCAAGTAGGGCTCTTAACACATTTTAATGCCATAGAATTAAGTGGGGCTCCTAATGAAGTCTAAATTATGTTGTGCCTTTGGAAAAGTATACTTTTAATTAGTGTGTAAAGAGCCAAGGAATGACTGGTGACCAATTTATCTCAAAGGTGGTAGTAACGCCTGTTTAAATGTGTACATAGAAAAAAAGGGCAGAATATTCAAGGTTTTTCATCAAGAAACTGAAGAGTAGAACTAGAATAAAATGGGTTTTTCTGATTGGATGAATTTTCTAGGTAACTGAGTTTTAATTAGAAATCCTCTTGGTTTCTGCCCTCGCCTTCCAAAAATGCGTTAGTCCTTAACATAGAGATGGAAATTTAGGTAACTTTGGGGTGCTACTTCTAACTCATCAAACTGGCAAAGATATAAAAAATGGCAAAATGTAATGCTGGTAGGATTGTGGATAACCAGGTATACTTATCCATTTATGATGGGATTGCAAAGTTATAAGTATCTTTGTGGAGGGCCACCTGGCAGTATCCAGTAAAAATAATTTTAAAAATCATATCCTTTGAACCAATAATTCCAGTGTTCAGATTATATTCAGAAAGTGTCATCAAAAACAAAACTAAAAAAGGACTTTCTGTTTAAGGATTTTTGTAGGTGCATTACATTTAATTACTTAGAAAAATTGAAAACCTAATTGTCTAACAGTAGGGGAATGGTCAGAAAAATTGCAATCCATCAGTGTAATGTGATTTTGACTAACATGAATTTGGCAATAATATAATATAATTACAACTGACAAGCATGAAGAATATGAAGAAATCTGGAAAGATCTTGGTGAAATAATGCAAAGCAAAAAATAAAGAACCAGGGGTGGCTAGGTGGCACAGTGAATAGAGCACCAGTCCTGCAGTTAGGAGGACCTGAGTTCAAATGCGGCCTCAGACACTTACCACAAAACTAGCCATGTGACCTCAGGCAAGTCACTTAATCCCAATTGCCCTGACCTCCCCCCTTCAAAAAGGAAAAAAAAGGGGGGGGGTAATAATAGTTCCTATTGGCTAGGATTATTGTGAATACCAACTGAGATAATATATCTAAAACACTTTGCAAACCATAAACTACAATATAAATGTTTACTATTATTGGTAAAAAATTACAATCTTGCTTTTAATATTTAAGGATCATAAAGTTTCTCACAGCCAACATTCCAACCAGCTTCAGGGATGGAGACTGCACTCCATAGATAATGATTCCAGGACATAGCATTTTTACATAAACCCCAATAATAATTCCCTTTTTTTCTCAATTGTTGAATAATAGCTAGCTACAGGGGGAAAATTCTGGGTAATTAAGTGTTAGCAAACTTAATATTAGTAGTGACATTAATATTCTTAAGGCAAAACTGGCTATGAATTTCAAAATTTTATGGAAGGGCATTAGGACTCTTACATCCTTTAGTTTGATTCATTTTTATATATTTGGCATATGAAAAATTTCTGCTTTGGAATGGTGAGGACTTCCTTCTGTAACCAACTTATCCGTGAACCAGACTGAGCGATAAAACATTAAGAAAGCAGAGACTGATAGCATCACCACAGAAGGCAGATCAAGGTCAAGTTACCTGAGCTGTGTCTTCCATGAGACCTCGAATTTTCTCCACAACGTCATTCCGCCGATGCTGACGCAGAGCACTGATTAACTGGGCAAGGCTGGCTTCCGGGCCCCGTATGGTCCAATGCTGCAGGGCTGCGTAGGCCCTTTCATGATCTGCTGTGTATCCATTGGAAAACGCAGCCACCTCTCGCTCACTGGCATTGCACAGAAACTGATAGATGTCCTTCCACTGGCTTCCTACTTGGGCTGCCACCAGCTTCAAAATGTCAATACCTGGACAGGAGGGGGGGGGGATAAAAAATGGGAACTTAATGGAAATTCTCTGGATAAAGCTCCTCTGACTGAATCACAAAAGCACACAGTTATCTATTGACAAAATGTTTCTAGTATCTATAAGATGAGAGTTACACCAGATTACCTCTAAACTCTTTTCCTTCCAGCTCTAAATTGATCATCCTAGGTTCTGTCTTCATTCAATTCACGTTTATTAAGTACCCACTATGGGCCAAGCATTGTGCTAAAGTGCTTGGAACTACAAAGGCAAAAAATGAAGTAAGCCCCTTCCTCAAGGAACTTCTATTATGTTAAGAGATGACACAAACCTATATAAATATATACAAAAAGGCAGAGTCCTCAACAGAAAAGAAGTTAGGAAAGGGGAATGGTTTATGGGAAATATAAGATGTGTATTAAACATGGTGGGTTTGAGATATCTACAGGGCAAACCAAGTGCAGATGTTCTATAGACAGTTGGTGACTCAGGACTAGAACTCAGGACAGACTGTGGCTGGATTTATAGATCTGGGAGTTGTCTGAATGGTGATTGCAACTGAACCAATGGGAGATGCTGACCCCGAAAGAGTAAAAATATACTTAAAAATTAAATTATTTTCCTTCCCAAATATCAAGCTTGTATGAGATGCACAGCTGAGATTTTAGAGCTATTACTAAGTAAATAGTGAAAAAAATACCACTGAAATTGGGTGTTGGATATAAAAATCCACAAATTCTTTTAGACCTCCACTCTGAGATATCCAACTTTCTTTTTTTATTCGTTTTTTTTGCTTTTTCAAGGGTGATTGGGGTTAAGTGACCTGCCCAAAGTCACATGGCTAATAAGCATGTCAAGTGTCTGAGGCTGGATTTGAACTCAGGTCCTCCTGACTCCAGGGCTGGTGCTCTATTCACTGCACCACCTACCGGCCCCGATATCCAACTTTTTATATTTCATACTCTGAAGTAGGGATAAGTAAATAGAATATATGAAAGATAACTGAGTATTTGCTGAAAGAACACCTCATAGTGCCTCTCATTCTGAATATCAATTTCAACATTAATACAGATATAAATAGTGTAGGAGATTGAAAAGAATGTAAACTGACCACAGAGAATCCCCTGAAATTGAGCTGTTTGGATATAGTTATTCTTTAAGAGATAATTATGTTATTTGCTTTTCTGACAAAGTAGAAGCCAAAAATAATCCAATTAATTAAGGTTTTAAAATACTCCACTAGTCAACTCAATTTTCTAAGTATATAAAAGATATAAACATTAGGTTTGGAGGCAAAAATCCTACATCCAAATCCTAGTTCCGCTATTTACTATCTATATGACCATGGGCAAGTAGGTGGTATAGCAGAAAGAGCACTGGACCTAGAGGCAGGAAGACCTAAGTTCAAATCCAGCTTCAAACACTAGCTGTGTGATTCTGGACAAGACACTGCATCTTGACCTGCCTCAGCTTCCTCATCTGCAAAATGGGGATAACAGACCCTACCTTAGAGGACTGTTGTGAAGTTCAAATAAAATCATATTTATGAAGTGTTTTGCAAAACTAAATGCTAGCTATTTATTATTATTATTATTGCTGTTTATTATTATTATTATTATTATTATTATTATTATTATTATTATTATTATTATAGCTTAACCTCTGGGCCAGTTTCCTCATATTCGCTAAGGCTCCTAAAATTCTGAGTATTTCTTTTTAGATTTGATTTCAACACTTTCACAAATTTTGAGCCAAGCAAAAATTCCTCTAGTTTCAAGAAAATCAACTTACTGAATTACCTCAGTGTCCTACCTAAAGCTTACAGGTAACTATAGGAACTTAGGCTGGTAGTAGGGGCTGGCACTTCAAAACTCTCTGTAAAGAGTATCTCTTTAAGTAAGATTAAATCTTAATTTAACTCCATTTGACTGAGGCCCCAAACATCTGATATGAAAGCATGAGTGAGTTTTCTCCTTCAAAAGCATAGCAATTTAACTAAGATCTTCATTCTGCCAACGACAGTGTGGTTTTGGACAAACCACTAATCAACCGTCCCGTGCCCATTCCGACATGTGTACTATGAAGATACTACAGGGTTTTCCCCAGGGGATGGATGAGCTGATTAATTCACATTCTTTGTGTCCTGGCTTTCTTCAAGAAAGCCAGCTCATTGTGGATATCGTTACAAAGAGTATACACTGAAGTTCAAACTAGTAGGATGTTTCCAATGCCAAGACACAGCCCTTACAGGATAATTACAGAGTTTAAAAGGCTGAAGAGTTCAGCAACATTCCCTTCTTGCAAAACCGAGCATTTATTTTTACGAGCAGCCACCCCCCCCCCACAAAAAAAAACCCACAGCAAAACATATGAGTAAAATACAAGGTTTCCCTGAGTCAGAAATTGGTCCCTCTCCCCATAACGATTTAAAGATCTAGAAGTCATGCTTCATCAAGAAAATTCACTCCTAGTTTTGTCCCACGTGAAGCATTCATGTTCAACTCCTCTGAACTGGCTGGTTTGGGTTCAACAATGTTATTCATGGGGTGCCGACTCACATCACTGAGATGCTAAATCCAAAAATTCCACAGGCACCCAGCCAAAGGCAGTCAGCTTTCTAGATTCTGGACTCTCAACAGAATGCGTAGTATCTCTTGAACAGAAAAAAGGAGGCAACTATACCAGAACTAGCACAAACTAGGAGTAAAGCTCCCCTGACCTTAATGTAGTTCACTAAGAACTAGCCTGATAAGTATTTAGTGGTTTTTTAAGAGCCACCTCTTAATATGGAGTCGTTCCTGATCCCTCCACTTTCCCTCCCCTTCATCCTGGACAGTGCCACCATATTACTTTGCATATAATTTGCATTTGATTATTTCTATCCAATAGAATGCAAGTTCTAGGAGGCAGGGACTATTTCCCTTTTGTTATGTATCCCTACCACCTACATCTCATACCTCAAACTCAACAGGTCACTTCTAATTTGACTTTCCTTCCAAACCCAGCTCTTCCTTCTGTTCATGATACCACAGTATTCAGTTAACTAATAAACATTTCTGAAGCACCTACTATGTGCCAGGAACTGTGCTAAGCCCTGGGGATGCAAAAAAGGGCTAAGGACAGATCTCTCCATATCCAGTCACTAAATTTTGTCTAGTCTACTTCTATATTAATCTCTCCTGTTTTCATTGCATCTTAACTCAGGCCCTCCTTACCTACTGCCTAGGCCATGACTGGCCAAGATTCCTAGGCACTTAATATCTATTGAATAGATGTTGAATGGATTTAAAATAAGAGTGGGATAGCCACATAAAAAATGTAAAGGACCAAGACTGAAAATCTGGTTGAGCTTCAAGTTTATATACACACAAAATGTTATGTGCTATTCTACTTTCATAGTTTCTTCATTTGCAAAATGGGGGCAGGGAGCAATCATTCTATAATATCATAGATTTATCAACAAACTAGGTGCCATAGGGGCTTTGGAGCTAAGAAGTTCAAATCCTGCCTCAAATTTAGTAGCTGTGTGACCGTGGACAAGTCACTCAAATAATCTAAACCTCAGTTTCCCAGACTTTAAAATAAATAGTAACAATATTAGTTAGTATTTATAGTGTTTTGAGGTTTCCAAAGTGCTTTACAAATTTCTCATTTGATTCCCACATAACCCTGGAGGGAAAGTGCTATTATTATGCCCATTTTGTAGGAAAAGAAACTAAGTATACAAGGAGTAAAATAACTTTCCCAGGGTCACACAACTAATTAGTACCTTAGGCTAGATTTGAACTGAGGTCTTCCTGACTCCAGGTACAGTATAAACATTGTGCCACCCAGCCCCATACTAGAGTATGCCTTAGAAGTCAACCAGTTCCCTCATTTTTACTAATAAGGAGGCAGTCCTAGAATTTAAATGATTTGCTTGAGGGCATCAGATAGAAATTGGCAGACCTGGGATTTGAAGTCAGGTCCCTTGACTCCAAATGCTGTGGTTCTTTCCACTGTACCACAAGGCCTCCCTTAGAAAATCTCTTAAGCTCTCTATGATCTCTGACATTTATTAAGTATGGTTTAGTCAAAGTTAGTTATTTGGCTGAAAAAAAATAATCCAAAACAAATCCTATTACCAACAAACTCTAAGGGACTGGTTTTTCTCCAACCAGAGCAGCTGGAATCAAGAGCTCATTCAAAAGCCATTGTCTACAACCTGGGGATGATATTGCAAAGGTATCTCCTGTAAAGGGACTTGACTTTCACTGGAAAAAAACAATTTCCTCTGTCCTCCACACCATAAGAAAAAGCAGTAGCTTGGAGTAGTCTCCAGAAACACCCAAGAGCTCATTGATGGCACAAGACCAACAAATGACAGGTTATCATCTCTGACCAGGACCTAGGCCAACTCCAGCATCAACAAAGACTTAAGACATGGTTTAAATGTCATTTCATTTGAGGTCACTTCTGACATAAATGAATCAGGATCCCAGACCTAGAACTGGAAGAAACCTCAGAGATAATCTCATTCCTTAACCCATCCTCATCTTCAAAATGAAGAAAGTGAGGCCCAGAAGTCAAGTGATTTGCTCAGGGTCACAAAGATAATAAGTAGCAGAGGTCTGCCAACTCCAGGTCCCATATTCATTGCATTAAACCCAAAGCTCCTACCATCAGTGGCAATTATTAGTTGCCCTCATGGGGAAGAGGGAAATTAGATATTTCTGTAGCAGTGTGACTCAATGGAGAGGGCAAAAAGACTCGAATCTCAATCCTAGTCTTACTAGCATAGTACAGTGAAAAGTATTCTGGATTTAGAGTAAGAAGGTTGGGCTTCAAATGCTGATTCTGCAACTGATTAACTGCTGGACCTTAGCCAATGACTTGAGGCTCTAGGTCCTCAAACTTCTAAAAGGAGAAAGGACAAAATGATGTCAAAAGTCCCTTCCAGTTACTCCAAATCTATGTCCTTGGGTAAATTAATTCACCTCTCTAGTTGTCAGTTTCTTCATATGTAGAATAAGTATTCTTAAAATGAGGGATTCTTAAAAAACAAGAATCTGTCTTAACTGATCTCTAAGGCCTTTCTAGATTGAAAGCCAATGATATATTCATCTTACAATTCTTTTAGATGGGTCCCATTAGAATGTTTCCTATTCAATATCTACCCCACCCCTAACCTCTGATCAGTTAAATAAGAAACTATTTACTGTCCTCTCATGCATTTAACAAAATTATTTTCTCATCTATAATTAAGATGTAGACTGTTATGATACTTAATATACGATGAGATTGCTGCCATATAAAATCTATAAGGAGTTGTAGAGATGTTGTGATATAAGAGATAGTCGGATTCTGGGAAGACCCAGATTCAAATTCTGATTCAGATATATGCTAACTGTGACCCTGGACAAGCTATTAACTTCACAGTGCCTCATACAACTCTCTAAGACCTGGGTTAAGGCCTGGGAAACTCCCCCTACCAATAGGCACCTGATCTGCCACAGGGGCCTCTTGGGAAGGGGCGTTTTCTCATTGGAAGTTCCTGTACTGATGCTATCACAGAAACAGGTAAAAAGAGAAAGGCATGGGTAATTTATTTAAAACAACAACAACAATAAAAAAAGATATAATCTATGCAGCTAAGAAGCACTTATTTAAGAAACGAAATATAGAAATCCTGCAAAAATCCTGCACATAATTTTTTTCTACCTAAACTCTTTAAGCACCAAAATTTGGTTTTTTAAAAAGACTTTAAATAGTTTATAAAAGCCTTCCAAAATGAATTACATTTCTTTACTGGTCCCTCTTCCTGTTCTCTAAAGTTTCCTATTCTTCACAGTTCTATCTTCTGCCTCCAGCTATCTTCTCTTTCCTCTCCCTCAGATCACTCAGTAACGTTAGCAATCTTGTCTATGATCTCACTCATTCTTACAGCTGCAACTATCACCTCAAAGCAGATGACTTTTAACTCTATCTCTAGACTTGCATTTCCAACTGCTTTCTACATATTGCCAGCCAGATCTCCTATCAGTTACCCAAACTCAGTATACTGACTATTTAGCCTAGAGCCTTATACATAATAAGCCCTTGACAAATGCTTGCCCAGGAGGGCTAGATGGTACTGTGGATAGAGCACTGGGCCTGGAATCAGGAAGACTTATCTGGCCTCACACCTATACTGGACAAGTCACTTAACCCTGTTTGCCTCATGTTCTTCATTTGTAAAATGAGCTAAAGGAGGAAATGGCAAACCATTACAGTATCCCTGCCAAGAAAACACCAAATGAAGTCACAAAGAGTCAGACAAGACTGAAAACAATGAGAATAAATGCCTGTGGTTTGATTTTTGACTCCATCTTACTCTCCAATTACCAAATCTTGTTGACTCTACCTCAGTTATCACTCTTTCTATAATCACTGCCCCCCCCTTTCATTTCATTCTTATCACCATCACCTTTACTCAGGCTAAATTACCTCTTACCTACCCCGATGGATGTTTTCAATGGCACATCCCCATCAGATAAAAAATAAAGAGCTGAGCATAAACCTTAAATATATATGTTCTAGATTTGGAGTCAGAGGATCTGGATTCAAATCCTGACTCCAACTGGAAGTAAATTACTTATTTTAATATTTTCAAATATCATGCATGTATTACTATATTTAAAATGGTATCTATGATAAGATTTAACCAAAAAAGGATATTTTAAAAGGATGAGACAAAGATGAAGTTAATAGGGAGACCCTGGGGCTTATTGAGCAGGGAAGTGACATTGTCAAACTCATACTTTTGGAGAATCAATTTGGCAGCTATGCAGATGCTAACTTGGAGTGAGGAGAGATCTAAGGCAGGGAGAACAGTTAAAGGCAATTGCCAGAAAGGTTCATTTTACACCTCAGATCCTCATAGGTTTGTTGGCAGAGTCTATGTTAAGTACAGGGTTTAGATTAAGATAGAAATAGTAAGGGGTATTTAAGAAATAGAATTCTCTGAAGCTTCAAATAAAGTATTGGCTCCTAATTTGATATTCTTCTGAAAGCTCTATTGTTAATAAGATCAGGACCACAAAGTTTGAGGTGGTTTAACTGGTTACTGGAGAAGTAAAAGTTAAGAAGCTGTACTAAATTGTATTGAAATCTGTTTTGCAAAAGATTTTTAGCAGAAACATCTAAGAATCTGCAACAGACATGGAACCAGAGAAGTAAATCTATTGATGTGATATTGAAGAACTCACTTCAGAGCTGCCCTGAGAATGAGACCTATTCCAGAGTGTCCAAAAGAAGATGTTTCCAGAGGACCAGACAGTTATAAAGGACATATGACATTCAAGATGACATGTGTTAATTAAATTGACATTGGAAGAGGGTTACTAGGATATGAGACTTGATGTTAGTTAATGTTGTTAATCATTATTATATTGTTTTGGCTTTTTGCTTCATGATACCTATGTTTGCTGAGTTTTCTTACTTACTTTGAGACATGTGAATCTCCCCTCTAAAATCAGTCTTTGATTTTAGGTATATTTAGAATGATTTGTGTTACAATTAATCAATCTTGTTAATTTTACATTAAGTAATCAATAGAAAATATAAAAGTTCTACCTAAGATTCAGCAAGTTATAGCAGTGACACAACTAACCTTTCTAGGTGACCACATGCCTCAGGTATATAACCAATCATTTGTCCTCAACTCCATAATATCACCTACTCTGTTCTGTTCTTTGTTCTGTGCTCCCCAAAATCTACAAAAGAGGAGCTATCCTTCTGCTCATAATCTTTGGCTAGAAACTGAGGCAGCCATTGACCTATCTTGTTCTCAGATTCATGTCCTCTGAATAAAATGTTATCTTGCTCAGATAAACATGCCTCAGTTTACTTTTTGTTAAATTAAACTCTCAACATAACTTACTACCTGTGTAATAACCTTGGGCAATTCACTCTATCTCCCTGGGCCTGTTTCCTTTACTGTAACATGATAGTGTTGGGCTAAATTAGGAGTACTTTACCTGGGGACCATGAACTTGATTTTTCTAACACCTGTTTGATGACTATTTCAATAAAATTTATTTCCTTTGAAATCATATGCATTTTAATTATGCATTTAAAATTAGGCTTCACCAGACTGATAAAGGGATCTATGAAACACAAAATGTTAAGAAGCCCTAAACCCAATGGTCTCTAAAGTCTCTTGCAGCTCTAAATTTATGATCCTATGACCATATGTACATACACAGTCCCTTTCTTCCTTCTCCTTCTCCCTTATCCCTTCACCCCCTTTACTGAGTTGCTACTATGTGTGAGACACTATATTAATTCTGTAGAAAATATCTAGATGAGTAAACACAGTCACCATATTTAAGAAGCTTACTGTCCAATAGGTATGGATAAGATGAGGTATAAATGATTCTCATGCAAGGTAGAATGTGTTGGGAGGTGTACAAGAGGTGCAAAGAAGGTTATAGTAGTTTAGAGGAGAGAGAGCTCAGCTCTGACCTGGGCTTGTGGGGGCTGGTTAAGATAGGGTTAAAATTCTTGGAGTAGAGCCTTGCAGTATGAAGAAGATTTCAACATGCCAAGGAGGAGGGCATGGTGAAAACCAAAGTGCAAAAGACCAGGATATGTTTCATAAACGACTGGTGCTGAAAGTAAGAATGGGAGTACTGAGGTAAGCCTCACAAGCTTTAGATTTCCTTTATGTTAGCGTGAGTGTCCAGAAAATACTCTTGTACAAGAGCTTCTTGAACAAGAATGAAGATATGCATGAGAATGAATTATTGGAACATGGCCCAAATCCTGGAATAGTTTTACATCCAATTCAACCTGATAAATATATTAAGTGCCAAATTAATATACTGCTAGACTGGGGGATGAAAAGAGAAAAAGAAACAGACCCTATCCTCAAGGAACTTACATTCTACTGATTTTTCTAGATGATATCTTCGGTAATATCTAACTTAAATAGACATTCCTTTTATGTCTACCACACTTGTAAAATATGATGCAAGATTCTGTTTTTCTTCTCTGGAAAGGAGAGATAAAGGGACTAATGGCTGCTAAAAAGTCCCACGGAGTCAATTAATGCAAATATTTCTCCCTAGAGAAAATTCACAAAGAGGGAAGTCTCCTCCCCACTTTGTCTCTTTGCCAAGCATTAATTTCTTGTGAGGTATAAAAGGCCTCCAAACAATATATAGCATTGAAAATACTTAATTTTTCCAAGATGACATTTCTCCCCTTACAAAAAAAGGCAAACTCTTAATCAGAGCTCTCCCCTGAAGCTAGAGAGTAGGGACTTCCTTGTAATTGAATAGTTCCTGCCAATTGAAGACTGGGAAATAGAAGAGAGAGACATGGAAGACATATATATATATTAATGATTTGACCAGCGTGAACTTATGACCCAGTGATTAAGCCTGGGAGAAACACATTCCTGAGACGAGTGCCTGTCTGTGGAAAGGTGATGTGCCATGGAGCAAAGAACACTTGAACTGGCTCCAAGACACCTATACCTGGATTAGAATCCTATTTCACATTCATAAAACTGTGGGAAATTGGGCAAGCCACTGTAGCCTCCTTTTTTGTTTAGATTCCTCATCTGTAAAAATGGAGATAACAATACTCATGTTAGGGGCAGTGAGGTGGCACAGTACATAAAGCACAGACTCTGGAGTCAGAGTTGAAATTCAGCTAATTATGTGACCCTGGGCAAGTCACCTAACCCCTGCCTGCCTCATTTTCCTCAACTGTAAAATGGGGATAAAAATAGGTGTATCTTGCAGGGTCATTGCAAGATTCAAATGAGATAATATTTGCTAAAAGTGCTTAGCACAGTGCCAAGTACATCGGAGGTGTTAAAGAAATGCTAGTTATTATTATCATTATAATAGCATTGGGTTATGAAAAACATACTTTGAAAATAATCAATTTGGTCCAGACTTATAATTTCACACATATAAGGAGCTCTCTGTGAAAAAACTTCCTTTACTGATGTATATCTACAACTATTTTGTAATTTAAGATCTTAGAGAGTTTGCCTGGGTTAAGTGACTTGCCCAGGTTCACACAGCCAGTATGTCAGAGAGAGAATCTGAACACAGGTCTTGACTATGAGATTATCTCTCTAGTTATAAGACCATCTCTCTAGTTAGAGGTCATGCTGCCACTTGAGAATATTAAAGTATATTATTAATATATATTACAGTACATCCCCGCAAATGAAAGCCCCTTCAAATGTCACTCATTGATTCTTCTCCATTTCTCCCCAACCACTTACTCTCCAAGCTGTAGTACCTAGTTCTAAGGGTGTAGAAGGCAAGTTCTGGTTCCAGCTCCACCCTCTCTATGTGGAATTGAGCAAAACATTTCCCTTCTCTGAGAAGTGAAGGAGTTGGTTGAGAGGGTTCTAAGGACTTTCCTAATTCTAACATGCTCCAGTTCTAACCCATACTAGTCCCATCATCCTTCTTTCCAAGGGGCTATGCCATTCATTCAGCACTGGAAGGGACCTCAAAGACCATCTAGGCCCATCCTATGAAGAAAACTGAGGATCAAGGGGGTATCAGTAAGCATAAGAGAGAGGATTTGAAACCAAGCTGTTGGATTGTAAAGTCAGTTCTCTTTCTGCTGCCTTTCTCTAAGATCAATCAAGAAGAACATATTAAATGCTTGTTGTGTGAAGGAAGCACAGAAAAGCAGAGTAGCTTTGAAAATGATTTGTAGTATTTGTTACATAGTTTAAAAAAAATAAAGTGTGAAATAGAAAGTTATGGCTTTTTATTGAATCCTCTTTTTACATTATGTACATGGAAATGTTCCTCCTTTTTCTGTCTTTAAATTCAAAATAAATAAAAATTTTAAAAATGAAACCAAAAAAAATGCCTATTCTTTACCAGGGCAGTAGGTAACACAGTGGATAAAGTACCAGGGCTGGAGTCGGTAAGACCTGAGTTCAAATCAGACACTTACTAGCTGTGTGACCCTGAATAATTCACTTAAACCTGTTTGTCTCAGTTCCTCATCTTACAAATGAGCTGGAATGAGCTGGAGAAGGAAATGGCAAACCACTCCAGTATCTTTGTCAAGAAAACCTCAAATGGGATCATGAAGAGTCAGACACAACTGAAACAAATTAACAGTAACAACTGCACTAGAAGGTAAGATACAAATACAACAAAAGTCCTTTTCCTCAAAGAGCTTACAGTCTATTAGGAAAGAGAATAATATGTATATAATTACATATGTATACATATACACATGCAACTATATGCACATATATATGTATACATATACGTACATATATGTGCGTGTGTGTATGTATGTGTGTGTAATTAGTGGGGAAGGGCAGATCTATGATTTCATTGAGCAGGAAGCTCCAGGTAAGGAAAAAGCAGATCTGTACCTGCTCTGCAACTTCATAAGTCTTAGTAAGTTGCCTCGGGGCACTGAAAGGTTAGGTGATTTGCCCAGGGTGATATAGGCAGTATGAGCCAAGAGAAAGTTCTTGAACTTGAATTTTAGAATCGTTTGCCTTTCTTTGTATCCAGTGCTTAACACAGTCCCTGACATATTGTTAAATGTTAGTTATCAATATGCATATTAATAAATAACTTAATAAAATAAATAAGTTAACAAAATTAATGTTTATTGACTGATTGTGTACGAGTGCTCTATTCAATAGGGTAGGCTGCCTGTTTTGAACTTCCTACTTATCCCACATGGACTTTTTGTAAAATTTATACATAATAAAACAGGGCAATTTGTTGGAGAGGGTGGGGAGGAAACAAACATTTATTAAGCACTTACAAAAGAAGAATTCCTTAGGGGGTCTCCAAGTTAAAGACAGACAGCAGCCTGTCAGGTATGTTGAAGAAAGAATTCTTGTCAAATATAGTTTGGGATCCACGATCTCCAAGTTCCCCTCAAACTGAGGTCCTGTGATAATGGGATGTGGGTTGAACCTGTTTCTATCACTTTTCCAGCTGATCTGGGGGAACATTATTCTAAACTTCATCTATAAAATGAGGATGAACAAATCTACCCCACAAGATTCTTGTGAAGATCAAATAACCTCATATGGGTGAGAGTTCTTTGTCAATAGACAGGCCTATATAAATGTAAGCTATTATTTGAAGCAGAAATTCATTGCCAACATGCAGAAGCTTTTAGGTGACAAATTCTGTCCAAGAGGCATGCAAAATTTCAAGAAGAAAGCAAAGCAGCTGACATCATAGAATGTCAGGGACAGAAGAAACCTTAAAGGTCACCTGGTTCATCTTGCACATTTTCTAGAAAAAGGAAACCAAGGCCCAGCAGGGTTAAATTCATTCCTCAAGACGACCTAGGTAGAAATGGCTGACAAGATTCAAACCCAGTTTGATTCTGTCTGTTGTTCCACTCCAAAGCACTTACTTTACAGTTGAGGAAACTGAGTCCCAGAGAGGCTAAATGACAACATTTTTCTGCCTACTCGTTAAACTATCATCATAGGGCTTGAGATATAGAGCAAGGGTCATTTATTCCAATCGCCTCATTTTACAGATGAGAAATTGAGGCTATGGGAATATTTGGCTAGTCATAGTAAAGCCATTGTAGCAGCAGAGAGAGGATTTAAACCCAGCTCCTCTGACTCTAAAGCCCAGGAATCTTTCCACTCTATCATGCTGCTGAGGAAGTGGAGAGGCTGAGAAAATGCAACAGACCTTATATTAGACCCCATCCTCCTCAAAGGAATTCAACAGTCTTATTCCTGAACAAATGTGTGGATCTTCTCCAACTGTAGTATCAAAAGTAGCAGTGAGCCATGGCTTAAATACTTCTACCAATTACTTGCCTCATAAAATAAAGTTTCTTAAACACATTGTAAACTTACCTTTGAACTAGACTAGATCCTTAAGATCATTTTTCCCCAAGATGCCCACACATATAAATAGCACATTTACATTGCTTTATAATTCATAAAGGAACTCTAGACACATAGTGTAAGCATTATTATTCCCACTTTATAGGCAAGAAATCTAAGCATCAGAAAGGTGAGAGAATTTGCCTCAAATCAGAAATCGAGGAAAGGAAAAGTGACTTACCCAGGGTCACACAGCTAGTAAGTGTATAAAGCCGATTTTGACTTAGGAAGATGAGCTTTCCTGAATCCAGGCCCAGTACTGTATCCACTGTGCCACCCCAGCTGCCCTCAAACCCAATACTCTTGCCCAAGTGCTGATCTCTTTCCACTTCAGGCACTCTGTGACCTCCTAGCCTTTTGACAGAGTCCAAGTTTTACAGAGCAAATCTTGTTATTAATAGGACTTGTTCTGTGAAGTTTGGATTCAGTCAAAGGGCCACTCTTGAAGACCTAGAGGGCCACATGTGGCCTTGAAGCTACAGGTCCCCCATTCCTGTCTTACCCATCTATAACCTCTCTCTGATTTCCCTTTCCAGCTCTCTCATTTATTACTCCCTTTCATAGTCCAGCCAAACTGATCTTGCCTCACCTAGCACATGACATCCTTGGCACTGGCTGTCCCCCTGTGTCTGGAATATATTCTCTCTTCACCTTTGCCTCTTAGAATCCCTATCTCTTCACATTTCCATTTAAGCACTATCCTTAAATGAGGCATTTTCTGATTCCCACCCTGCTCCCAGGTACTAATGCCTCAGCATCAAAGATATTATATGTTCTGTATTGTATATAAATATGTAAATGTAGTCTCCCCTGGCAGAATTTAAGCTTCCTAAAGGAAAGGATTGTTTCATTACATTATACCCCTAGGATCTAACACTGGCACATAATAAACTTCCTGTTGTTTGACTGAATATTCTCCATCTAGTAGGCTTAGCAAACATATTTTGGTAAATTAATTACTCAAGGTCACCTAGGCAGAAGGGGCTGAGAAAAGATTCCAACCCAGGTCTTCTGATTCTATCCACTGTATCATTCCAATCACCTTACCTTACAGTTGAGGAAACTGAGTCAATAGCAGACTAATTTGGGGTTCTCACAAAGGTACTTCCCCATACCACTTTGTAATAGAAAAACATTTTACATTTAATGTTCATTAGACACCCTGCTTTTCTGCTGAGGTTTTCAAATCTCTAAGCCATCCAAAGGAGATCCTCTACTCTGCTAAAAAATGAAGGGGAAAAACAGTTCTTCCATATGCCCTTGACCAAATTGCAGACTCCAGACTCCAGGACAGAGGGCAAGCTCTGATCCTGGAATGCAGAGTGCACAGTGGTGCCGGCTAGCTGAGCCAAGGCAGCCTCTGCCATCAGATTGTCTGGCTTCCTTCCCCTTAGCTCTGCTTACTTCTATTTACACTTAGAGTCTATTTCCCATAGGAAGTCTGATCTGACAGAAGAGGACTGTTTCATGGGATTTTTGTTCAAAGAGTACATCCCAGCAAATGAAAGCCCCTTTCCACTGTAGCAAATCAGAAATTTCAATAAATGCTACCCAGTTTCCTCTCTGTCTGCTTTACTTGACACCCCCCATGACCTCATAGCAGGTCCTCCAAAACCTCAGGTCTTAAACTGTATAATCTGCACATAAGCACACAGTGACTATTGTGCTTAAAATCAGAAGCCAGAACTTAAGCATAGGTGCATCTATCTACCAAGAAGCAGTGTACTATAGTGGATAACAATGAGCCTAGGCTCAAATTCTACCTTTGAACTTCAATTAATTTCACAAGCAATAATTCATTTTTGTTTTTATTGTTCAGTCATGTCCAAACCTTTTAAAAATTCCATTTGGAATTTTCTTGGCAAAGATACTGGAGGGGTTTGACGTTTTTTTCTTCATTTTACAAATGAGGAAACTGAGGCAAACAGGGTGAGTTACCCAGGGTCACATAACTAGTAAGTGTCTATGGCTAGATTTGAATTCAGATCTTCTAGACCCCAGGCCTGGTACTCTATCACTTCACCACCTAGCTGCCCAATAATTAAATAGGATTTTACATTCTATTGGTGAGAAGCAGTATCTACACAGACAATAAAGCAAAAAAGGTACGGGGGTGGGGGGAGGCGGAGGGGAAGCAGAAGACTAACATCAGGAAATGTTTCTTATTGGAGATAACCTAGACTGGAGTCCTGAAGTTAGGGATTCCCAGAGGTGAGACTGAGGACAGAGACTAATCCAAGCAAGAGGTACAAACCATACAAGGGCAAAGGTCATGTTCAGGAAACATCAACCAGTACAGTCTGACTGGAAGGTAAAGTGCTAGAATGCACAAAGTGGAATAATGTATATTCGGCCTAGCAAAACAGACTGGAGCCAGGCGGTGGAAAAGCATTAGTTACCAAACAAAAGTGTATCTCACTGGGTGAACATGGCCAAGTGACTCAGCTTTCCGTAAGCTGGGCATAATACAATGTGCAGAGCAGACACAGAACACGCAAAGTACTTTGCCATCTTTAAAGCCCAATAGCAATGAAGTTATTAATTACTATATAGACAAATTCTCATAATAGTGATAATCTTGTGACTGTTAATATATAATAACAAGTTGGGTTTTTTCCCCCAAAATGAAGCATTTTTCCCAGTTGGGAATGATAAATAAACCACAGAAACGAAGTTATTACCACCTAAGGATATAGTTGGGAAATTCAAGCTAGAGAAACCAAGATGAACAGCATCTGTCTTTGCATCACTGACATTCACATACTACAGGGTGTCCCTAAAAGTCTAGACACATAGGAAATCTCATTAACTATGCATATTTTCAAGAAATTAAATGAATTAAATTTTCAACATTTTATTTAATTAGCATAAATAAGATTTCATAGGAAGATATGGAAGACATAGGAAATCTAGTTAATTTAATTAATTAAATTTAATTAATCTCATTAATACGGAAAATAGTCCCAATAGCGAATGAAAGCTTTTATTCCATACGAAATTGTCATGGCTAAAATTTATGCTAATTAAATAAAATGTTCTTGAAAATTTCATTCATTTCATTTCTTGAAAATATTCATGGTTAATGAGATTTTCTATGTGTCCAGACTTTAGGGACCTGCTGTATTACAGATCTATAACTAAAGGGACCTCACAAGTCAGCTAGGCCAATCCCCTCATTTTACAGATAAGGACACCAAGGCCCAGAGGGGTTAAATGACTTGCCCCAAGTCAAAGATAATAAATGGCAGAAAAAAATCAGTTTGTCATGCAGCATTAATTAAATACCTACTATATGCCAGACACTGCACTAATTGCTGAATAAACTCCCTCCTAACGAACACTTAAAAGAACCATGTTGTCCTGTTTCTTAACACTACGTAAAATTCATGGAAGAGATTTTTTTTATTTCAAATTTTTAAATTTTTAAGTTTTTTTTTAAATTAAGAAAAGGCATTCAATTCAATTCAAGTAACATTTATAGAGTCCATTCCCTGAGCATGACCCAGTACTACTAGGTGGAGAAACTTACTGAAAAAGTATATGTATGTGGGGGGGGGGGGAGAGAGAAGGGCATATAAAAATATAGTATGCACACAGGCTCTGGTTGTCTTTAATATCTGTCAGCTGTTAATAACTGCAAACCAACCAAAGGAAATATTTAAACAAGTGATACTTTCAGTTCCAAATCTACTCCCATAAATCCAGGGTGTCTTACTTATTAACCTGGAAAGAGGAATCAGACTGACCCATTGGTGAATTTGGGAAATGCCTGAACATTCCACAGCCCTCAGAGGAGACTAAAGACTAATTCAGGCCGGCTTACCAACCCTGAACAGAAACCACAGTACACAGGCATAGGAAACATTTTTGCAAAGCCTGTCATACAAAGGTTAGTGGGGACCAAGAAATGATAAAAAGGCTTCTGTTCTCTGAAAGTAGACCCTTAATCCAAATTACCAACTCAGAAAAAATGAGATGTTTACTTTCTTTTTCTTCCTTTTTGTTGGGGGGTGGGGAGAGAGGTGGTAATGGTAGAGAAATTCACTAGCAGGTCACTGTCAAAACCCTAGAACTGATCATTTGGAGAATGGTTGAACAAATTATGGTCTATGAATATAGTAAAATTCTATTGTATGAGGGGAGGCTAGGTGGCACAGTGAATGGAGCAGCGGCCCTGGAGTCAGGAGAACCTGAGTTCAAATACAACCTCAGACACTTAACACAAAAACTAGCCCTGTGACCTTGGGCAAGTCAATCAACCCCAACTGCCCTCCAAAAAGCAAAAAAAAAAAAAGTCTATTGCATATTGAAATGGATAGTTTCAGACAAACCTGAGACTTGTATAATCTGATATAGGAAAAATAATTTATATAATAACAACAAATAATATAAATAAATAACAAATAACAATAAATAATATAAAGACTTCATTTTCCAATCAATTGCACTCCTTTGGACTTCTGTCATGACCCCCACCCTTGCCCCAGTTGCAGAATTGTTTTCCTCCCCTCCACTTTTCAGCTTCCTTTTGTTCCCTCATTTATAATGGTCCCTTTATCATATATTATTATATTATGTGTATTATACATTATTATTATATATTATATATGTTCCCTTCCTTTATATTTCCTCATTCAACTGTAAGCTCCTTGAGGGCAGGGATTGTATTTTTTTTTGTATTAGTATCCTCAGTGTTAAGCATAGTTTCTAGCACATAATAAGTAGCACATAAAGCTTTACTGACTGACTCACAGTAACAATAGTATTGTAAAGACAACTTCAAAAAACTTAAGAACTCTAAACGAGGCAATGATCAACCATTATTCCAATAGACTGATATCGCCTAACAGACAGGTGATGGATTCTTTGCACAATAAGATTTTTTTTGAACATGACCAATGTGAGAAATTGTTTTGCTTAACTATGTATATGTTACAAGTATTGTTTTCTCTTTTTTTTTTCTCCAAAGGTTGGGGATATGGGAGGGAGAGAAAATAAAATTTTAATTGAAAAAAATTCAATTAAAATTTAAAATTAGTGGTCACATCAAGCCAGAACAATGTCTGGACTTTTTAAAAAAGTGTGTTATGCAAACTAACCCCTGTTCCTTAAACAACATTTTCATACCAAGGACAGTCATTTACATGCAGCCTTGGGAACTGCATCCATTCAAATGAAAAGACATAATTATTATGCCAAATAAGAGCTGATGGAAAATCTTTATTCATACCAGCTGATGTTTTCATCTTTAACTTAATATTTAGATACAAAAGCTGCAGGAGTGCTCTCAGAGCTATTCACAAGCCTTGTCATTTAACTGATAAAATCATAGAATGATGGTGCTCAAAAAGATTGGAGAAATAATCGAATCTAACCCCCTTCCTTTTTACAGATGAGAAAACAGAGACCCAGAAGGATAAAGGTAGCTTGTCCAACATCAAGATAAGGTAAATGAATGGTCAAGAAGACTCCAACCCAGGTCTGTCGACTCCCATAGCAATATTCTATCTTCACAGGCAGAGCAATAGGCCCCCCCATCCTCAGAAACTACGCCCTGTGCATGCTACAACTCCATAAAAACATGGCATTGGCAAACTGAAATTCCAAATCATCCCTACAAAATTTGAGGTCCTGAATACCAGCCAATCAAAAGTTTAGTTTGTTCTGAGCCTAGGAACAGTAGCAGCAATATTGCTCTTACAATAACATGATTTAAACCTTATCAGCAACAACTACTCATTTCTATAGCACTTATAGTACAAAGTGTTTTCTACCTGTGTCAGACAGGTACTAAAGCCATTAGCTCCATTTTATAGGTGCTGGTGCAATGGATAGTGTCAGACCTGGAGTCAAGAAGATTCATCTGCATGAATTTAAATCCAGCCTCAAACACTTAAACTATGTGATCCTGGACAAGTCACTTAACCCTGTTTGCTTCAATTTCCTCACCTATAAAATGAATTAGAAAGGAAATGACAAACTACTCCAGTATCTTTACTAAGAAAATCCCAAATGGGTTACAGTCCAGACACTATTAAAAAAACAGTTAACAAAATAGGGAAACTGAGGCTCTGACGAGGAGACTTGATTTTTAATGAGGTACAGTGGGAAGAGCTCTATTTTCAGAGTTAGAAAAGTTGACCATGATCCCTATAGGTCCCAAATCCATTTTCCTAATTTGCCACCCTCAAGACTCTCAGAATGCTAATGCAGTGAGTCATGGCATTCATGAGACAGTCCTAGACGACTGTCTTCCAAGTCCACCACATAAGACTCTAAAGTAGCAGCTTGCAGACCATTCTAAAGTTAACATGATAGCATAGGGTCCTTAGTATCATAGAACCAGAAAAAGAGCTTCAGAGATCTTTTTCAAACAATCCTCTCACTATACAAATGAGGGAAATGAGACCCAGAGAGGGAGAGTGAAATGTCCTAACTAAAAGTTTCAGGGGATTAGAGTGTTGGACTCTTCAGTTCAGGAAGAACTGAATTCGAATCCTGCTCCAACCATTAGCTGTGAAATTCTGGAGGAGTCACTTAAATTCTCAATATTTCTAAAGCTGAGTTTGCTCAGCTCTAGCTATAAGCACCCGCCCAGGAGTCAAGAGGACCTGAGTTCAAATTTTTTTTTTTAAAGCAATTGGGGTTAAGTAACTTGCTCAAGGTTACACGGCTAGTCATTATTTATGTGTGGGTGCTCATTTTCTGAGGCCAGTTTCGATCCCAGGTCATCCCAACTCCGAGGCCAGCGCTCTTACCCACTGCACCATCTAGCCTCCCCACCTGAGTTCAAATTTGACCTCAGACACTTACTAGACATGTGACCTTGGGCAAGTCACTTAATCCCCACTGCCCTGCCCTTCCCCCTCAAAAAAAAAAAAAATAAGCATCTATCTCCTGGGGTTATTGTGAAGATTGAATGAGGAATATTTGTTTTGCAAGCCTTATATCCCTATATGTTGTTGTTTGGTCATTTCAGTCATGCCCAACTTTTCATGACCCGATTTGGGGTTTTCTTAGCAGAGATACCAGAGTGGTTTGCCATTTCCTTCTCCAGCTCACTTTACAGAGGAGAAAACTGAGGCAAACAAGGTTAAGTGACTTGCCCAGGATCACACAGCTAGTAAGTGTCTGAGGTCAGACTTGAACTCAGGGAGATGAGTCTTCCTGATTCCAGGCCTAGTGCTCTCTCTATCCACTGCACCACCACCTAGCTGCCCCTAAATCCCTATACAAATGCTAACTATTATTACCATCACATTATGGCCCCAGTCACATAGCTAGTTGACAGTGTAGGTGAAACCAGAGCTCCCTGGCCTCTTCCTTCAATGGCTTCTATGAAGCATCCGATTTGCCACAGTTCCCAGTGTTCTATTCATAGTTGGCACACTGCAGACAATACCATTCTGTCTTACACCAAATGTTTCGGTTTAGAAAATCAAAGGGCTGTTTCCCCTATGTTCTTCCCCAAGGATGCGTTTCTGTCTCTGAACCAGATGCCACTGATATCACTTGAACATGTACCATGAGGCAAATTCTCTGCCAGGCCATCTTAAATTCATTCCCTGACAAGGATTTGAAACTGAACCTGTGTTTGTCTCCTTTTCACCAAGCAGGGATTGATAAATTTTGCAGTTTACCCATCCCTTCCCTAGTTGTTCCCAACTCCCAGCTACTTCCCCTTACCTTACTGGACTTACCAGGTCACTAACACTTGAATGCAAATCCTCCCTCAGTCACTAGCTGAGTGACCCTGGACAAGTCTCCTAACCCCCATCTGCCTCATCTGTCTTATCTATAAAATGGGGACAATAATAGCACCTACCTCCTAGGGATATTGTGAGCAGAGAGTGGAAATGATGTGCATGAAGTGCTTTGCAAACTTTCAAGAATTATAGAAGTGCTAGCGATCATCACCCCTATCTTTGTCCTTACTACATTTGTCATCTCAATGTACAGATTCAGTAATAGAATGGGGGTATTAGAAATAATATTGGATTTAGTATCTAAGGATTTCTGAGTTCAAATTCCAGCTGTGCTTCTAAACTATCTTTGTAGTTAACACAAGCTCTGTGGGCCTTAGCATCCTCTTCTGTAAAATGACGGGGGTCTTACAGAAGATGATCTCCAAGGTCTCTTCCAGATCTAAAGTTACCATCCTAGGTCCGGGTCATTTTCTGTTGTTTAGTTGTTGTTTTTTCAGGCATGTCCCCCTCTTCATGCAAAGATATTGGAATGGTTTGACATTTCCTTCTCTAGCTCATTTTACAGATGAGGAAATGGAGACAACAGGGTTAAGTGGACTTGTCCAGGGTCACCCATAGCTACTAAGTATCTGAGGCTGGATTTTAACTCAGATCTTCCTGACTCCAGGCCTGCTGCTTTATCCACTGTGATACCAACTGCAGGTAGATAGGGCAAATCAAATACACAAATCTTCCCAGCATTGGTGGTTTTTGTTTTCTGTTGTTGTTTTGCTTTTTGGAGAGCAATTGGGGTTAAGTGTCTTGCCCAAAGTCACTCAGCTAGTAAGTGTGTCAAGTGTCTGGGGCTGAATTTGAATTCAGGTCCTCCAGACTCCAGGGCCTGAGCTCTATAGACTGCCGACACCTACCTGCCCCTCCCAGCATTGTTATGCAGGAGAAATCTAGGCCTGAGCATCCTAGAAGGAAAAAAGGCAGCTAGAAAGCAAGTAGGATGGAGGTGGGGAGGACGTGGAGTAGTGGAAGGGAGGGAGTGGCTCTCCACCCTCCTGCCTCAGGGCTGCTGGCAGGTTTTCTCCGGCTGCCCCCCATGGCTTGAATGCTCTCTTTCTCATCTCTACCTCCAGGATTCCCTGGCTTCCTTCAAGTCTCAGCTAAAATCCCACCTTCTACAAGAAACTTTTCCTGATCCCCCTTAATTCTAGTTCATTCCCTTTAATTATTTCCGATTTATGCTATCTCTGTCTTGTTTTTATACAGCTGTTTACTTGTAGCCTCACCCTACCCTTCCCCATTAGACTTTGAGCTTGACAACAAAACCTATTTCTTTTTATCTCCAGTACTATAATAACTGGAATATTGTAGACACTTAGTAAATATTTACTGAATGAATGAACAAATGAAGGAATAAATATATCTCTATGTGCTTCAGATCCCTTTAGTATAAGTGCCCCCAAATTCTCCAAAGCAGCTCCCTCTCTCCCTCCCTATGAAGGCATCCTGCCAGTTAGCAGCCCTGATGTCTCCCACCCCTTTAGCCCTTGTGGACAGCTCTCATCAGCAGTGGACTGGCTGAGTAAAAGGACTTGTAGAAAAGATCAAAAAATCTCCCCTATCCTTTCAACTCCCTGGCCTCCTCAAGAAGATAAATAAGAAAAAGATAAAACCATGCACCAGTCAACAAGCAAACATTCTCTCCATTTTCATTCTCAAGAAATTTGGGTTAAGCTTGCCCCCTGACCTGAAACTGAACCTAGGGGTTAAGCTGTCCTCTAAACTAGCCAATATTCCCCATCCCAATCTCCTATTGTTTGTTAATCAAATTTTTAAGGGTAGTGGCAGAAGAACAATAGGTCTGGAAGTGAGATCTGGGGTGGGAACTAGCTGAACAAGGGTTGCAGAAGCCTACAGAAACTCTTCAATTACTGAGACTCTTCTCAACATTCCTATAGTGTAAGCCACACAGAAGTCCATTTTTCCCTTCAGACAGGACTATGCATATTGTTAGGGCAATAAGAGGTCTAGAAAAGACCTTAGATCACTTAATCCAAATTTTCTCCTCCCTAAATTTACAGATAAGGAAACTAAATCAGTCCCCCAAAAGGGAATCAACAGGTCCACATCACCTATCTAGCAAAGTGTCACGGAATCCAAGCCTTTTTAATGCCAAGTCCAATGCTTCTGAGTCAGAACTCCTGAGCTTGTTTGCTCCTCTGGAAGACAGAGGTCATAATACTTGGATGACCTTCTCCACAGGGTTATAGTGAATCATAAAAGTAAAATGATCTCTAAATGTAAGCTATTGCCAAATGTACAGTGCCATACAGAGAAAAGGGGGCTGGATTAAAACTCAGAGAACCCAGGTTCAGATCCTGATTCTGACGCTGATACCTTGGCCTCATCTGGATAAATGAAGGCCTTAGCTTAGAATGCCTTTGTGGTCCCTGACAGTTTTAAATGGAATCTCACCACTATTATTCCAGTAAGCCAACTCAAAATAGGGAAGCAGCACATTCTAAGCACAGACAGAAGTTGTCACACTCTTTTCCAAAGGCTGCAGGCTGAGACTGCTCATTCCTTAAGGGGAAGAAGGGAGGAAAGTGGGAGGAGGATGTCCAATTGAGTTCAAACCCAAAACTTCCTCCAGGGCTTCAGGTTAGGGTGTTATCTTATGCTAGGGAAATGGTTGCTTCATAGATTAGATTACAGCATGTGATCTAAGACAGATAATGTGTTCAGTTTCTCAGGAATCCAAGAGTCAGGGCCCTAATGCAATGGTTTCATTTTAGAAGAGGATCAATATTTGGCCTTCAAGAGCTTTAAAGACAGTGATCACACATCTTTACTTTTCACGTTATACATACGTATTTCACATGTATATACACATGCCATGGAACTAACGTAGCAGGGCAATAATTAAGCAAGACAGAAACCAAGGCTGAGGCGCCAGCTCAATGGTACAAGGTGAGTTCAAATCTTGCCTCTGATACTTACTCTGTGACCCTGGGCAAATTAATCAATCTCTCGGCCTCAGTTTCCACATCAGGAAAATGGGGATGATAAAAATAGCACCTACCTTACGTGTTAGACAGGATTAAATTTTATGACACATGTAAAGCATTTTGAAAACCTTAAAAGATTATAATAAATCTTACATATAATCACCATGTCCATAGAAACCATAGCTAGAACCATTAAATGGTAGAATTAGACAGGACTTTAGAGATTCAATTCATGTTTTTAAAAAACTACTTAATACTGCCCTAGGCACTGAGAATACAAAGGCAAAAACAAAACAGCTCCTGCCTTCAAGGAGCTTAAATCCTACCGTGAGCACAGAACATGTAAATACACTGTGCATGGCAAAGGGTTTCAAAGAGGAGGAAAGGAGTTGGTAAAGAAGGGCTTATGCAGGACAGGGCCCACAAGCTGTTCTAAAAGGCAGGGCTGGAAGAAGGTTTACATTCCAGAAAAGGGGGCATGGAGATGGCATATGGAATATCCCATGCTACCAGTCAAACACCATCCTTTTACATGTGTGGGGGGAACCAAGGCCCAGACCAGGGGTGGGGAGCCTGCGAACTCAAGGTCACACATGTAGCCCTCTAGTTTGGCCCTTTGACTGAATTCAAACTTTACAGAACAAATCCCCTCAATAAAAGGATTTGTTCTGTAAAACTTGGACTCAGTCAAAAGACTGACCGCACCTGAGGACCTAGAACTAGAAGACCATATGCAGCCTTGAGGTTCCTGGTTCCCCACTCCTGGCTCAGAGAAACCAAGCAATTTCTCCACCATGTTCAGGAGTGACTGTTGTGGTTTGGGGTGTCAGGCAGACCCCCCTCATACCCTTACATTTTGGGGTTCCCAGCACCAACAGGAACAAGACTGGAAGAACTGAACAACGCAAAGAAATGTCCTTAGTTTCTGAACTTCAAGATCATGCTTCAGTTACAGTCTAACCTTCCCTTAGTGGTTGGCACCTCTTCAACTAGGAAGATCCATTAAACTCTGCCAGATCTAGAACATCCTTTAGATTATCTCCCTGTAAAGTCATTCCCTTCGGCTCCCACATTCTCCCACTTGAGGGCCTCCATTTTGTGAAGAGACTCAAGCTGGGCAACCCACCCTAGGCATCCTAGTCCAGTTTCCCCCATTAGAATGTAACTTCCTTGAGGGAAGGGAATGTCTTTCTTCTTGCTTTTATTTGTAACCCCAGCACTTAGCCCAGGGGCTGGCATAATACAGAATAAACACATTATAAATGCTCCTTTTCTTCCTTCCTCCTGACCCTCAAGCCAGGGTACACCTGGATCCAACACAAGAGCTTCCACAATAAGACTTTAGAAATCAGAGGTGATTTTTTTTTCCTGCCAGAAGAAAAATGTCTCCTTTTGACGTTAATGACAACCCTTATATAGCAGGCAACCTTACCTTATTCCTTCAAATTTAGAAGCTGCTTAGCCAAGCATGTGTCTATAGGCTAAATCAGAATTGCCCATTAAGTTAATACACCTAAAGAAAAGTATTTCTGTAGGCCTAACCTCCTCAACCTTATATGCAGATTTCTTTTGAATGAAACTATCCTAGGGGAGCATTTAATACTGTTATCAAAACACATATATTTATCGAGCCTTATTGAGGTGCCAGTGACCAGAAATAAGCATAAAACTGAAAAGGCCCTTTATCAGAGAGGGTAATGTTCACCCTAATGGTCAATAATCAGAATGCATTAAGGTTAAAGAGTATTTCAGCAAAAGTAAAGGCTAAGTCTATTTACTTAACGAGGTTAGGAGGAATAGGCAGTTAGCTCAGTGTGCAATCCACATAGAGGAACAAGGTTAGTGTAGCTCCTTCCCATTCTCCATTAGCAGAACAAGCACTTAGTGATTCATCCTAATGGCAATGAGGGACCTAGTGCCATAGAGAGGGTTCCAAGGCCCAGAGTTTGCAAGAAGCTGACTCACGTAAGAGATTCAACCTGTGGTCAATGATATGCTCTGTCCCCCTGAGTACACATATCAGACCTTGGTGGAATAAAGACATGACTTATCTTTTGAGTCCCAAACATGGATCTCAAACTCTGGATCAAGATTTTCATTTGAAATCAACACACCTCCCTCCTCCCTCTCTGCCATTACTTCCATTCCCCAAAATGGCATTAGACAATAATTGCTTGATTTTTTGAGCTGAGCTCAGCATAATCTAGCTCTATCTTCACAATATCTCTAAGAGAACAGCAGGGAGCAGTGCTGAAGAGAAAACAGCTTGACTTTAAGAAAAAAGGAGAAATGTCTCATTTTCTTCTCCAGCTAATTTTACTGATGAGGAAACTGAGACAAACAGGGTTGAGGGACTTGCCCAAGGTCATACAGTTGGTAAGTGTCTGAGACTAGGTTTGAACTCAGATCTTCTGACTGAAGGCCCAGTGCTCTATCCACTACACCACCTAGCTGTCCTCTACATATATTCAACAGTCTACATTTCTTATACCTCTACGAACATTTTTCTTTCTTTTTAAAAAAAATTCATATATTATTTATTTTTAGTTTTCAACATTCATTTCCATCAGATTTTGAGTTATAAATTTTCTCCCCATCTTTCCCCTAACCCCCACCCCAATATAGCAAGCTTACTGAATTATGTTGTATTTGCTCATCTGTTTACAAGTGGCATGCTAACTCCATGAAGTCATAGACTTACACGTTCACCTTGGTACCCCAAGCACTCTGGACAATCTGACATCTAGCAGATTCTTAATAAATGCTTGTTAAATTGAATTCTGGCTCAGACACTAAATAGTTTTATGGCTGTGGGCAAGCCAATTCACTCCTCCTTTTCCTCTTCGGTAAAATGGGGATAATAAGGTGGAAACTATACCCCAAGACAGCAGCATAGAAAGTTTCATGAACTTCAGTTATATAAATGTGAGTTACTTTACAAGAAGATAGCCAGTGGTTCTATTCGTTACAAATGCAAGCACAAAAATATTGTGGTATAGCCTCTTCCTTCCTCCTCTATTCCCCTTCTTCTCCACATGGCTCTCTTTAGATCCATCTTGCCCTTCCCTTCAGCAAGTAGAGAAAAAAAAAAAGGAGCAGTGGAAAACTAAGCAAAGTCAGAACGCTGGTTGTTAGAATCACCAACAAGCCACTCCATTTAAAATTTCTTTTTTTTTTTTGCTAACAGTGTCACGGACACAACTCAGCTGATGCAATCCCTTAACACCTAGAAGTAAAGCATGAGACACTTCTTTTGGGCATTTCATTCAATTAACTCTATTCTGAAATCATCATTATATTGATTGAATTTAGGGAAACAGTTTTGCAGAAAATTACTTTTAAGCAAAGGATCTTAACCTGGTGGTCCATGAACTTGTTTTAAAATTTTGATAACTGCATTTCTGTATAATTGGTATTCATTGTAATCCTATGCATTTTATTTTATGCACTTAAAAAGATTATGCTGAGAAGGTGTCCATAGGCTTCACCAGACTGTTCAAGGGGCCCATGGCATAAAAAGGGTTAAGAACTCTTACTCTATAATTATACAAGAGCCATGGGAGCAACAAGGAAGGTCTAAGGCTGGTTATGGAGACATTTCCTGGCATAGATCATTTATACAAGCCAAGGAACAATCATCAGCAGAAACACCCAGACTCAGAGGAAGGGAAAACTTATCATTCTTGTGGATTTTTGTCATCAGTAACATAAGAATGGCTACTCTGTGCTTTTTAAAAAAAAAAAAAAAGGTGGGGGATAATGGGGGAAACCCCCATTATATTTTTACTTCTATTGCATTTCCCTGTCATTCAACAACAATCTATTTGACAAACATTTATTAAGTGTCTATTGTATATAAAACCCTCTCCTAGGCTGAATTTTCTTAAAAAAAAAAAAATTAGGCACAACACAGGTCACCTACCTCCACTGCAGCTTATTATTAGTCCAGTGGGGTAAGAACTGGCCAGGAATGAACTAAGGAACATTCTTCCCTCATTTCTCTTCCAAGATCATAAAATCCCAATGATTCTATATGTCTCTTAAAAGAATCACCCTTTGTAACCTAGGAAAAGGCTTAGCTTTCCTGGGCCTCAGTTTCCTCATCAATTAAATGAGGAAGTTGGATTGGATGGCCCTTGAGGCTGAGACCATCTCTGGATCGATGGCTGCCATTCAGTGTCATCTTGCAAATTCTCAGTGTGGATTTGCCTTGAAATAAATTCATTTCATCAAGATTCTAATTTTGGGGACATTGTGTAGTGAATGGGAATCCCATTTCCAAGGACATTTATAAGCTTTTTTCCTTCAACTTTTCATTTCTTTTTCTTTCTTAGAAAGCACTTAGGCTATTACTATCTGTCATATAGGAGTTTCCCTTAGCTAGAGCAAACTGGCCTTAGTCTGAGGTTCTAGTCTAATTCAGGTATATGAAAATTATATTAAATTGATTATGTACAATTCACCACCACTGCTGTCATGTGGCCCAGTAAATATGGGCCTAGAAGGAGGATGTTCACGGTTCATTGCCTTGAAACAGCTATCCAGCATTAAAAATAAACATAATCCACATTAGCCCATAACGAATAGGTTGTTTATTGTTTATTTCTTGTTTTTAATCCCCAGAACAGAACAATATTCCTTAGAGAAGAGGAGGTAAATTGCTTCATTTGGTGAATATAATTTGATTACTCAAGCAAATAACTAACCAATAAGGATTTATTAAGTGCCTACTATGTATCAACACTGTGCTATGTTCTGGGGTCACAAATACCAAAATAGGATTATTACTGCCCTCAAGGAGTTCAAATTTGATTCCTCCTCGACTGCTATTCTTCATACCTGCTACCTGAGAGAGCCATATTTTCTTTTATTTTTTATTTGTTTTTGGTAATTTTTTTAGTTTATTTTTAACTCAAATATAAAATGAGAAAAGAAAAAAAATGCCATGTGCAAAACAGAACTAAGAAAGGATTCAATATACAAGAATAAATTTCCATTTCTAGAACATCTCTATAATAAATATTACACACTACTTTCAATGCTGCCCAGTTTTTCTTTACTTCCTTATAGGGTTTCTTTTCTTTTCTGCTGTGCACTTCTTACTTTATTTTTCCCATCCCTTATAATTTATGGTCTGATACTACTAAATCTTCTTCCTTTTTCCCCTGGTTTCTTTGAAATTCCTGACCTTTTGTTCTTCAATATGAACTTCGTTATTACTTTTCCTAACTCAGTAAGATAACTTTTTAGCAATTTAATTGGGATGGCATTAGATTAGTTAAGTAAAATCGTCATTTTTTTTTATATTGGCTCTCCCTACCCATGAACAATAACTATTACTTCAATTATTTAGATCTGACTTAATTTGTATAAACAGTGTTTTATGTTCATGTTCAAATAGTTCCTATATCTGTTTCAGCAGGTATATACTCTCAGGTATTTTATACTGTCTAAACAATATTGAATAGTATGGCTGACACATATTATAGTTTCCCTATTTTTCTCTTTTAACTAAATCTATTTTAGCTTTAACTTTGCCTGAGATCATTATTACTATCCTGGCTTTTTTCTAAATGATAAATTGTACTCCTGACATTTATTTTATCTTTGTGTGTAGCTCTCATTTTTATAGCATTTCCTGAAAGCAACATATTGTTGAATTCAGATTTTTTAATCTTCTATCAGTTTCCATTTTATGGGTAAATTCATCCCATTCATATTCTATGCCATAATTATTTGTGTATTTTCCTCCTCCCTATTTTTTCCTCACTATTCTTCTCACCCCTATCCCTTATCCCTCCTCACTGCTCTACTTTACTTCCCACCTGCTACCTTGTCTTCCTCTTCCTTAACCTACTCTCCACCACCCCCCATCCCTTTGCCCTCTTATTTCTTTCTGAATTTAGAAGACTTTTCTACCCTTCTAGATATATGTTGTTCCCTCTTTAATCCCAGCACTATCTACCCTCCCTCCATTAGTTTCTTCTGTATAATTTTTTCCTCAAATGCCTCATTTATGTGAGATAATTATACCTTCATATGTCTCCCTATAGTTTTTTTTTCAGAATCATACTCAACTCAGCAAAAGCCTTTTTTCCAAACTACCCAAATAATGACTGTCATAAAAGTATTGATAATATTTTTACATATAAGAAGTAAACAACTTGACCTTATTAAGCCCCTTATAATTGATCTTTAATGTTTACCTTATATTTCTCCTGGATGTTATATATCAGATTTTCTCTTAAGTTTCACTGTTTTTATCACAAATACCTCAAAGTTTTTTAATTCATTAAATGTTCATTTTTTTTCATTCTGGATTATACTTAACTTTGCTGTGTAAGTTACCCTTGGTGGTAGCCTCAGCTCTTTTGCTCTATGAAATATAGTTTTCCAAGACCTACCTACCTATTCCTTCAACATAGTAGCTACTAGGTCTTATATAATCCTTATTGTAACTCCATGATATTTAAATTGTCTTTTCTTGTTGCTTCCAATATTTTCTCCTTAACTTGGAAGCTTTGAAACTTGGCTATGATATGCCTGTAAGTTTTCCTCCTGGGATCTCCTTCAGGTGGTGATTGGTGGCATTTTTCTATTTCTGCTTTAGCTTCTTGTTCTAGAACAGAGATTCCTAAACTTATATTTGGCCTACCACATCCTTCAAAAAAAATTACTCAGTGTCCCCCTGGAAATATACTTTCTTTAACCCTTTAATGGTTTTTTAAAAAAATTTGCATAATTTAAAAACTATATTTTTTAAATGATGCATCATAAATTTAATAGTTTATTGCAAATTTGTGGGATTTTTCCTGCACTGAAATTTTGATGATGCAATATTGCATTATATAACCATGTAGTATTGTACTGTAAACAAGTTATTACACACACATATCCCTGCCAATGCAAGCTGGACTTCTTAACAATGATGACACTCTTGCAACACTCTTGCCTGCCAACACTTGCTTTTTAAGATCTGTCGGTGAACTTGACCACTGATCAGTTATAACTTGCATTTTATGTGTTTATTTGGAAAATGATGTAATCACTATGACTTTAACGCCGTTATACAACAGATATGTGCAAATATTTTTTCAAAAAAATTTCCTTATTTTTTTCTTCTTTCCTTATGTTTCCACTGCCCCTCTTGTTTTATTCAATGCTCCCCTAAGTTGTACCCAATGCTACTAACCATTCCCTGGATCATTCCAGTGCCCCTCAAAGGGCAGTATCACCCACTTTGGGAATTAGACCTTCAGGGCAATTTTGTATTGCATAGAGATTCTATCAAGATTCTTATTTTTAATCATAAATTTTCAGGTACTCTGACTATTCTTACATTATTTCTCCTCGTTCTGTTCTTCAGATCAAGTTGTTTTTCTCATGAGAGTTTTCATATTCTCTTTTATTTTTTCATTCTTTTGATTTTGTTTTATTATTTCTTGATGTCTTATAACATCGTAGCATCCCTTTGCCCAATTCTAGTTTTCAAGGAATTATTTTCTTCCTTAAATTTTTGATTCTCCATTTCAAGTTGGTTACTATCTTTTCATAATTTTCTTGGTTTTCTTGGATTTCTCCTAATTTTTTTCTCATTTTTCCTCAAGCTCTTTTTGATTTTTAAAATCTTTTAGAGTTCTTCCAAGAACTCTTTCTGTACCTGGGACCACTTGACAATTTTTATTGAAAAGGGAGTGAGTTTTTAGCCCCATTATCTTCTTCTGAATATGAACCCAGATCTTCTCTATCCCCATAGTAGCTATCTATGGTTGGATTCTTTCTCCTTTGCTTACTCATTTTTTGTTTCATTTTATTTTTAGCAGTGATTAATGCAATCAAGTTCTAGTCCTGAGGTATAGGGAATGATGCTCCAAGCTTCAGGTACTTCTTACTGTTATTTTCTGAAATCTATTCTGGGGCTCAGACTTGGGCTCTCCTCTCCACCCCTAAGCCCCTAGGCCTGCCCAATCATACTGTCTTGCAAATGATCTTGTTCCCTGATGGTCCCCCAGTGGCTACAAACTATAGCTGTCCTCTCTGCCCTGGAAGTGAAACAAGGGACTCTGCACTCCTGCAAGTGCCCACAGCCAGCAGTGTCCCCATCTTCTCTGCTATCCCCCAGAGGCAGCCCACTCCTACTCAGTCTTCAGAATCCCCACACTGTTTACCTCCCAACCTCAGATGCCGCCAGAGGTTGTAGCTTGTTGATTCCACAGAGTTGACCTGGAAGTGTCTGTACTTCACTCAGGCTGACCTCTGGAAGTTGGGTCTTTCCTGGGGGGAGTCTTCTTCTTAGGTTGTCTAAGGAGAAAAACTGCTTTGCCCTGACTTTTGTTTATTGCCACTGATCTAAGCTCTCCGAGGCAACATTCTGTCTTTTTTTGAGGAGGATATTCAGAGAGCCAAAAGTTTCCTGACCTACTCTACCATCTTCCCAGAATCCTCTGGAGAGACATATTTTCTACGGCAGCGTTAGTTAGTGAATTGTAGAACCCCTGATGCTCATTTTAGAAAAAGCATTCAAAGAAAAAAATTGCAACTGGATCAGATACATAGAAGATATCTAGGTGGTGCAGTGAATAGAATACTGGGCCTAAGAGTCAGGAAAACTCTTCCTGAGTTCAAATCTGGCCTCAGATACTTACTAGCTGTGTGACCTTGGATAAATCACCTAAATTCATTTGCCTCAGTTTCCTCATCTGTAAAATGAGATGGAAAAGAAAATGGCAAACCACTCTAGTATCTTTGCCAAGAAAACCCCAAATGGGGTCATGGAAGAGTAAGACATTACTGAAAAACAACTCAACATAAACAACAGATAGTTACCCCTGGAGATCATACACTAATCAATTCACCTTCTTGCAGTCTCTCTTGACCTCATTAGAATCTTTTACTAACAGAAATTTACCCTTGACCATCTTTTATAATTTGGAGGGCCCCAAAAGAGAGATCAGTAGCTTATAAGCTAGCCTGCTTTGGATCATCATTAATGGCAATGTTATCAGGAGTTTGCCTTAGGAAGCTGACATAAAAATCTTTCTAGCCCATGCTTCATCTGCTATTTCAGATGAATAAAGCAAATTTACATAGGTGTAGGAGGGGGGAAGGAAATCTGTCTTGGGGAATTCATTCTACTTAGTACTAGTGTGTCTTGGGGAATTCATTCTACTTAGTACTAGTGTGACCTTGGACAAGTCATTAAACTGTTGGAGTCAGTTCTATTCACTTGCAGAATAAAGGGTCTTGATTAGATGATTGTTAATGTCTTTTATACTAAGCTTTAAATCCTGTAATTCAAGCACTGACTAAACACCTAGGATTTGTACAGTATTGTGCTAGGGCTATGGTAGAAAACACTGGCTCTTTCTTTTGAACCAGGATTTAGATAAGGTCTCAAACATTTGAGTACCACCCAAGCCAGTTTAAAATGCAATTGGGAAATATTTGACAAATAAATAAGATACAATAAAATAGCCAACATGACATTTTAAAACTAAGTCAATAAGCAGCTGCAGGGATCCTTATGTACCCATTATTCTTTGAGTTTGACACTACTGATCTAAACCAATCTAATCTAGCAAGCACTTTTTTGGGGGGGAGACTAGATCTATGATTTTATTGATTGAGAAAACTCTACCACTGCAGTTCAATGCCTGCAATGGAATTTACTGCAGTTCATTGTATAATGAAAGTCACTGTGCAGCAATATATAATCAAATGCCCCAAAACAAAGTGAACTAGACAATCAAAGTGGTTATCAGGCATTCTGGGCTTGCCATTCAGCCGAATGTCATTACAACACATGATTCTATAAAAGGTAACTTTTCCTGTCCTATTTCCAGCTTGCACAGGGAGGTACCAATTCTCCAACAGATGTCTTCACAAACCCAGGCCAATTGAATACAGTCCTCTACACAGCCTGCATAGCAACTGTATCAGTATACCCAGACGATGTTGTAACCCAGGGAGTCATATATACTATAAAATAATAAAAGGGACTGAGATTCCCATTTAAGACAACCTTGGGAAGGAAATTCCTATTCACTTTAATTTTTCTAAAATAGGAGTCTTATTGAAATGAATATATTTTGTGATAAATTCACAGTGAGAATTAGAAAAATGACATTTATGGCAACCAATTCATAGGATCATTCTGAGCTCTGGAATCTGAAGACCTATGTTCAAAGGCAATTTCTACCACTAAGTGACATTGGGCCTCAGTTTCCTCAACTGTAAAATGAGAGTTGGATTTGATGGTCTCTATGGTCCCTTCTACTCTATATCTATCATCCAGTGGTCCCCAAATCTTGAGGCACTAAGGTGCTGTATAGGAAAGGTTTTGAATTGCCCAGGCATCCCAGGTATATTATTTTCTTTTTTTAGCAAAGGCAAGGCAATTGGGGTTAAGTGACTTACCCAAGGTCACATAGCTAATAAGTGTCAAGTGTCTGAAGCTGCATTTGAACTCAGATCTTCCTGACTCCAGGGTCGGTGGTCTATTCATTGCACTACCTAGCTGCCCCAACTCCAGGTATATTATTGCCCAATCCTTTGGGCTTGCTATTCTATATCTAATTTGATTTATCACAAGATAAACTTACCTGTGTACCATCAAGAGTGCAATCTGCTGCCCTTAAAAACCTGAACATTTATTTTTAAAAAATTAGGAAAATGTATCTTTCATCTTCCCCTCAAGAGAGCTATCTGACCCTGATACTTGACCAGAAATTCCAGAGACTAAATAAAATGATAATCTGAAGCTCAATATAGATTTAGCAAAATAATCTCAGTCCTTTCCCCATCTCTCATTCTCTCTTTCTCATCTTTTGTCTCCTAAACTTCCCCAAGGGGGCTCCCAAGACAAGAAATTGCAACAACCCTTTTTCAAACACCACATGTGAATTGATTGGGAAATGTCCAGGAGAGTTAGAAGCCTTGCTTTCCAGAAGAAGCCTTCTTAGCTCCATGAAGTAATGGATGAATTAAATGAATGAATGCAAAAGCCTTTATTACATGCTCACTAAGCACCTAGCAGAGTTAACCAAGCACTTCCCTCCACAAAATATGCAGCTAAATTCAGACCCTTTTTGAAGCTGAAATAGAGTGGGGGGATTAAGGTGTTAAGCCCAAGGACTTCCCACTCCTTACCTTCATCTCCTCACCCCAGTTACAAAGGAATGATTTCTGAATGACCAACAGAGCAAGACAGAAGCCAATAAATGAGAAAGAGGGAGTAGTGCCAAGACAGGTCGTAAAATAACTTCCTCCTTACCACTGGGCTGATTTTGTGCCTCTTTCCAAATTGAGAGTATATGGTTTCCTCACAAAACTACTAAGCTGTTTCTCCCTTAACACATGAAGGCAGTGGTGAGAGGCTTGGATTTATTTGTCATCATATGACCTGGGTTCAGATCTTGTTCTCTGACACCTAATGGCTGCACAGTTTTGGGGAAGTTACTAGACTTTTCTGAGGAGGCACTGTTTTCTTGTCTATGAAATCAGATAACGTCACTTGAGCTACTTACTAAGCAGACTGTTGTTAAGGGATGCTGCTTGTAAAGTTAAATGTGCTATAAAATGCAAGTTATTATTTATACCTTCTGCTTACATCTTCCTATTACATGGTCAGGATGCCATGAGTTCTTTTTCCCTTGCTTCTTCCTCTCAGAAAAAAGGTAAAGACTTAGACAAGGCCACATAGCCAGTAGGGGTCAGAGGCTCTGTTCCACATCCAAGTATAACATACATAAGTATATATGCATGTATACACATGTATATGTGCATATATGTAACGCATGTTATATATATATACACAATGTATGTTACGTGTGCGTATGTTATCAGTGAGCTTGAAGTCAAGAAGACCTGAGTTCAACTCTGACCTAAGATACCTATTAGTTGTGTTACCTTGTTTAAGTCACTTAACCATTGTCTGCCTCAACTTTTTCCTTTGTAAAATACGGATAATAGTAACACACATCTCCCAGGATTATTTTGAGGATTAAATGAGGTAATAATTACAAAACATTTAGCACCATGCCTGGCACATAGAAAGTGCTATATAAATGTTAGCAAGTTATTATTACTGCTATTATTATTATTCCTACTACTACTACAGATAACTGTATTCTAAATGCCACGTCTGTACCTTTTACATGCCTTTATTCCTTTTATATTGACTTCTTCAAGGTACTTATTCCCACAATAGACTACAAACTCCCTGAGGACAGGAGCATTTACCTTGTAGTCTTCTAGAACCCATCTGCTGAATTTCAATAAATCTGAAGAGAATTTTCAAGCTGCTTTCTTGAAATGTAATTTCATTACACTGAACATATTTGCTACTTTCCTAGTGTTTACAACTAGTCTTGCTTCTTAAATATGAAGAAGCAGAGAGAACACTTTGACCCCTGTAGGGGAAGGAAATCAGTGTCACACGAAATGCCCCTGACTCCTTTCTCCCGGATCTTTATTGATGATGAGTGGCTTGATAGTTCATCATTAGGATTAAGGTAGGTTTAGGTCACTGACATGTTTAAGATGGGAAGGAAGAAAACAACAACTCGGAAAGAAAAGACCTGCCCCACCCCCTGTAGAGATATTTGGGAGCTAAAAGAGAACTTCAAGGTATAGCTGAACTGTCATTTTTTTTTTTTAACAAAAGAGGAAAATGAAGTCCAGTGAGAAGCAATCATTTATCCAAGGTCTCACACCTACTCAATGATAAAGCCTGGACTAGAATAGTCATGTCCCAACATCTTTGTCGAGGGTTCTTTCCAGTACCACTGATACCTCACAACTGTTTTTCTTAGAGTGCTAGAAAGAAAAAGGTTAAAGAATGGTCTTATAGGGGCGGCTAGGTGGCGCAGTGAGTAAGAGCGCCAGCCTCGGAGTTGGGATGACCCAAGATCAGATCCGGCCTCAGAAAATGAGCACCCACACATAAATAATGACTAGCCGTGTAACCTTGAGCAAGTTACTTAAGCCCAATTGCTTTCAAAAAAAAAAAGAATGCTCTTATTAAACAGGATTGTTATGTTATGATCAGATCAATTAGCCCTAGTCACTACAGCCAGTCTCTGACATGGAAATGCCATCAGATAGAAGGTGGTGGGAATCACCACCTTCTCAGTCTCCCCATCTCTCCCAGCCTGCAAATAGAGGGGCTACTCATAGACCTGATCCCACCACAGAACAGGATTTTCCCTGTTTCTCCTTGGAAATTGTTAAGTTGGTGGTAAGAATAACAACAGGATTTTCCCTGTTTTTCCTTGGAAATTGTAAAGTTGGAAAGCAAAACAAATGCCTTAAGTCCAAAAGAACTAATATTAGATACCAGAAGCAGGATGCTAATGAACTATTGGAAGAAATAGTGGCATCAAATAAAGCCAATATGGCTCAATCATTACCACACAGAGAAGATTGCTGAAAAGCTAGATTCATACAAGTCCTGAATCATGTTTTGGCTAATTTTGTCCTTCCCCTTCAAATTCCAAACAATGCTTGTTATTGTTGGGGATAGCAGGGTGCTTTGTTTTGATTTTTAGGACAGGGGTTGGGTTTTTGTGGTTGGTTGGTTAGTTGTTTTTTATTTGTAAATACTCAGTCTCCCCATCTCTCCCAGCCTGCAAATAGAGGGGCTACTCACAGACTTGATCCCACCACAGAACAGCAAGGGAGCATTGACTTGCTCCATTTCTGACCTGGGCTGGTTTGTCACTTCCTAGGAAAGGTAGCTCTGCCCCTCACCCCCCACTCCCCAATCCCAGGGACTCACCATAGGGATGTTATACTTAGTAGCAGACACAAGCTCAATTCAGTTCAAAACTCCTAAAACTCAAGAGATGTGACAGCCAGCCTCAACCTCCCCAGCAGCTAAGATTCCCACCTGCCCAGCAATGTATATCATTTTAAAAGCATGGAGGCAGTTGTTTCCAGTTGCTTGAGTTATGTGGGCTTCTACAAGTGGATTTTAAATCAAAGGACTTAAAACAATAAGCAAGTCCATTAAATTCTGAGTCTCAGTTTCCACATCTGTAAAATGGGAATACTACCATTTACCCTACCTACCTCACAGTTATATTGTTGATTCAGTCACATCTGACTCTGTGATTCTGTGGACAGTTAGGATGCCAGTAAATTTTCTTGGCAAAGATACTGGAGCACTTTGCCATTTCCTTCTCCAAAAATATATATTGTTACATAATACAGTTACATTAGTACATTGTAACTAATGTACTCCACTAAGCCAACTACTAACATACCATTAGACTGTAAGCTCATTGAGGGCAGGAACCATTTACTTCTTTTTGTATCTCCAATGCTTGCCACATAGTAAACCCCTAATAATGTTTATTGATTTATTAACTGATTACCTCAAGAGAGGATCAAATAAGGCAGTAAACATCAAAAGGTTTTGTATACTTACTGCATAAAGTATGATAAAAATGTTTGGGATCATTAGTAGACTAATTATCTTCTTGGTACTGAACTAAGTTTTAGCTATAAACCTTACTCTTATCTTTCAGGTATCTGACAACTCTCAGAGAACCTTGAAAGGGAGAGAGCCCAAGAGAACACTAACAGCATCAGATCTGTTAAATACAACTTCTAAAACAATAGTGGTTCTAGGGTAACTCAAGTAACAAGATGATAATACTGGCAACTTCTAAAAGGGCTTTCAAAATTTACTTCCCCATGGAAACACTGAGGGGGTGGGCAAGGACTTTAATCCAATGAGTCAAGGGCAGGATACAATGTGTGCAATTGGGGCTATTGGAGGACAATTGAAACCACCCAGCCAGGCCAGAATTCCAGGAGAGAGATTCCCTGACTCAGGTATACAGTCATCTGCTCTGCAGTGGGCCAGGAGCCAATGTGCCTGGGCCAGACCTCCATCTGTCTCTCAGCTCAGGTTAGAAAAGAAACAAGCAAAAGAAAACAATATTCAGACCCATCCTATCTCTGAACAAGTTAATATTTCATCTTAAAGGGGGCAGGAGCCTGTGGAAGTCCTGGGATCCAGAAAGGGTAGGTGTTTTCCTGATAAGAAAACTGAAATCCTCACATAAGAGGTAATGTGGTACAACGGTAAGAGGGTTGATCTGTGAGCCTCAGGGAAGTGAGTTTGATTTCTTGCTAAGTTACTTATACCTATGTGACCTTAGGCAAATCACTAACCTTGCTGGACCTCAGTTTCCTCACCTGCAAAATGAGAGATCTGGACCAGGTGATGTCTAAGAACTCCTCCAGTTATAGATTCCAGGAAGTTAAAGAAATGAGCAAAGTCCCAGAAAGCTGATAACTCACTGGCTGTGACATCTTATTTCAGACTCTTGAGTGTCGTTCCACTCAAATGAGACCAAAGGTTTCCAGGTTACCTGCTACTAGCACTAGACTGGAGGTGGTCAAGAGATCCAAAGCTTTGTCATGCCTGTGTCACTAAGGCAGTATGTAACCTCAGACAAGTCCATTAATGGTGTAACTTTATTGTTTTGCAAGTGAAACTGCAAATCTATTATGTACAACTTTCTATTCCTTTTAATGTATAATAAAGTTATCATGTAAATTGCTTCCCTCCCCCCACTACCCTAGAGATGGCTACCATTGGACACAAACAAGTGTGTGTATGATATGTATATGTATGCATGTGTATACATGTAAAATTATCCTATTCATGATTTATTATGTTTATTTATTTGTTAGTTCTTTCTATTTATTAGTTCTTTCTCTAGATATAGATAGTGTCTTTCTTCATATGTCCTTTATAGTTAATGTGGGCATTTATAATAGTCAAAATGACATATTCACTCAAAGTTACTCTCTTTTTTTCCTTTAGCTTTTTGGAGAGGGGAAGGTAGGGCGATTGTGGTTAAGTGACTTACTCAAGGTCACACGGCTAGTTTTGAGTTAAGTGTCTGAGGCTGGATTTGAACTCAGGTCTTCCTGATTCCAGGGCCCTGTGCTCTATTCACTGTGCCATCTAGCCACCCTCAAAGTCATTCTTAAAACAATATTGCTATTACTGTATACAAATCTTAAACTATAAGGCAGTAATTATGAAAACTATCTGGTGCTGGCTAAGAAATAGACAGGTAGATCAATGGAACACAGTAGACATACAATTTTTAGTAAATAACCTCAAATTTGACAAGTGTAACCACAAGATTTTGGAATAAGAATCCATTATTTGGTAAAAATTATTGGGAAAACTGGAAGGCAACAGGGCAGAAACCAGGCATAGACCAATATCTCATACCATTTATATACACTTTAAAGTTTGCAAAGTACTTTTCATACATTATCTCATTTGAGCCTCCTAATAATCCCGAGGTAGGTGGCTCCCATTATCCCTACATTATAGATAAGGAAACTGAAACTGAGAGATGGGGTGACCTGTCCAGGGTTATACAACAAAGTGTCTGAGCCAGGAATTAAATTGAAGTCTTACCTGATCCCAAGCCCAACACTCTATCTACTAATGCCTCTTAACCTTTCTCTTTGGGCATTAGGTTCCTCATTGATAAAATAAAGGAGTTGGGCCAGATGGCCTTGAAGGCCCTTCAGCTCTAGATCTGCGATCCTATAACTTGTAAAGACGTTCAAGTTGTAACATTCTAGGATTCTGTTGCAGGTGAACATCCTACAGGATGAATGGGAGAACTAGAAGGGACCTTAAGTGCTCACTTAGTCCCATCTCATAAAGGACTGGCCCAAAGTCATAAAAATAGTATATAGAACACCACAGCTTTGAACCCAAGTCTCTGGACTTTTGATCCAGATGTAGGATCCTCAATCAGATAAACACAAAGTTTTGCAAATTTAAAGGTTCAACTAGACAAGGGAACTTTCACTTCTGTTTATGTAATTTTAGAAAGTAGAGAGGAAGGCAATGGGTACAGGTGGCAAATAATCTAAATCTTAGCTTTAGAAATTCACATCCTAAAGGCCCAAGCTCAGCCTGTTCCACACGTACCAGGAATGGCTACTAGGCCAACGACCAATGTCCTAATTTCTGATATAACCAAAAAGAATTATGGAAGTGGGGTCCCCCTTATATTCAGACATTAAAATAAGGTCCCCCCTTAATTCAGAAAGGGCCCTAGAACAGACATTAGAAGAACAGTTCAGTCACTGATTATGTGACTCCCTCCCAGCACTGGTTCTATACAGGTGTGTTCATAGTTTCATAAACAACTTGCTGGTCAGCTGGGTGGTGCAGTGGACAAAGCACTGCATCTGGAGTCAGGAAAACTCAGTCTTCTTGAGTTCAAATCTCACCTCAGACACTTATTAGCTGTGTGACCCTAGGCAAGTCACTTACCCCTGTTTGCCTCAATTTCCTTATCTGTAAAATGAGCTAGAGGAGGACAACCACCACCACACCTCAGCTCTTGTATGAAAGTAGAGCCAAATCTGTTTTCTAACCAAGAAACTGAGGATAGTTATAGTCACATAACTCTCTTAGATGGAATATCACCAAACGTGGAATGGAATGTCTCATAATGTAGTAAGTTTCCCATCAACCATAGTGCCTGGATGAGCATGTATTTTAGAGGGGATTCCTGCTCAGCTGTGAGATGGCCTAAATGCTCTCTGAGAGTTCTTCCTGCTCTGATTTTGTATTTATTCTAAAATAACTTCTTTGGACTCAGTGTCATCAATGGAAAGAATTAAAGCTTGGGTGAGATGATCACTAAGTTCCTTTCCATTTCTACATTCCTGTTGCAGCTTTTGTTTTAACATAGCTAAGGAAGTGTTTACCCTGCATCAACTCATTGGAACCAACATTGATCTCATTTTTCACAAAGCACAATTAGCCCTGAGAGCATGTCTAAAGATTTAACTAAAGGCACGGCCATCAGCACCTCCATCTCCCTTTCTTTAAAGCCCTCTAGAACCTTGGGAGAGAGAAGGATCCAGAAGAGACGGTGGGGACTCACCATGCCCATTGCAGTAGTAAACCCACTTCTCCCTGTTCTGTGTGGGCGTTAAGGATTTCTTCAGGCCAGCCTTCTCCACAATGGCACTGGGATCCTGCCGGGGGCCTTTCTTTAGAGTCCTCGAGCTCTTCCGAATGCTGCACACCACAATCACCACGAGCACCAGCAGGAGGAAGAGGACAATCATCCAAGGCAAGTGCTCATTGATATCAAAATGTTTGTGCAGGTTCTGCCTGGGGGACCCCCTTTTGGGGGCCTTGATAGGCGTACTGGACCGCTCCCCTCCCGTGGCCTCCATGGGGGGCAGTGGCTTTGGGATCGACTGGATATGCCGGTGGTGGTGACTTTGCTGGTGGTTCACAACCTGGAGGTTTGGGAAGGTCTTATTCACGCTTCCCCTCTCCTTGACCGAGGTGGCATTTTTGGGGGCTGCCGATTCCTGGCTGCCACTGTGTACCTTTGGTCTGGCAGAAGCAGAAGAGTTGGATCCCGTTGAGTTCATACCTGAAATAAAGGAAAGCAATTTGGCATACACATATTTATATAAACACATATGGATGTGTTTACATAGATGTCAAAAGAAGAGGGAGGGAAGAGAGGGAAAAGGAGACAAAGGGAGAGTGAGAAATAGACAGGCAGATGGCCAAGAAAAAGAGAGGGAGAGAGACAGAAAGGAGATAGAGTAGGGATGAGAAGGAGTGGGAGAGAGAGAGAGGAAGATAGAAAGACTTCCCTGCTCTCGTCTCTCCTGCCCCCACCCAGCTTGGCCCAGATAGAAGGAAAGATGATTGAATTTGAACCAAATGCCTCATTAGCTGGGCTTTAGGGAGAGGCAAGAAAAGATTTTACAATTAAACTATCACTGTCACAGAGACTGGGGGGATAGGGGAAGGGGGTTAGTAGGAATAAATAAGGAAATACAGTTTGATTGAACCTCCATGCAGTCAAATGTTGGATTTAAACTAAGTTGAAAAGGAAAAGCAGGAAGGTCTGGCCATGACTTATGTAGCAGCAGAAAATCCTTGTGTTAGAGCACAAAAGGAGCTCAGAGACCATTTAGTCCAACCACCTCATGTTAAAAACAAGGTGGCCCAGAGAAGTGAAATTACTTTCCCAAGGTCACACAGGTCATTAAGTGGAAGAGCTGGGATTCAAACCTGAGCTCTCTGACTCCAAATCCGAGTGGTCTTTCTACTCTATGTCACCTCTCAGATCAATTAGATGAAACATTTCAAAAAGGTTAAATGAATAACAGCCCTATCTCCAGCAGTAAGGCACTGAGAGGGGCAGCCCTGAAAAGTAATGAGGTGCCCCTCACCAGAGAGCTTCCAATAGAAATGAGATGACTTTGCTGGTGGTTCACAACCTGGAGGTTTGGGAAGCCTGGATTCCGGCCTCAAATCAGGATTAATATACAGGGCCTGAGCTCCCTCCCAGCACTGGTTCTATACAGGTGTGTTCATAGTTTCGTAAACAGTTTTCTGGTCAGCTAGGTGGTGCAATGGACAAAGCACTGCATCTGGAATCAGGAAAACTCAGTCTTCCAGAGTTCAAATCTCACCCCAGACACTTATTAGCTGTGTGATCCTGGGCAAGTCACTTACCCCTGTTTGCCTCAATTTCCTCATCCATAAAATGAGCTGGAGGAGGACAACCATTACCACATCTCAGCTCTGGGATGAAAAACAGAGCCAAACCTGTTTTCTAACCAAGAAACTGAGGACAGTTATACCACAGGTGATATTAGGTACAGAAGAATTCTCATCTGACTCTCTCCACTCTTCAACCCCTTGCTTAAGATTCCTTCTACAATCAACTCTTGGCTATTTAAAGAATTACCCAAAGTCAGGGTTTATCTATCTGTAGGGTGTTGCTTCTCTTTCCTCAAACTACCATCATCACTGCTTGGCAGCACTCAAGAGTAGGACAAGATATCAAGGGCAGAACCTCTCCTAGTAGGTTTAATAAATATTTGTTGAGTTGAATTGATTGGATTAAAAAAAACTATCTGAAGAGTATAGCTGAAAAAGTTTGCTCAGTTTGGGGTATTTCTGAAGGACTCCATGATACCTCTTTTACCTACTAGAATTTTGAAAGACATCAAGGCACAATTCCAATGTAAAGTCACTTGTTGTAGGGTGGATACTTGAGGAGTAAGCTTTCTAAAAAGTTAAACTCCTAAGCAGAAGAGAGAATATGTCTCTGTAATGGGAATCTGAAGATCTTCCCTGCCCCTTGGCCCCTTGATAGGCTTAAATGAATCTGGGAAACGTTCCTGATTTGAAAACATACTCTGCCTCCTAATAGGCTGACTATGGTCACGTGGAGCCTGTGGCGGAGGCTTGTTTTTCAGGAATGCCCACATCTTGTTACTTTGTGATTGGGCAGTGGGTTAAGAGGGTTGTGACATTCTCTGACCCGGGAGAAGGCTATATATATATACCCTCATGTGAGGTTTTGCTTTGGGTCTCACTTTGGAAAGAGTTGTGTGATTTGACCAGATGAGACCCTGGGCAGCCATTGAGCCTCCCGGCTTTGAAAACCCAGATGTTGGTGCTTCCTTCTCTGGTAACTAACTAGGTATGGATGTAATGATCAGACAGCTAGAAGTCCTGTCTGCTAAACTGTGTTATTTTCTGTTTTAACTTCTGTTTGTATTCTCTGAAGTTCAGGGTGCTGATTTTTTCCATGAACTAGGTAAATGATATATGTTTGATTAAAGTAAGATTGTTAACCCTTTTTGCATTGCTTTGCTTTAGAAAAGCAGAGCTAAGAGCCTGTGCTAGCAGCCATGCTGAGTATGCTAGCATGCTTGCTGCTACAGTCTCCCATATGACATGTTATGTTATTCCGTGTTAATTACATAGGACACATGCCAAAATTTTCAACTTTCCCATCACTTGCATGACTCACTTGCCTCTCTCATTTCCAACCTGAGGTCACAGATATGCTTCAGCCCCTGTTTCCTTTCCTTCTCTCTTCCATAGTCCCATTTTTAGCCCCTTAACCTTTACTACATTGTCAGGATTTATAAAACTACAGTATAAACTACTTTCAGACAATACTCTTAGGGAAGAAATTTTGAAGTCTACTAGCACTTAATAGAAAGGGGTAAAGTTTTCATGATTAAGTCTATAGTTGAGGGTGACTGGGGTAGAGAAAAAGATGGAAAGTCAACAGTTAGAATGCTGGACTTGGAGCCAGGAAGGCCTGGGTTCAAATCCTGCCTCTGACTATAGTAGCTGTGCAACCCTGGGAAAGTCACTTTATTTGTTATTCAACTCAGTTTCCTCATCTGTAAAATGAAGTGATTGAAATAGAATGGCCTTCAAGGTCCCTTTCATAAGTCTATGATCCTAAGTTAAATTTGTTCCTGTAAACAGCTAACATGAAAAGTTTATTAGGAGGTAACTCTCAATGTTATGACTGAAATAAGAACTATGGACTTACTTTTTAAAACCTGGCCCACCCTTTTATACAAAGACCTCAAGAGAAGTCAAATTTTATAGTTATGAAGAATAGCTCTCTGCCCTTACAAGGAAGTAAAGAGTTTTGGGTACATACCATGTACCCTCACCAGGAAGTCTGTTGAATTAGACAGAAATTTGGGGGTCAGTCCAACTTTACCCAGAATCCCTGGTGTTCAGACCCATCCTGCTAACCCACAATTAGCAAGGTCATGGCGCAGTTACCTTTGGGAATGTAAGTGGGAGAAGGAACTTCATGGTATTCCACCTGCTCAGGGCTGGCAAAGATGGCTGTGTCAGGGAAAGACGGAAGCGTGCCTGGGTAAGTCGGGAGCTGGCCACAGACGTTGTCTGTCTCCTTTGTCCCCAGCTTTACCACCATCAGGTTCTGGCTCAGGCAGTTGGTGTAAGTTTTGCATTTCCTCACACTAGAAGGCACATCAGAAAAGGTACCCGAAGGGCACTGCTTGCACCGCACGTCTTCAGTCTCCGTCCCTTTCTTCCGTACACCCCAACCCACAGGACAAACCGTGTGGGGGACACAGGTACCATTAGACTGAAATGTGCCAGGTGGGCAAGCGCATTCCCGGTCAGTCAAGGCAGTACAGGGTAATTTCTCAACCATTGGCTGTTGGCAAGGTTGACTACAGTTATGACATTTCTGGATGCCATTCTCGTGCCTGGTAAAAGTCCCAGGGGGGCAGCGGCTGCATACCCGCAGGGTAGTGTTGGTACAGTGCTCAGACACAAAGGTTCCAGCTGGACACTTGTCACAGGTAAGCCAGTGGCCAGTGGCAGAGTCAAAATGGAGATACGTGCCAGAGAGATTCATGGCATCCTGTTCGGAAGTCAGCTGCTTGGGCTGAGTAGGAGTGGTGGTAAGGAATATAAGCTGAAAGAAAAGGTGGGGAAAGAAGGAACAAAAACCCAAGAAGGTGTTAGATAGCAACAGGAAAGATCAGAATAGAGGACTGATTCCCACCACCACTGAGTTTTTAAAGGCCCAAAGATCTATAACAGTTGAAATGAATCAGTAAAGAGGCAGTCAAACATTTATTGAACACTCACTACATACAAGGCAGTGTAGGGAAGACACAGAGGTGAGTAAGATATGGTCTATGTCCTCAAGAAGCCTATCATCTAGGAGAGGAGGCCAGACATACGGCAAATGACGACAATGTGTGGAAGGACATAATACCACTACGGGAGATGAACAAAATGCTTTGTGATCACAAAGAAAGGAAAGATGAGTTGGAGGGAGAAAGAAAACTAGGGAAGGCTTCAGGGACAAGGGAGCTTTCAAAAGGCAACAACAGAGGAAGAGGCATTCAAGGTGGGAGGGGCAGCATGAACAAAGGGGGGGGAGGGGGGGGACAGTGCAGAAAAGTGAGGGGCATGCTCAGGGATGAGCACATGAAGGGGAACAGTAGGAGAAACAGCTGGAAAGAGGTAGGATGGGGTCAGATCATGGAGGGCCTTAAATGCTAAACTGAGGACACAAGAAACCAATGGGGGAAGGAATGGGGGGGGGGGGGGAAGAACCTTCTGCCCTTTAGTTTATTCTTTTATAGGACATATATTAAAGAGAACATTCTATTGAATAAACTTTCCCAGTTTCCCCAAATCTCCAAATCTAACACATCCAAAACTTGCATACTTATTTGTGTAGAGTTGCTATCACTAATCATATGAATATTATCTACTATCTATGTTGATTATCATTGTCTGTATTGAGTCAACAAAGGGTCAATCTATCAGTCAACAAAATATCTCAGCATTTTGGAGTTAAGAAGGAACCTTAGGAAGGCAGCTAGGTGGTGTAGTGAATAGAGTAGTGGCCCTGGAGTCAGGAGGACTTGAGTTCAAATATGACTTCAGACACTTGACACACTAGCTGTGTGACCTTGGGCAAGTAACTTAACCCCAATTGCCTTGCTTTTCCCCCTCAAAAAAAAGGGGGGGGGGGGAACCTTAGATAGCATGTGATCCAATCCTGCTTTAACAAATGAAGTAACAGAGTCCCAGAGACAAGGAATGATTTGCAGTAAAGATTTGCAGTTATCCACCAAAAGATGATGACAGAAAGACAGGGCTCCTGGGGGACAGACCCTCTTCTAAACTACAAATCTACCCCCTCAACTTCTCAGACCCCCAGAGTCTTCTGGGAATTTGTGACTTTAATAAATTGTCACTATTGTCTTTGGGTCCCTACAACTGTCTTTATTAGTCTCAATTCACTTTTCCTCCATTTCATGGTGTTACCATCAAGGTTATGGCAGCTAGGAGGAAAACAGTGCTGGGCTTGGAGTCAAGAAGACTTAAATTCAAATCTTTATTCCCCACATTTGGCTGTGTGACCCTGGGCACATCACTTAATCTCCCTAAGCCTCAGTTTCCTCATCAGTAAAATGGGGATAATAACCATAGGATATACCTCATATTGTGAGGATCTAATGACATATACGTGAAAATGCTCTGCAAACATTAAAGAGCTATATAAATACTCTTACCATTACTATTATTACAAAGCTCCTTGATTTCTAAACTACTTCTACACGATCACTATTTCTTGCCAATCCCAAGTCTACTTATGGTGGTTCAATGATTCTTGCAGAGGGCAACCCATTTATTACCATGCAGCTTTAAATGGACATTATTTTAAACAGACAACCTCCCCGCCCCCTAGCATGGTCTTCTCAAAATTCCAGAGACACCTGAATCAGGCAACTGGGTCTAAGTCCCAATTTTGCCATTTACCAGATGGGTCATCATGGCCTTGGGAAAGTTATTCTCTAAGCCTGTTTCCTTATTTATTCTCTTGTCCATTTCTACAGAGGCTTAGAAGAACTTCTTAGGCTGGGCTTACCCTCTGGTCATGGAATGGAACCTCTTGGCAGTGCCCCTTGGTAAATAAGGTGCTCTGTTTGAGCCTCAGAATCAGGCCCATGAACTTGCTTGGTAACCCACCCTAGCCTCCAGTCAACTAAAGTGACAGCATTAGGTTCACAGAACATTCACACTGCCTATACCAGTCTTGACTTAAGAGTCTTGGAAGCCAGTTTCCAAGATCTCAGCTACTTAGAAGTTAAGAGAGGAAAGATTATCACCTCTCACAACTGGGAGAGACTTTATGCCATCTTACGGAACAGAAACCACCAGACATGGAAAAGCCTAGAAAGAGTTAAACATCTAAATTGTCAACTAAAGAGATGACTTTCTGAATAGGGTAGTGTGGAAGTCAAAAGAACAAAGCCCTGCTGTTCTCCCTAAAATGGAATATTAATTGGAATCCAGGGGGGGAAATGCCTATAAGAAACCACTAGCCCTATATCTTCCTTGATTCAAGTTTTATTCTCCTACTAATTAGCTATGTGACCTTAGGTAAGTCCCTTCCCTTCTTTTAGCCTCAGTTTTCTCTTCTGTCTAATAAAGGGGTTGGGTAGCTAGCTAACACACCGACACTCCTATATCAAGAAAAACATCTATGGACCTCTCTGGTAAATGATCTTTACCTGGTCTCTGTCCCTTTGGGGTAGCTGTTCCCCATGCCTAGAATGTATTCCTTCCTTACCTCTATCTTAAAGAAAGAACCTAGTTACTTAACATCTCAGTTCAAATACCACCTCTTACATGAAATTTTTCCTGCCCTCTTCCCCAAGGTGTTGGTAACCTCCCTCCCAAGGTTATTTAGCATGTTTTAAAAATACATTTTATACAGGCTTATATATATACACATGCTGTCACCACCAGAGAAAGCTCTTTTGGAACAGGGACCCTGGCTTTTGTCTTGACTTGCATAGTCCCTGGGTGACACAGTGATGGGACTGGAGTCAAGAAGATCTGAGTTCAAATTCAGCCTCACACCCTTCCTAGCTATGTGACTTTGGGCAAGTCACTTGTCCCTGTTTGCCTCAGTTTTCTCATCTATCAAATGAGCTGGAGAAGGAGATGGCAAACTGCTCTATTAACTCTGCCAAGAAAAGCCCAAATGGGGTCACAAAGTATTGGACATGACTGAAAGGACTGAAGAAATCATAGCCCCTCCCATACCGTAGGCACTTAATAAATGTTTAATGGTCATTGTAATCACCATCTTCATCATCTTTTTAAAGTTTTGCCATGTCTGGTCATTTTTATCTGCAGATGCTAAAACCCCACCATATACCCAAGGGTTTGCTTGAGTTATGATTCCAAAAGCAAAAAGAAAAGCTTGAACCTGTTAAAAAAAATGTTGTTTCTTTCAAATCCTCTCCTCTCTGTAGGAAAAGGTACTTTAGCTTGATAAAGAATGGGGCTAAATGGCAGACTAACATTTTTGAGGTATGTAATTCATTTATTCTTTTCTTTAAAGGTTCATGGGGTGATAGAAGGAAGGAAGGGTGCTTATTGACTTTCTAATTAACGAGCTTAAGATCATCTTATGTTAAGAAAGAAGAAAAATGTCTTACTTTTCATTACATAGTCCTATAAATCTTCCAGTTTCTACTTCTGGCTAAATTTCCTTTCCTTGCTCATTTATTTTCCCCATATGCTCATGCCCAGCCTCTCTGCTTTCATCCACCACTACCAGGTACACTGAGGAGGAAAGCAAGCCCCCAAGCCTCCATTGTACAGGATGCCAGCTCCCCTTGCCACGATCCCCAATGAGAAGATTAGACCCAAAGGGCCTGATACTGAAGGACCTGAGCAGAGAGGAAATCCTGTTCCATTGGGTGTAATTTAGCACCTCATTTCTAAGTGAAAAGGCTGGGTTAGAAAAGCTACAGCATTAAAGTTTGAAAAGAGTCAGGAAGATTCAAAATTCAAACTCTTCCCCCCCGCAAACAAAACCCAACCTACCAAACGGGTTATTAAATCAGTTAAGACTATATTAAAAAGAGAAGAGAATACTGGGAGTTGGCCCTGGGCACTTTAGCTTGGAGGTTGGGCACACATATATCATTCTGATGGTTGGTATGTTACAACCCTGGCTCCCTACCTGATCTGGGAGAACAGCCAGACCATACCAGACTGAATACATTTTACACACACACACACACACACACACACACACACACACACACACACACACACACATGACTGCAGAAGAAGCATAGACTGACAAACTGTTCTGTGCTAGGTTTGGGGGGCTGTACTTTTGGTTCCCTGGAAAAGGCTTTCTCCAGCTGATTTGCATTTTCCCTAAGTAATCTATTTGTGAGAAGAGGCTGCCCAGCATTTCCAGATACTGAGTAAGGAAGCAATTATTAAAATTATCAGAAATGACAGATGCTTCAGAGGCTCACTGATTATTGTATCTCAGAAGGCTATCCTGGCAATAAACAAACCACCCCCCAAGCCCCACTCCACCTCCTCACCCATCAAGTGGATTCCTCCTTCTCAGTCATTTGGGATAACTGATCACATTTCTAATTAAAATAAATCTAACACTGTTCAAGCTGCTTTATACAGGGAAGCCCAAGCACACAGCAGAGAACCCTGTTAGACAATGGGCATCTATAAGGGACTTTCTTTTACATGTCTTGATCTTTTGGAACCCATTTGCTCAAACAACAACAACTAAAGCAGGATCATAAATTTAGGGCTGAAAGGGAATCTTAGATATCATGTAGGTCAAACCTCTCACTTTACCAATGAGAAAACTGAGGCTTGGGAAGGTTGCCCAAGGTTATACAAGGAATAAGCATTAGAGCCCAGATTTGAGCCAAGGTCCTTTGACATCAAATCCAGGAAACATGCTACTTCATGCAACCTGAGACTACATACATGCAGGTTTGTGTATTTAGGCATGTCCATGAACAGCATGTATGTATACATAGGTGTGGGTATATACATACTCCTATACATATATATATATATACATATATATATATATATATATATATATATATATATACATACACACACATACATACATTCACACAAGATCCTTAATGGAGAAAAGATGAGGGGATGTTTTTGATTATTTGGCAGTTCTGCAGATACAGAGACAGAACTTAGGATCATAGACTATTAAGAGCTGGGATTCATCCAGCATTTCTGACTATGTAGCTAGAACCTATAAAAGCTGATCCAACGAATCTGCAATATCCATGGAATAAAGAGAAGTTGGGGAAATTGTGCAGCCTATTTTCAACCTCCGGCATTCTATCGGAGGACAAGAATGGATGTCCTAGAGCAGGTCTTCTTTTTTTTTTTTTTAAACAATTGGGGTTAAGTAACTTGCTCAAGGTTACACGGCTAGTCATGATTTATGTGTGGGTGCTCATTTTCTGAGGCCGGATTTGATCTCAGGTCATCCCAACTACGAGGCCGGTGCTCTTACTCACTGTGCCACCTAGCCGCCCCTTTTAAGGCAATTGGGGTTAAGTAACTTGCCCAAGGTCACACGGCTAGGTTTTTGTTTGTGTGGGTTAAGTGTCTGAGGCCGGATCCGAACTCAGGTCCTTCTGACTCCAGGGCTGGTGCTCTATTCACTGCGCCACCTAGCCGCCCAGAGTAGGTCTTCTTAAACTTTTTCTACTTGTGACCTCTTCAGTGCTTCTTAAACTGTGGGTCATGACCCCACATGGGGGTCATGTCAAACCGACAGTTTAAGAAGCATTGTCCTAAAGCACAGACAGGCATGAATAGTCTGTGCAATACATTGTTGGAGAGAATACCCAGAATGATGAACTCATAGATTTATTTGCATTTTAGACTATTTTCATACTAAATAACTGTCTTGTCTAATAAACAATTTTGATATAAACCTACTTTATGCTTAATATTCTAGAAGGAAAAATCACTGGAATTATGGATTCCCATATCATGGAAGGTTGGTGCCAGGGGAGAAAGAGGAAAGGGGAAACAGTAACATAGAGTGACCGATCGACTTGTCCAAAGTCATACAGACAGACAGTCATGGCAGAGCCCAGATTAGAATCCAAATGACCAAACCCACAGTCTCTTCATCACACCACACACTGTTACTTCATTTATCTTGAAAGAAGTAGGCAAAGACACTCCTTTAGAGTATCTTCCTCAATAGGCACCAAGCTCTAAACAAGGCTTTTGGTGGATTAAGATATGGTGGAGAGTGGCGGGACAGAGGTATAGAGAGGAGTAAGAGTCGTTAAGTCCAAAATACCATAAGCCACATTCTTTAAAAACTAAACAAGCAATTAAGATGGTGATGAGGCCCAAGGACAAGCATAAAATAAAAGAGATGATTTTCTAATCTCCTTTCTTTCAAGGCTCTCCAGTCTTGGATCCAAGTTTCAGCTCTGCCATTCATTAGCCTTGGGATCTTAAGCAAGCCCATTCCCTTCTTTGGGCCTCAATTTCCTCTTCCATACGAGGGCATTGAAGTAAATAATCTCTAAAAGTCTCTGCCAACTTTTAGATTTTGTGATGCTTGGTGCCCCTTTCTTGCCAACCTCCTGTACCAGTGCCAAGTATTGTTGTGTTACTGCTCAGCTGTCGAAAAACCTCAAATCCAATCCCTCACCCAAGCTCAGGACTGCCTCTCTCCATTCTCCCCTCTATCAAAACTTGCCTCCTGAGCCTCTCTTTATAGAGGGTTTTGTTCTCAGCTAATGGTAAGCCTGGGAAGCCACAAACTCATTTTCACAACGGGTCAATGGTTGATACACATTAAACCTTATCCATCCTATAAAATATTTAATAGGTGACCACATCTAAACCCAAAAGAATCAAGCTTTCACAGTGGAATTCAAGGCAGCAAATTCAGGTCCTAGAGAGGAGATATTGGAGGACTGGGGCCTTTCTGGGACCCTGAAAATGAACTGTCCTCACTACGTGATAAGAAAAGATCTCTACCTCCTGGTCTTCTCCCTTTCCTGTGTCTTCCTGTGGACAAGGAGAGAAGCAGTGAAAGAAAAAATGTTGAAAGGAATAGAGGGATCATTTATGAAATAGAGAAATTCATGAGCAAAGTCTACTGGTTAAAAAAAATCCCCTAAATCCTCTGATTTCTTATCACAGTGCAGAAGTGAACCCAAGTTTTTGAGCTAAGTTGATCTTACTTAAACTCTACAAATATTTATGGAGCACCTTTGAGGCAATCTCTTATGCAAAGAGGACACAAAAATATAACAAATCCTTTCTCTCAAGGAGTGTATGGAATATGTATGGATAAGAAAGAAAAACCTAGAAGATTAGCACAAAATGATGCAAAAGCAAAGTTTGTAGAACCAGAAGAACAATTTATCCAATAGTGACAACATTGTCAAGACAAACAACTTTGAAAGACTTAAGAACTCAGATAACTCAATGACCAGTCATGACTCCAGAGAACCAATGATGAACCACGATACCTGTTTCATGAGAGAACTGATGGACTTAATGTAGAATGGCACATTTTTTTAGACTTGGTCAATATAGATTTGGTCAATAGACTTGGTCAATATAGCTACACATAATTGTTACAAAGGATTTGATTTTCTTTTTTTTTATGATGGGAATCAAGAGGAAGAGAAAACAAATACTTGTTAATTTAAAAATATGATTATTTCAGAAAAATGAATAAAAGGTCATTTGAAGATGGAGAAATCAACTATAGCTTGGAGGGAGAGGGGTCTAAAAAAGGTGTTGTGTCAACGTTGGCACACAAGTTAAGGAAGATAAGGATTCAGAAAGGCAAAGAGGAAGGAATACTTTTCAGGTATAGCACTGGGAGGGGAGATAAATAACTAGTAGGTCTGTCTGATAGAATGGAAAGAACACCTAATTTGGAGCCAGAGACTCCAGTTCATATTTCACTTCTGTCACTACTGGTGTGGCCTTGGACAAATGGTGACTTACCTCTCTAGGCCTCGAGTTTCCTAATCTATAAAAGCAGGGGAACAAACCAGAAGCAGGGGTTCTTAACTTGGTTCCACGAATTTTTTTGAAGAGATATTTTGGTAACTATAATTCAATGCAACTAGTTTCCTTGATAATCCTATGTATTTTATTTTGTGCATTTAAAAACATTATTCTGAGAAGGGGTCCACAAATTTCGCCAGATTGCTAACAGGGTCCATGATACAAAAAAAAAGCTAATAACCTCTGTTATTCTCTTAAAATACCTTCTAGTTCTAAATCTATGACCCTATGAAGGAGAATACTGTGAAAGAAATCTAGAAAGGTTTTGGGAGAACCAAACTGTGTAGAGATTTACACAAAAAGCTGACAAGTGTGTATTTTATCCTGGTGGTAATAAGGAGTCACTGAAAGTTTTTGAGCAAGAAATGTGACACGGTCAGACCTACATTAAAGGATTGTTAGTTTGCCAGGTATATGGACGATAACTTGGAGAAGAGAGAACAAGGAAGTAGAGAGATAGAGGGAGGCAATAAGCATTTATATGGTGCATGTCCAGGCATTGTGCTAATTTACAAACATGAGATGGATTTGGAAGCTATGATTGAGTCAATAGAAACTATAAGACTTGACAACTAAAGGGACAGAGAACAGAATGAGTAGGGGGGAGACAGAGTCAAAGATGATTCTTGTGAACCTGGGTGACTAAAAGGATAATGGTGTCCACAAAAGAAATAGAGAAGTTTGAAATATAGGTGAGGTTAGGAGTAAAGATACTAAATTCTGTAGAATTTTAATGTTCTCTTTCATAACATGACTATTATGGAAGTGTTTCGCATGGCTACACATGTATAATCTATATCGAACTGCTTGCCTTCCCAATGGGGGAGAGGAGTGGGGAAGGAGGAAGAGAGAAAATTTGGAGCTCAAAGTTTTAAAAATAAATGTTAAAAATTGTTTTTACATGTAACTGGGAGAAAATAAAGTGCTAAATACTTTTTAAATGCAAAAAAGAAAAGAATTTTAAGTGCTATTGGAGCATCAGGTTGAGATATCCAGCAAGCAGCTGGTTAGCAATACAGGAATAAAGCTCAGAAGAGGGTTTAGGGCTAGACATAGCAATCTGGGAATCATGGCAATGGGATAATTGAATCTATGATAACTGATGAGATCACTGTGTGTTCATATATTTTACCCATGATTCTAGTCTTGGTCTCTGATTTCCCCAGCACACAGAAAACTGGAAGCAGCAAATGAGGAGGGAAGTGAGTAGGTGGGAGCTTCTAGAGACAGACACCAACAGTAGGAAGCAACGATAGAAAGCCTGACACAAGGGAAATAGAAAAAGCTATAAAAAGCAAGAACTCAAAAAAGCCAAGCAGCCTGAAACTGTGGAGTGTGGCTTTTAAACCCACAGACACACACCTGAATGGACTGGGAGGGCATCATGGTATTTTAATATATATAATAGATGGTCCTAATGACAACTAATTCCTTTGAGATACAGGCAAAGCCTAATTGGGATACTCTGATTAAGAAACCATAATTTGTCTTTTAGAGACTCCCATCAAAGCTTCTTTAAAAAGGGTTGGGAATCTAAAGCTCCAATTAACAGGAAAATTCATTTCTCTAAAAGACCTCTTTTTCCAACAATTTTAGATGTTTACAGAGCTACCATAAGGGTCCCTCCTATATTCCCTAACACAATGCTGAGCAGAAAGCAAGTGATTAATAAACATCTATTGAACAAACTGATTTTTAAAAGGAAGAACAGAAGTTTAAAAAAAGAGAGAGATGTGATCTTACCCATTTGTAAGTAGTTTTTTTTTTCTCCAAGCAGGAAAGATCATCTGGGAGTTGACCATTAAGACTTAAAATAGAAAGGATATAACTTATTCTTTCTCATAGAAGATGGTTATTATTGAGATTATAACAAAAATAAGTTAATGCAAAGATGTCAAGTAGAAATCATCCTCTGGGGCTGCTAGGTGTTGCAGTGAGTAGAGCGTCTGTCCTGGAGTCAGAAGGACCTGAGTTCGGATTTGGTCTCAGACACTTAAAGCACACACAAACAAAAACCTAACCATGTGACCTTGGGCAAGTTACTTAACCCCAATTGCCCTCCAAAAAGCAAAAAGAGAAAAAAAAAGAAATCGTCCTCTGACCTAGTCTATAACCACATTACTATCTAGCAACTATACCTTAGCACTCCCAAAGTAGAACAGGCCCAAGTAACCTCCTGCCAAGGCTCCTGTCAGTCTAATCTTGTCTTCTCCTTACACCAAATCACCCTAATAGCAGACCACTGCCACAATGTCTTCCCAAAACACAAATGCCATGTTACTCTCTTGCTCAACAACCTTTGGTGGCTCCCCAGTCACTTAGTCCATTTCTCAGTCTGGCATTTAAATCCCTCTACAAACAGGCGCCAACTTGCCTTTGAAGGCTTTTTCACATTCACATACTATTATGCTTTGGACAAATTCCTTATTCATCATCCTCCAAATCCATCACCCCTTTACACACACACACACACACACACACACACACACACACACACACACACACACACACACACAGACACACACACACCAGTACCTTTGCTTACATTGTCTCTAAGGCCTAGAATAATATACCCTCACCACCCCTTCTCCAGCTATAGAAATCATTGCAGGTCTAGGACTAGTGCCAACTCCTCCATGAAGACTTCCCGGATCTCCCATCTACAATCAAAACTGTCCTCTCTCTTTGAATCCCAAATTACATATTGGCTATATTGCTCCTATACACTTAGCACATTCTATTTTAGACTTTTCAGAGAAACATATATAGAGACACATATATAGACATATAGATATAGATATTCCAGTCATTTCTTATGCTAAACTATGAACTACTACAAAGAAGCCATTCTTGTATTTTCAGTGAATACTTTGCCCACAGTAGCATGGTGTATGGTGAGCACAGTGTACAGGACTTGTCAGAAAGATATGAGCTCAAATCTCAGCTGAGATACTTACTAGCTGTGTGACTCTCTGAAATGTCATTTAAATTCTATGAGTCACAGTTTCTACATCAATTCAGTGGGGATAATGACAGTACTTAACTATGCAAAGTGCTTTTCAAACTTTAAAGTGCTTTAGAAATGCCATCTATTATTATAGCTCACATTAATATAAATAAAAATAAAGAGCTTAATAAAATATTTATTTAATTGTTACATGACCCTCCTACTACCACCCTTCCTTAAAGGAAAAAGCCAGTGTCATAATTATGCACCTTTAGATGTTCCGTGAGTTGTCTTTTCACCAAGACAAATTGGACCAAGATAAAAATGGGGGCAGCCTGTTGGGAGTTTTATTTTTTGCTATATTTTGTTTTGTTTGCTTCTTTTCTTAAATTAGGAGAGATTAGGAGGAAAGGTTCAGTGATAAAAGTTGCCCCAGATTACATGTTGATTAGCAGCTGTTATATAAACCCAGACAACTCTATTTCTTCTATTTCCTGCCATATTCTGGAGGGTATAATGGGAGAAGGAAAAGGGAGGGGAAGAGATAAATGGGGGGGAAAAGGATAGAAGGGGTATGAGATAGGAAAAAACAGGAGAAAGGAAAAGAGGAAAGGAGGAGGGATAGATAGAGAAAGGGATAGAGACTGGGAGAGAGTGCAAGAAGAAGGGGGAAGAAGAGATAAGGAAGGAAATGGGGAGAAGAGGGGGGAGGAAAGAGAGGAGGAAAACAGAGGGGAAGAGGGAAGAGGAGAGAATGGGAGACAGAGGGAAGACATTAGGAGAGGGGAGTTGGAAAGGGGGAGAAGGAGAGAGAGAAAAAGGAGAGAGAAAGGAGATAGGAGAAGGGAGGAGTGAGGAGGGAGAGACAGGAGGAGACAGGAGGTTGATGGGGGAAACAAGGGAAGAGGGGGAGGGAGATGCCTTCCGTTGCTAGGTAAAAAACAGTGCCTGGTCTGAGGCAGAGGATGCCAAGGCTTGATCGTGCTGACTGTAGGATCCTGAAGGAATGGGGGTAGGGAAAAATACAAGAGCAAACCAAAGGAATTTAAGCATATGTAGTTGTTTCTCTCACTTAAATCTGCAATGCAGAGAATTGAGAGTCAATTTTGCATAAACCTGGGCACCTGTGATATGCAAAAGATGTTGTTTCAGAATAAATCCTCCAATCCTGCTTGATTTCAGGAATAGATTACTGATTCCCCAAATATCAGTGAAATGCCTACTATGAACAAATATTGAGCCAGAACCTTGGGGAGAGAGGAGGCAAGGGGTAGCATAGTACATTAGACTGGAAATCAAAATTCCTGGGGGTTTGAACCCCAACTCTACCACTAACAATCCTAGTGAACTGGGATAAGTAATTTCCTCTCTTTGACCCTCTATTTGTCTATAAAATGAGGGACTTGGATTCCATAATGTTCAAGATCCCTCCCATCTGGGGCAGTCTATGACATTCCACTTTTTCTTCCAGATAATTCTTTTTACTCACCATGTCCCTCCCTAGATATTAAACTCCTAGAAACCAAGGATCCTCAGTTATCTTTTCTATCTCCCTCCAGGCCTAGTCTATAGGGCTCACTTAAATGAAAACAGTACTTTACATTCTACTTACATAATCACACTACTTCAGAGGGTAGTTTTGGGGAAGGCACTCTTTGTAAACCTTCAAATCTCAACATAAAAAGAAAGAAGACAAAGCGAAGGTTAGGTAGATAGTGTAGTGGATAGAGCTCCAGTCCTGGAGTCAGGAAGACGTGAGTTCAAATCCAGCCTCAGACACTTACTAGTTGTGTGAACCTGGGCAAGTCATTTAACACTGTTTGCCTCAGTTTCCTCATATGTAAAAAGGAAATGAACTGGAGAAGGAAATGGCAAACCACTCCAGTATCTCTGCCAAGAAAACCTCAAATGGGGTAGTGAAGAGCTGGACATGACTGAAATGAATGAACAACAACACAATGAGAATAAGCATTTATATAGCACCTACTAAATGCACTGTGCTAAGCACTTTACAAATATAGAACCCTACAAGGTAAGTGATGTCATTTTCCCTATTTTACAGTAGAGGAAACTGAGGTAAACAAAGATTAAGTGACCTGCCCAGGGTTACTAGTTAAGTGTCTGAACTGGCAGATCTTCCAGACTCTTGAGTCACCATTCTATCCACCATGCCACCTAGCTGCCTCAATCATCATCATCATCATCATCAATTTATTATTTTTTTTAACTCTACTAACCTGTTCACAGCATAACGGACAGAGAATATGCCTCATCGTCAACAAGACCTGGGTTCAAGTTGTGCCTTTGTGTGTGAGCTGGGCAAATCACCCCAAGCAACTCTGTAAGACTATAAAGTAAATGAAAAAATTGCTGTCTGAAAGAATAGAGAAAATTTCTTCAGCACTGGTGGCTGCAGATGTAATCTTACAGGATCCTAATGTTGAATCCTAAGAAGTGGTCTCAGTATTTGAATTCACACTATTTAGAAGTTATAATTATATATAACATAGTAACCAGTTCTAGCCCAATAGAAATATGCAGTACAAGCGCACTAGTCACAGGACTTGGTTGTATCAGTGAAATTAAAAATATAGATTTAAAGCTAGATAGACCTCTAGGTCAATCTGTTACAACCCTCTCATTTTACAGATAAAGAAACTGAGGCCCATGAAGGTTAAGTGACTCACCCAAGAGCTGGGAGGGGTTGGGATAGGGTAGTGGTGATTTTGAACTAGGCAGGAAGGAATTATTGATATAATCTGAGGATCAAGGGTCCTGCCCCAGAAATAAACACATCCTGATCCCCAAATGGAAAGCCCCTAAGGCACTGGATTTAGGTTCCAGTGTCCTGGGTTTGAATCCTACTACTGCCAGAGTGGATGCAATTTTCTCAAAAGATTATTAGCTCCCATTGCTTCTTTTTGTATCCCCCAGCACCTAAGCATATCATAGGTGCTTAATAAATGCCTATAGACTCACTGATTGGCTCATTCTTCCATTATGTGTAACTTCATTCCTTTTAGTCTCTAAGGTCCAAGGGTTCTCCCTTGAAATGCTAATAATTTGGGTTGGGCACACAGAGTTACCTGGCAGTTATGGCCTTTACTGAATGGAAGTGAACAGAAAGATCCCATCCTTCAGGAAAGACAGGTGGGGAAGCAGCAGGTCAAAAGAGGGAAAAGTAAAAATAGGAACAGGAAAGAGAAAGAAGCCTAGGACATACTTTTGCCTATCTCAAAAATGTTCCTTGAGTCCAAGCATAAATGGTGCAAAGAACAAGGGAAAGAAATTATAGAATTCTGAGAGAAGAAGCCGGTAGCTGAGCAAGCCCCAAAGGGGCTAAAAATAAGCCCTGGAATCAGAGGATCACAGAGGGCTAAGGTCTGATCTTAAGAGATCTCCTTTATTTTATATATGTGGAAACTGAGGCCCAGAGAGAGAAAGTGATTTAACACAAACCTAATTCAATGATGGCTTAGAATAAATCAAGCATTATTTTGTGGGTACTTCCCCCATTACCTAGTCTATAGGTCAGGGGTGGAGAACCTTAGGTACAGCCTTATGACTGAGTCCAAGTTTTACAAAACAAATCCTTTTATTAAGGAAATTTGTTCTGTGAAGTTTGGATTCAGTCAAAGAACCACTTGAGGACCTAGAGGGCCACATGTGGCGCTGAGGCTGAAGATTCCCCACCCCTGCTATAGGATATATGTTTACTTAAGATATATATTGATACAACCATGTTAAGTCTGGCCCTGCCTAAACTAAAGAAATGGAAAAGAACTTTAAGATTTTAAAACAAAAACAAAAAAATCTTAGAAACCACCCACTAGCCCAAATCCTTAGTTTTACTTTTTTTTTTTTTTGCTTTTTGAAGGGCAATTGGGGTTAAGTGACTTGCCCAAGGTCACACCGATAGTTGTGTTAAGTGTCTGAGGCCAGATTTGAACTCAAGTCCTCCTCACTCCAGGGCCAATGGGAAGACCAGGTCCAGAATCCCAGTATCCTGACTCCCAGGTTTTGCCATGCCCCCGATAAATAAGAAAGATCTTCTGTCTCTATAACTAAAATCCCATTTCCATTTTTTCCTAGTTAATTTAACTTCTCTTCCCATACATCACTTCATAGGCAACTTTAAAAGTGCAAATGCCATCCAAAATTATAAAAGTTTGCACAAATTCATTTAGTATGGACCTGAAATTTTAAATTCTTTTTCTTATTTCAGATTGCTAGATTTCAATCTAGGAACATATATTGAGAGGTGGAAGGGTCCTTAAAAGGTGATTAAATCCAACCCCATCATGTTACACAAGGATTTTACTGAGGCTAGAGAGTTACCATTCAGTATAGCAGTGATGTTCATTCACCTGTTTTATCTTTCTCCCACATCATCACAGAATCTCTGGCTTATCCTCAAATCCTGACTCACTTCACTAACTCTCCCACATCCTTCTACTTGCTGGCTAAGCCCTGCAGCACAGACGTAGAACACCCCAAATATGGGGATATGGCATTAAGGTAAGAAGTCAAGTCTATCGATATCCCAGGGAAAATAATTCATAGGAACATAGGACTAGAGTTGAAAAAGATCTCAAAAGTCCATCTAGTCCAAGCTCCTCTATTTACAGGTCTGGAAACTGAGGCTAGGAGAGGTAACCAGACTTATAGAAGGTCACAGAGGAAATCAGCTACAGAACCAGGATGCCAACCCAGGTCATCCTACTACAAAGCCAACTCTCTTCCCACTATACCTGTAGCTTCAGTAATGCTTGTCATATTCACTCTCTTCTATCCCTGTCACCAACCTCCATCCCACACCCCCGGCCCTCAGAGACATCTGGTTATGATCTTTTAGTCTTCTGGCTGGCAGGTGGAAAAGATATATTTTAAAACTCTGGTGAAGTGAATGTTGAAATCTAGCCTCATCTTAAAACTACATAAAAACACCTCATATGTGAGTACTAGAGTCACACCAGTTTATAAGCACTTCAACAGAGTCTGGAATAAAAAAAGAGACAAACAGATAGACAGACAGACAGACAGACAGACAGACAGACAGACAGATAGATAGATAGATAGATAGATAGATAGATAGAAAGAAAGAAATGACCCAATGTCATATCCCTCCCAAGGCCCCAATTCCTCTGCTAAGTGACAAAAGACAAGTGTTTTATAACTAGATTGCTCAGCAGAAGCCAATTCACACCATTACTCACTAAGCAAATATTTTTCAAAATGACCCAAGGTGCAGGAAAGAGCATCTCCATCTAGTCCCCATTTAGAACATTTCAATTTGTAGGAGTAGCTTTCCATTTCTTACAGTGGCACCATCTCTCATCAGAAAACATGTCACTGGAAAAGGCTGGCAGGCAAAACCCTTCCTGCCTTCTCCCCTCCCAAAAGGGACATACAGTAGTTATTTTTTAGTTTAGAACAGAGGAGCTTTGGCTCAAACCTGCCAGTAATGTCACAAAGCAGTACAGCTGTTTCTTCATCTGTAAATTAAGGGGACTCAAGTAGATGGCCTCTCAGGTCCTTTCTGGCCCTACATTTATGATCTTAAGTAGATATGGCTTATGAAAATAATCTTTCTACTCCTACAAAGGCTCTGTGATTTTTCAAAGGAGGCAAAACCCACCGCCAAGGAAAACCCAAGAACTTTTGAGATAAAGCTGTGGGGGCTTGTTTGGAAGAAGGATGATTCCATACCTATCTTCAATAGGATATCTGTGTCCATCCCTCTTACACATGCCCAACCTGTTCTTAACCCCCACTTCATGCTTTAGCTTAGGTCACATGTTGTAAGGCAGAAAGTCTTAAGAAGGATGGTTTAAAATAGACAGTAAACCAAATCATTTCAACAGCGCTGCTCAAGATCAAAGAGCTGGAAGTGACTTTATTTGTTTGTGAGACTAAGGGTCCCTCTCTTGCCCAGATTAGAAGTATATCACAGGGGCGGCTAGGTGGCACAGTGAATAGAGCCAGCCCTAGAGTCAGGAGGACCTGAGTTCAAATCCGGCCTCAGACACGTTACTAGCCATGTGACGTTGGGCATGCCACTTAACCCCAACTGCCCTCCAAAAAGCAAAAAAAGAAAAAATTAAATAAAAAATAAGAAGTATATCACAGACCAATCCCAGAGCAGGTTGGCATGGGAGCTTTAGACTACTTCATTTTTCTGACCTGAGACTGCTCACACCTCCTTTGGGAACCTAATTGCAGATCCATCGGGCATGTCTCACTCCTCTCCAGGCCAGACTTTCTCTATCATGGCCCCACACCAAGTCCCTTCATTCCCCACTCTATCCCTTTACAACCTCTTTTTGTGTTCTGTCTTCTCTCATTAGAATGTAAGCTCCTTGAGAGCAGAGGCTGTCTTTCTGCTTATATTTGTATTCTCAGTATTTAGCACAATATCTGGCACATCATAAGCATTTAATATTTGTTGACTGTAGTTTTAGGCAGTCTGGTGGCCTCTCTCTTCCTGGGGGTCCCCACAGCAATGGCTCGATAGACCTAGCCACAGGATTGACTTTATCCAAACTGCAGCTCAGAACTCCCAACTTCAAGTGATCCACCGGCCTTAGCCTCCCCAGCACCAGGGACTGCAGGCATGTGCAGTCCATTTGATCCAACCTCCTCGATCTACATATAAGGAAAATAAGGCCAGAGAGGTTGTCACCTGCCCAAAGACACACAGCTAATGACTGACAAGCAGAATTTCAACCCAAGTCCTCTGATTCCAAAAGTAGAGTGCCCTTTCTATTATACTAAATGAAAGGAAGAAAAATCAAAATTATTTAAGATCAGTTCATTCTCATTGTTTCTCAATTTTAGAAAAGCGTTAATGAATTTCAAATGCATCAAAAAGAATATCAAAGTGAAATAATTTCCCTCGTTCTGAGAGCACTCGTGTATAGATTTCAATCCTACCAACAATAAATGACAATTCATTCATACAAACCCAGTGCCAACAATTCTTTTCTTTTCCTTCTTTTTGAGACTGGGTTACCCTTGCCTGGGCTAGAAGTGCAGTGGTCACTCAGGTGCCCAACAATTGCTTTCAAGAGTAAGGAGGAAAAATGTAAACAAAATCCAGATGCTAACTAGGTATGACTACGTATAGATAGATAGATAGATAGATAGATAGATAGATAGATAGATATATCCCAGAATCCCCTTCCCCACTCCCTTCACTTTCTGAATAAAATCATTTCAGAGATCCATAGAATCTTAGAGGAGTGACCTCCAAGAGTAGCTAGTTCCCATCAATCCCACCAACACTCTACCCTTCCACAAAACACATACACATTCTGCAAATCAGGGAAATTGAGACTCAGAAAGAGAAAGTGACATCTAAGGTCACAGAGTCAGAAGTAGAACTGGGACTAGAAACAAGGACTTCAAGAAGGTTCCATCTACCACACATTTTTCAATTCTGAATGGCATACTCTAGTTTTGGGGTTGTTGTTTTTTTTTTTAATGCAGTATGATATATTGGAAAGTACACTGGATTTAGCATCAGATGACCTTGGTAGTTCTAGTCTAGGCTTTGAAACTTACTGTATATGTGACTTTGGGTAACTGATTTCACTTCTCTTGGATTCAGTTTACTCATCTATAAAAAGTAGTGAGTGGACCACCAGCATTCCACAGGCCTATGAATCTTCTCAAAGAAACTGTCTAACACTATTGCAGATTCCCCTTTCTCTAGAACCAGAGCTATCACTTTCCAGGCTCCTCAATCCTGCTACTAACTCATTCAAGTCCTTTTGATTGAATTGATCAGATATATACAGCAAGCAAGCACTGTACTAATAGTGCTGAGGGGAAAACAGAAAAATTAAGGCAGTCTCTGCCCTCAAGGAGTTTTATATCCAACTGGGCAGGTAGGTAGCATTGGGTCTGGAGTCAGGAAGAATCATCTGAGTTCAAATCTGGTTTCAGACACTAGCTGTGTGGTCCAGAGCAAGTCACTAACCTGTTTGCCTCAGTTTCCTCATCTGTAAAATGAGTTGGAGAAACTCCAATGGAGTCATGAAGAATCAGATAGATGACTGAACTACAAAAGGAGTTTATATGAACTCCATGGGGTTGTAATTTCTCCATCTGTAAAAAGGTGTCATAAATGATCTAGAAGATAGATCATTTAATACCTGCCAGCACTAAAGCCTCTTGCCAGAGGCTCCTTTCCTTCACAGACTCTACCCAAGTTCAGGTGTCATGGACTCATGATGGGAAAGGGAAGGAAGTAGGTAAAGGGAACCATGTGGCAGCATTTGAAGCAAGCTTAAGACTCCTGTTTATTTTTCCGTATTTGCCAAACACAAACATTGAGGGCAAGGCCAGTACTTAAACATGGGTGAAAAATGAATGGGAGATTCATTCCTCTATCCAGAAAGAATCAAAAGTTCTGCAGCTGCAGCAACAGAACCCTGCCCCCAAGCAAGCCCACTTTGGACACAGGACCTCCTGGTTTTCTACTTCCTGCATTCCCCTCAAGGTAAAATGTTGTTTCCACTTGTTTAGGTTAGGCTTGCCTTGGGAAATGTAGGCATTTTCCCAGGGTAAGAGAAGAGACCCTTTCCAAGGGTCAAGAAGAGAGAAAAGGGGGAAGGGGCTTCATTATTTGCCAACAAAGCTGCATGGGGAATAGACATCTTGGGAACCTGCCCTGTCTCCCTGTGTAAAAGTCCAAAGCTTTATTAGTGTCTAATGGAAAGGAATCAGCATTACAGAGATCACTCAGAAAATTCACTTGTTTCATATGGGTGGTTGAAAAGTCTGATGATGAATCTGGTCATCTGGTTTAATGGGCTTAAAAAAAAACAGTCTGATTATGCCAATTATAGCATGTGTTCCTACAAAGTACCACTTGAATGCAAAACCACCAAACTTCTTATGAAGTCAAAGGGATTTACCACTTTTGCCCTCTAGCACAGTGATTTACAAGAATTGGCCACCAAGCTATTAAGCTTAATGCCTTCTGTACTTTCTGGGAAGCCAGAATGGTGTGGAGGAAATAGCATCATGCTTGGGGGAGGGGGAAGGGAAAGGAATAAACGTGTATCTTGCTTCCTATGAGCTAGGCACCATGCTAAGTGCTTTATACATATTTTCTCATTTCATCCTCAAAACAACTTTGTGAGGTAGGTGCCATTATTATTCCCATTCTATAGGTATAGAAATTGAGATTAAGTGACAATTGCCCAGAATCACACAATGGACAAGTGTCTGAGACAGGATTTATGCTTGGGTCCGGTGATTCCTGACTCCAGGGCCATTGCTGCATCTACTGTACCACAGAGCTGACATTGACTTGGAATACTGGTTCTGCCATTTGCTTAGGCTTCAACTATCTCAACTTCAGTTTCCTCATCTGTCAAATGGGAATCAGCTTGGTGGCACAGTGGAGAAAGCGTTGGCCTCATCTTTCTGAGTTCAAATGTGGCCTCAGATACTTACTAGATGTATGATCCTTGGCAAGTCATTTAATCTGTCTTTGCCTTAGACTTCTCATCTGCAAAATAAGAACAATCATAGTTCCTATATCCCAGGGTTGTTGTGAGGATCAAATAAAATAATTGGCACATAGTAGATTCCACACACGTTTATATATACATATATGTGAATTAGTGTTGTTATTGTTATTATTAATGGTTGTGTTACCAACCTCACAAGTCTGTTGCTAAGGAATGAAGGGCTTTGAAAAATGGCAAAGCACTACATAAATGTGAATTATTTATTCGGCTGAGAAGATTGTTCAGTCATTTTCATTTGTGTTCCACTATTCATGACCCCATTTGGGATTTTTGTGGCAAAGATACTGGAGTAGCTTGCCATTTCCTTCTCTAGCACATTTGATAGATGAGGAAACTGAGGCAAAGTTAAGTGACTTGCCCAGGGTCACATAATAAGTGTCTGAGTCTGGATTTAAACTCAGGTCTTTATAGATGAGGAAATTTAGGGATACAGGGTTAAGTGACTTGCCTAGGGTCACACATCTAGTAAGTATCTGAAGCCAGATTTGAACTCAAAAAGTTCTTACTCTAGGCCTGATGTGCAATGTGCCACCTAGCTAGCTGCCCCAACTGAAAAGATAGTATGGTATACATTGGAAAGAATGAAAGACTTAGGAGTCAGGGACCTGGGTTGAAATCCCACCTCTCATATGTAAGACCTGAATAATACACATGACTTGACCTTGCTTGAAATGGGGATAATAATGCTCATGTTACATAACTCACAAAAGTTCTGTGAGGCTCAAATGAAATACTATATGTAAAATGCTAAGCAAACTTTATAGCCCAATATGTGTTAATTGCTTAGTTACAATGAGATCTGTTGCACAGTGCACGATACTGCTTAGCAATGTGAGCCTGGGTATCTCAATGCCTCTCTGGCCCTAAGTTACCTCATTTCTTATCCAAGTATTATAGATAACCAAACATTTTACATTATAAATCAAAGCCTCACAGATCTAGACCTAGAAACGACCTTAGTAATCCAATTCCCTCAGTTCACAGATTTGGAAAATAAGTCCCCAAGAGGTGAAATGACTTAACCTGCTCAAGATCACACAGGTAACAAGTAACAGAAAAGGGATTCAGTCTTGGGTCTTGTGATTCCAAGTTTAGCATTCATTTCCAGGTACCATGCTGTCCAATTATTTTGTATATTTTTATAATCGACAAAGGACTTTCAATATTTACTTTCGTATGACCCTCATAATACCACGAGGTGGGTAGGATGAGTGTTATCCTCATTTTGCATGTGAGGAAACTGAGGCTTAGAGATTCAGGAACTTATCCAAGATCACTCGTGGCAGATAATCATAATTTCCATCTTCAGCAACTTTTTCCAGAAAGAATACCATGTTGTTTCTAAATGACACAAGTTGTCAAGGAACAAAACAGAGAACTTAAAGTACTTTGAAGAATATAAAACATTTCATATTTATTCACTTGAACACCAGTTGTTTCCCATTTAGACACCAATAGAATGCTTAGTTCCTTGAGGACAAAGTCTATTTCATTTTTTTCTTTACAGCTTCAGTGCCTAACAGTATTTGACACGTAGTAGGTGTTTAATAAAGGCTTGTTACACAAACAAAATAAATATTACACACACCCCTAAGGTTTGGGTGGTACTATTTTATTGTTTTTTGTTACTTTTTTTTTCTTGGAGAAGCCACAAGAATATCATATAATTTTGGTTGGTCTGGTGAAATGAACCCTGGTTTGGTGTCTTGACTCTGTTACTAGCTATGAGACATTGAATAAATAACTTCACAAGTTCACTATCAACTGATGCAGCATGAAATAAGAAGTCAGGGAACAGTTTATACAATGACCATAATGATGTAAAGAGAAACAATTTTGAAAGATTCTGGAACTCTAGTCCAAAGATTGTGGTCATTTGTGACTTCAGAGGGCTGATGATGGAGCATGCCTCAGAGGGCTGATGATGGAGCATGCCTCCACCTCCTGGAAGACAGGTGACTACAGATGCATGCTGAGACATACATTTTTAGACACATTCTGTTAGTGTGCTTTGATAGAGACTGTACTTACTTGGTTCACAGAATAACTTTTACTGAAGTTATTTAAAAATAGAAAGGACCTCAGAGAACCTCTAGGTCAACCTCATCATGTTACAGATAAGGAAACTGAGGCCCAAGAAGATTTGATGATTTGCCTAAGATCACAAATAGTAACACTGGTGAGATTTGAATACAGATCTTCTTACTTTGGGCAGCTATGTGGATAGTGGAGAGAACACCAGGCTTGGAGTGAGGAGGACCTGAGTTAAAATTCAGCCTCAAATACTTACTGGCAGTGTGATCCTGGGCAAGTCACTTAACCCCCTTTGCCTCAGTTTCCTCATCCGTAAAATGAGTTGGAGAAGGAAATGGCAAACTCAATATTTTTGCCAAGAAAACCCCAAATGAGATAACAAAGATTATGATAGGATTGAAACGACTAAACAGCAATCATTTCTTACTTTAGAGTCCCAATGTTCTTTCCACTGAGGGAAGAAACAGGAGAGGAAAAGGAAAAAGAAAAGAGAGGAAGAGAGAGAAAAAGAGACAGAGAGAAAGAGACAGAGAGAGAACAAAGAAATGAAGTGAGAAAAATAAATGTCAAGAAACAAGAAAAAATTTCAATAAAACATTTATAAATGAGTAGGGCAATTCTGCTACTATCCTGCCAAGTTTAACATTTTTTTTTAAAGCAATTGGGGTTAAGTAACTTGCTCAAGGTTACATGGCTAGTCATTATTTATGCTTGGGTGCTCATTTTCTGAGGCCGGATCTGATCTCGGGTCATCCCAACTCCGAGGCCGGCGCTCTTACTCACTGCCCACCTAGCCGCCCCTTTTAGGACAATTGGGGTTAAGTAACTTGCCCAAGGTTACACGGCTAGGTTTTTGTTTGTGTGGATTAAGTGTCGGAGGCCGGCTCCGAACTCAGGTCCTTCTGACTCCAGGGCCGGCGCTCTATTCACTGCGCTACCTAGCCGCCCCAAAGTTTAACATTTTTTAAAAAGATATTTGATAAAAGTTGCCTTTTAATTATTCAGATCCTGAACATGACATTAATGATGGCCTCTTCCAAGCTTAAGACTTATTAACAAATCTGACATTAAGCCTTGTATAAGAAGGTACTCCATTTTGACAAATGGGCATCCTGAGATACAGAGATGCTAGGTCATCACCCCCAATAAAAGAGCAAATTCATCTGGGGGGGGGGGTTTCCGGCTTTAAGATTTTAATGTGATCTTATAATTACACTTGCTATTTTCTATCAAGTTCAAAGTTTGTAGCCACTAATAGCAAAGTAAAGACATCTTTATTTTAAATTGATCACACATGTAAAGTGTCTAAGCCTTCCTGATCCTTTTCATTATTGGAAGCAGTGTGGTACAGGGGAAAGAACACAAGTTTTGGAGTCAAAGGATTTGGGTTTGAATTCCACCTCTGATAACAACCTGAATAATCTTGAACAAATCACCTAACCTCCTTTGACCTAAGTTTCTTCATCTGCAAGGTAAAGGAGCTTAGGACTAGATGGCCACTGAGGCCCCTGCTAGCTTAAGATCTATGATGTCATGGGTCTCTCTCAAGTCCACCTGATCTGACTCATTTCAAGATAAGCTCCTTGAGATCACAAACAGGTCCTGCTTCTGTTGTGTCACAGTTGGCACTAAGGTCACACTGTACATTTGTTAATGCCAGCAGAAACTCACAAGTTTTGTTTGTCTTTTCTCCCCTAGTTACAGGAGAAACACGCATGATGGTGGATAAGGCACTAGACTAAAGACTCACTCATCTGAACAGCTGCTATTAGTGTGTGCAAGGCACAGCACTAGGTCCAGTAATGTAGTTTCTTCCCGCAGGAGCTTACAATCTAAGTGTAGCTCATGAGAAGGGCAGATAGATGGAAGTAAATGTGACTTTGGACTCAAAGGGATGCAAGTTCCGATACTTTTGTGATATTGGGCAAGGCACTTGAGCCGCCTCAGTTTCCCATCTAGATAATGAAAGGCTAGGGTCCATTCTGCATTTACCATATTCTGATTTGGCATATAAATGCAAAGAAGTACATACAAATGAGAGAGTAGAGGATGGAACCATTACTTTGGGTAGGGGCAGGAAAAGGAAGAGACAGAGGGCTCTAAGTAGGATGTGTCTTACAGTCTCAAAAAGATTTTAATATAAGCTCAGAAACAACACTAAATATCACTATAAAAATAAACTTGCATATTAACTACTTATATTTCTGTTAATACTCTATACAGTGAAATCATCATAGCAATATTTCAGTCACTCCTTTTACCCAAAACTTAACACATGGTCTCTTTCTTGGTGATTTTTTTTCCAGTAGCATATAGATACTTCAATATAAGCACAGGTGGCAAGACTGACAGATCTTCCCACTGAAACACTTGGTTAAATTCAAAATTTTTTTATATAAAAAGCCAACCTGTGCTCCAGGATCTTCCCCTTCTCTCTTAATAAGGTGTCTCTACTGTCTTCAACACCTGGTAAATATAAAACTGCTTTGTAAAAATAGTCTAAAGCAATCTCCTCCTTTGGGTAGGATGTTGTCATTTTTAAATGTTAAGGCACTTTGTCAGAAACATGAAAATACACCCTTGTGACAGCTACTTGGCACACTGGATAGAATACTAGGCCCAGAGTCAGACTCATCTTCTGGGTTCAAATCCAGCCTCAGACCCTTATTAGCTGTGTGACCCTGGGCAAGTCACTTACTGCTGTTTGCTTCATTTTCCTCATTTGTAAAATGAGCTGGAAAAAATAAACAGCAAATCACTCTAGTATCTTAACCAAGAAATGGGGTCACAAAGAGTCGGACACAGCAGAAATGACTGAACAACAATGAACAAATTAAAAAAAAAAAGGAATAAAGGCAGTTGAAAATAAGGTATAGTGAATTTGGACTTAAGAGAGCTGAGTTTGAACCAATTAACCCAGCTCTGCTACTTCTTACTACCAAATTATCTTGGGCCAGTCAGGTCCCCTATCTGGTCTCAATTTCCTCAATTGTTAAATGAGGGGATTGAACTAGATCATCAAAGTTCTTTCCAATTCTTCATCTAATTAAAGTCTGGTCAACATGAATTTTAAAATACTCAAGATAAAGTGAACTTTAAGGTTATCTAGTTCAACATTTTCATTTTATAAATAAGAAAATTGAGGCACAGAGGAAATGATCTGTCCATGGTAGTATAGTGAGTGGCAGAATTGGAATTAAAATCCAAGTTTCCTTACCCCTGGTCCTTTGCTGTGTTTTTTTATCTATTACTCCATTGATGAAATATAAACTATGCTGACATATGCATAAAATATTGTAAAACTGCAATAAATCGGGGCTAAGTTACAAAGTTTTAACTCTGCTAATTGGTGCAATAATTTTACTCATAGATCTGCCATATCAGCCTAACAATAGCAATGAAATAAAGAATATTAACTACTTCAAATTTACACAGTGCTTTATGATTTAGAAGATATTTAAGAATTAACATATGTGTTCAAACACCAACTCTGCCACTTAGCACCTGTGTGACCTTGAGGGGTATGGACTAGACCACTAAGGTCTCTTCCTCTTCTAAATCTATGATCCATAGGAGTCAGGCAGTACATGAATTATGATCCTCATCTTACACATTGGAAAACAAAGGTTCAAAATGCTTTTGTTTCAGAAAGTCTCATGCACAGTATGTCTTGAACTTTTCAAAGTATCCTCAAGTGGTATATTATCTATAGAAAAATTTTGAGGATGCAGTTTATTGTTTTAAAGATCAGCAATGTCCTGGTAATGAACAGGACAGAAATATCTTCCCTACAACTAAGAAAGTCAGGAGGGAAAGAGAAAAGACTTCACTGAGAATTTAAATGTAGTTCCTTGAAAACTCCCATGCTCAGTCCTCCTGATATTTCAAATCTTAGAGGTCACACTAGTACCATTTTAGTGACATGTGAAACCTCTTCCATCATACTCAATCTGAGAATTAAATACCCCCAAATCATGGGATTGCTTCCCCACCACCACCATAGTATTTTATAATTTAGAATGTTAAAGTTGGAAGAGACCTTAAGGGACCTTGTATTCCAAACCTTTTAATTTATAAAAGAGGAAACTGAGGCCCCCAATGACTCATCCAAGGTCATGAAGTTATTGAGCAACAGATTCTAAGACCCAGGTCTAATCCAGTGGCTCTTTCCACTGTATTGTCTTCCTTTGAATTTTAAATACAGTTGATCTTTCATTCTCAAAGTTTCTAGGCTTACAAATGGTACAGTTAAGCAAAGTAGGCATTTAAGAAAAAGGAACTGGGGTGGGAGGAGTGGGGAGAATTACATTATCTTTTCTTTCCTAGCTTAAGCATTTCAAGAGACTTTCACTGGATTTATCCAGAGCCTCATTTAACACCTCCCTAGTTCCCTGGATCCTTCATTCAACCAGGTGGGTAAATTAGATCCAGCAGAATAATTAGATGGAATGAGCGACCTTGTGAAAAAAGTCAAGCAGAAGTTTGAAAGTACTAAACTCCATCCTTCAGTTGTTTTCCATTGACCAGCATGGTTTTTTTTTTTTTAACCCAGTCTCACTGACTCTGAAACAATTCTGATGTATTTAACCCTGTGCACCAAGACAGGTTCCGAGAATGGAAACCTAGAGTTTACCTACCCAAATACAGAAGGGGATAGAAAAGGTTCATTAGGGCTATGAACAGAAACAAAGTTCTCTTCTTCTCCCCCACCCCCAATTACTCTCTCTCTCTCTCTCTCTCTCTCTCTCTCTCTCTCTCTCTCTCTCTCTCTCTCTCTCACCACCGAATGCACTCAGCCATAGCAACTGCAAGGATCTAGGATCAAAGCAGCCCATGGTGGCCCAGCTCTGAGCCTTTCAGGAAAAGGAGACAGCAAGACTGCCTCTGCTACACACAAGGGAAAGACTGCCTTGAAGCCCAACTCTTGTTTTCTAATCTAGGCCAGTGGAGAAAGGGGAGTGAGGAGAGGTGGGGGGAAAGCTACAATTCTCTGAAACCCTGGCCCCTTGCCCAGGGCTCCCCACCTTCCCTACAGCAAGGGACAAAAGGTAAAGAAATATTAAGAAATGTTGAGATTAATGACTAAGAAAGAGAAGGAATTAATGGGTTTGACCCCCCATCATCCTTCCCCCACAGCACTCCTTTCCTAGGATATCAGAGAGTGGGGAATATGAAGGGTAAGGGCATTCGTCTTCATACAGGGTTGTTGGGGGGGGGGGGGGGTGAAGGCAAAGGGCCAAGGTAATTAAGGTCCTAAATCCAGACACGCGCCAGAAGCAGGTGCAGCAGACCGAGGGACTGCACCAGCTTGAAAGAATCCCAGCCCGCTGCCCGTAAATAGGAGGGGAGGGGCAGAAAGCCAACCGGAGAGAGAAGGAAGAGCTCATCTTCCTTTTTGTGTCTAGTTCCCCCTCCCCCTATTCCCAGCTCTAACGCAGTGGCTGGAACTTTATCCGTTTCTTGGGATGGGTCTAAGGTTTTTAGGAGCAGAGAACCAGCCTGAGGTATTGGGGGGAAGAGGGGGAAGAAGGCTAGGGCACCAGTGGAGAGAAGATGGACTGACACTGGCGCCCTGCTCCGGAATGCAGGGCTCCCATGCACATGGGCGCTCTTTCCCGTTCCTTTTCCTTCCCCTACTGCGGTAGCATCCCGACATGACACTGCAGCTGGAACAAAAGCTGCGGCGGCCGCGCTTCCCGCAGAAGAGCTAGATCCCAACCCCAGCTCCCCGCACCGCAGAATCCGGCCCAGAGGCCCGGGGCACACCTGGGGACCGGGAAGAGAGAGAGACAGACTTGAAGCTTCTCCACAGGGAATAGTGGCATCCTAGGGATGGATAGCTGGTGATGGCTGCCTAAACCTACACCGCTCTGCTCCCCCACCAACCAGTTAAACTGCGTGATTTTTTTTTTTTTTGCCTTAGTCTCCCAAAGTCCGGCCTGGCAGAGTTCCCCAAAGGGCGGCTCTCCAGCCTATTCCCCGCCTTTGCAAGCCCCCGCCACTCCAGGCTTCCATCAACCCTCATGAGTGCATCCTCTCATCCAGGGCAGGTGTCGTAGGGCCTCATACCCCGCTGGCCGAGAGGCGCCAGGGCTTGGGATCTGAGGGATTGGGAAGGGGCGTAGGAAGGAGAAAGCCACCCCTCATCGGGTCACCCCATACTCTCCGGGCGTTCTATGCCTTTACCGCCCTACTCTCCCCACTCCCGCCAAGAGCTTCACTCACCAGGAAGAAGGAGCGGGTGATCATTGCGGCTCTGGGTCTGCTGGAGATCCAGCTGGAAGAAGAGGCGAAGCTGGAGCAGCGCCGGCCGGCGGCAGTGCTGCTCGCAGAAGCCCCCATGGATGGTCCGGGGGCTCGCAGAGGAGCCTGTGGCCCGCTGCCCCGCGGCAGCTACACTCCCTAGCTGCCTCTGCCCAGCGCCACATCCACCGCTGCCTCCAGGGCCAGGAGCCCATCTAACTCAGATGCTCCATAGAGACTGCGGCAGGAGAAGAGGTGGAAGAGAGCGGCAGGCTGGGGTTTGGGTGGCTTTCAGCACCTGCCCAGCGGTGCAGCAGCCAAGGGGAGGAGAGGCAGCCGCTGCAGCAGCCGTCGCCTGCCTTTCCTCGCCTCCGAAACCGGCTGCGAATAACCAGGGAGAAGGGCTGGGTGCAGGAAAACGAACGAGCAACTTCCCATAGCGAACCCTCAGTCCAAGGCTAACTACCCCCTCCTCCGCCTCTCAAACCAGCCGGCTAGGGAATGAGCTAGGGCGGCAGCCGGGGCAAAGATACACACGTGGTGGAAGAGAAGGGGGCGGGTGGACTGCCCTTTGTGATGTCACAAAGAGGCGGAGACAAATCCCTTTGTGTAGTTAGAAAGAAGGAGGGTTCCAGGTGTAAAGGGGGAGGGAAATGTTGCCCCTTGGCGTTCTCTTCGGGAATTACAGCCGAGTTTTCTCCTTAACTAGGGGAATAGATTTGCTAATTTCATAGTGTCTACACACTCCTGTCCCATTTTTTCCTCGTAATTTTTTTTCCCTACAGTGACTTAGCCGTAAATATTCCACAGAATACACGTCTTGTGCATTCTGGATGTAATGGCATTTGGGGAACAAGGTGGCGAAATGGCCAGAGGGTACACCTGGAATCATGAAGACCTTCGCTCAAATCTTGTCTGAGACAAGTCCCAGTCGTATGAACCCGGGCAAGTCACCTTCCAGACCTAGTCTGATGTGTAATATGAGGGTAATAATATCACCTTACCTTGCTCACGTAGTTGTGAGGATTAAATAAGAAACACATCTAAAGTGCTTTGCAATCCTTAAAACATATAAATGCTAGCTATTTTTAGTAATGCAAAGTATTTAATGGAGAGACTATGCATATACTTTATTTTTAAAATTAAATCTTTGTTACGTTTTAAGTTCTGAACTATCGCCCTCTCTCCCCACCCGAAACCTAAGAAGGCCACCATTTCACACACGCTTATGTATGTATGCATATATATGCACACACCACACTATGCATATTTATATTTATCACTTCTTTCTTTGGAGGTAGATAGCATTTTCCTTCATAGGTCCTTTGTAATTCATTTGGGTCTTGCACTGTATTCCATCTCTAGTCATCCAGATCTATATCTTGCCACTGAACCCAGATGGCTCTGGAGGAGAAAGTGAAGCTGGTGACTTTGCACAGCCCTCCTTCACTTAAATCCAATTCACTTGCATGTCATGGCATCACCTCCCTGACGTCATGGTCCTCTTTAAGAAAGAAGGTCAAACAACAATAATTCATTTGAGTATTTATAATATTGCAACTGACTTAGTTATTCACAATTGTTCTTAGAAAAATAATGCTGTTGTCCCTATACAATGTTCTCCTGGTTCTGCTCATTTTGTTCTTCATTATTTCATGAAATTCTTTCCGTGCTTTTCTAAAATCAACTGACTTATCATTTCTTCCAGCACAGTAGTAGTGTAGAGCTCAGTGGGGAGTAATGTATCACCTTGGATATTGTTTACATCTCCATAGATTCTTATGATCGTTAGAGAATGCATCTATGCAAAACATGTTATAATAATGGCATCCCAGGAGTCAGTATGGAGCATAGAAACATAAGGGCAATTTTGGAGAGTGGAATGACCTCTAATGGGGACCCAAATAGAGCAAGATGCCCTACCTTTTTTGACACTACAGAGTTGTTTCTGATTCTACAGTCTTGTTCATAGTGTCATATATTTAGAAGTGAAAGGGACCTTAGAGGCCATTTATTCCAATTCCTACTTTGTACAAATGAGGAAACTGAGGCCAAGAGATATGAAGATTAGAGGTAGTATGTGACAGAACAGGATCCTCTGTGACATTAATCCAGTGCTTTGTGCCTTGATGCTTCCCTGCCTTGGTCAGAGATAACCCCCAGGGTCCATCTTAGTATTTCACCGTTTGGGGTCACTTCTCAGGACTATGGTAAAGCTTTTGATCTGAACTGAGTTTTTCATGACTCTGGCCATTTTGCCACCTTGATCCTAAAATGGCATTGCATCCAGTATGTCAGTAACCTGCACAAGATGTATTCTGTGGAATATTTACCGCCAAGTCACTGTAGGAGTATCTATAGTCTCCTGTACTAACTTAAGTCTATTCTTCATTGTCAGTTTGTCAGCTTCGAGACAGAAGACTAGATTGGATTCTATTCTTGGAGATTGTCTATAAAGGCACATGGAGCCAACTGCTCGATTTACTTGTTAATTAAAATATTGTTCTGACTTATGCTCTGTTGCTCCCTTTGGAAAACTCTAAAACTCAATTCAGAGATTAATTCCAACCCATTTTCTCAAAAGACACAACCCATAAATGACAGGAATATCTGCAAAGATTCAAAAGCCAAGGCATTATTGAGATGGGGGTGGGAGAGTGGGGAAGGTCACAGGTTTTATAAATGAGTTATATTTGGTGTCTTTAAGGCCCGCAAACATAATCTCTGGCAAATTTCACAAAGGCTTCTAAAAATATTGTCAAAATCCATAATGTTTATTGTCTTTTTAGTGAAGAAGCAGGCAGGAGGTTAAGGGACTTAGAGTTTAATTTGCCTCATTAAGTGTGGGCTAGAAAATGTAATGAATAAAGGATTCAAAGTATGTCTACATGCACTGCCGATTTGACAGTTTTGACTTAAATTGAAATGGCTGATCAAGTCTATAAAAAAAAAAATCCTGTTAATGTGAAAAAAATTAGTCAACTTTCCCCCCCTCCCCCAATCCTTTAGAATGAATAGACTGGCTGATTGAATTAATCAAAATATACAACTTCATTTCAGAAACATCTTTTCTCAAACTGAGGTCTATAACTCACTTGTTTCATCAGCTTTAGAGCTAGCAGTTATCTATTCCAAAGAGGAAACTGAATTCCCAAGTAGAGAAATGACTTATCCAGGGTTAATACATGTAGTATAAGAGGCAGAACTTGAACCATAACATTTGAACCATAAATTTAAACTATAACAGTTCTTCTCTAGATAAGCTCAGGCAATTTCACTTTATGGTTTTCTCTTCAGTTTTCAGAACCTGGACATACAACACTAGAGAGAGAAGAGACATAATTTCAACAAATCTAAGGAGACTATATATCCCCAATACTACCAATATACATGACTGCCTATACCAAAAACTCCCAAAATCTGGAGGCTAACTTGTAGGTAATGAGATAGCACTTTACTGCACCTCTATATTTAGTCTGAGGCTTTGTAGTGGGGACTAGGCCAGTGTCATCTAAAATGCAAGGTCCAGAAAAAGTTAGGTGAGTTAAAGCCAGGTCACTGAAAAATGGCAGCTGGGAATGTTTGGACAATGAGGGGGACCATGGGTTGCTTAAGCCCTTGGAAGAAAGGGAGAACTATTAAATCCCATTCAGTCCATAATCATGGAAGAAATAACCACTTACTGTGTGAGGAGTGAAGTAAACTAAGGTTAGGCTGCCCTCCAATTAAGGGGTTATGCTCTGAGAGATATTGAGCAAAGAATTGAGCAGAGGAGGATCCAAGCAATTTTCTGCCCCCAAACAAGACTGTAGTGTAGGAATCCTTTACAAAGTTCTAGACCCTCCTCTAAGTGAAAAGGAGAAATAGCAAATGGATCTTTAAATCAAGTAGTTAGAATCAAAAGTCCTTCAAAGAGCCAAAATCTGACACAAAAAAGGTGATGAAATCACTTCCAATCAAGCACGAGAGCTCCAGCAATTACTATTTGTCGATTCTAGACTCTGAAGCTTCCCTGGAAAGACACAGGGTTGAAGGGAGACTGTGGAGTCAGGCTTCACATCTAGGCTTCTTGGGAATCTGGATTTGTATGTAAAATGGGAGTGAGGCAATGATTTCTAACTCTAATTTCTTTCCTCCTAAAATTATCTTATGGAGTTAGACTATTTTGTTTGTTTATTTTATTCAACCATCCACATACTAAAAAATCCAACTGATAAAAAACTATTGCCTAGATCAGGAGCTCCCAACCTGGGGTACACGTACTTCCGTGGAGTATAAGAAACTTGTCAAGGAATATCGGTAATATTTGATACATAACTACACTGCTAATGAAATCAATTATTGTTTTTATTTTCATGTATAGGTAAACTTTAGGATTTATTTCTTTCTACATTGAATAGGAAACATGGAACCATTTGCTAAAAATCAAAATATAAAGAAACCAAAAAATGGTTGGGAACCCCTGGTCTATATTATGACATGAAGCTGGACAAGAAGTTATTGAATTAGATTATCAATATCTATAACTCACGATCTCATACATACATCTCTTCAGAAGGACAATGAATTGGATCTAAAATTCAATAGAACAGAAAAAAACTGAATCATACTTGAGAAACCATGTAATACTTTCAATGACCCCAAGATTCCCTATGACATAAACACAAAAAAACACTATATTTTTAATTCCAATACTCTTTTGGTGATGCTGTTATTATTTCTATAGGTCAATCTTTCTCAAACTTTTGTTTTCAGGATCCCTTTACATTCTTAAAAAATCATTGAGGACTCCTCAAAAAGGTTTTGTTTATGCAGATAATATTTATCAATGTTTACTGCAGTGAAAATTAAAATACCTTAGCATTATTATGAAAATAGTTTTGATTTGGGGGACTCCAAGAGGTCCCCATATCATACTCTGAAAACCATTGTATATTGGGAAAGACCACAATCTTCAAAGCATCAAAGTTTTGGGTGGCTTAAAACACATGGTAGGTATAAGTTTGCTATGACATACTGCCAAGAATCATTTGCAAGCAAAAAGTGGAATAAAAAAACAATTTGTGATTTTATCAGGAGGGGAACTCCCAGTGAAGGAACTCCCTTCACCAATGACATCTTTACCTTTGTAACTTAGTAAATAAGTCCTAGAAAACAACATGAAGCACAGAGAGGTTAAATGATTTGCCTAAGATTGAAAAGACCTAAGAACAGAGAGAAGATTTGAGCATAGGTCTTCCTGACTCCAGGCCTAGGACTCTTCTAGAGTACATCCTGCTGCCTCTATAACAAGGGTATTCAACCTGAGATCTATGAACTTGTTTTTATTACTAATATTTTGATCATTGTATTCTTTAAAAAAATTTTTATTTTATTTATTTTTTACATTTTGAGCTTTAAGTTGTCTCTCTGCACTAGAGAAGGCCAACATTTGACACAGATATATAGATAAATATATAATACATAGATATACACACACATATACTTGTGTATGTGTGTGTGAGAGAGAGAGAGGGTATACCATATATGTTTCCATATAGCAGTTCTTTTTCTGGAAGTGTATAGCATCTTCTTTCATAAGTCCTTTGTAGTTGATTTGAATAGTCATACTACTCAGAATAGCTTAGTCACTTACAGTTGACAATAAATGTATTCCAAAATAATTTATTTCCTTTGTAGTCCTGTATATTTTATTTTAGGCACTTAAAATATTATTCTGTAAAGGAGTCCATTGGCTTTGCCAGAATGCCAAAGGGATGCCTGACACAGAGTGGTTAAGAATGCCTGCTCCATTGTGAGCTGATACAACCATTCTGGATAGCAATTTGGAACAACACCCAAAATGCTACAAAAATGTGATTAACCTTTGACCCAGCAATACTGCTTCTATGGTTGTAGGTGTTATAGAAATGAAAGCTCCATTTTGATGGATAGGGAAGTACGCACAATTCTCTTTCCTCCCAGGGTTTCAACAAATTTTCTTCCACACTGAATTGATAAGCACATTATTCTTCATTCATGAAGGCTAACTTGAATCCATAAGGACTTAGAAACTTAGTTATTTAAAAATAAAATGCACAGCAGTTCCTGTGGCTCTACATAATTTCACCTTGGAAGGAAAACAGAACTCAATTTGAGAAAATCACTAATCTTCCCAAACTTATTTTTCTTCCAGATATGTAGACTTGGGTATTTGCTGGAAGCAATCAGAAAGCAATGATGCCCACCAGAGACTTTTTTTGTTGTTGAAGTAGAGAGATTAAAATACATGAACATTGGTTAATTGATGGCACAACTAAAATTCAGGGAGATGAAGGAAAGACAAAATTAAATGCAGCTTCTCTCCTTTTTTTCTCCCTAAACTCCCAAACACACTTTGCACATTTTTGCTTCTTTTCCCTTGCTTACCCCATTCACTCTATCTAGAATGATTTCCCAGCTTTTCTCTAAAACTCCCTGTGTTTCAAGCACCTACTTAAGACATGCAGCTTCACTTAGTCCTACCTTGGCCTTATTTTCATCCTACTCTGAAATCTCCTACCACTTTATCCCTTTCATTCATTTGGCACTCATTTTATACTCCTTGGCATTGTTAGTTGAGAGGTAGCTTAATGTAGTGAATAAAGAGCTGACCTCAGAGTCAGGGAGATCTGGGTTCAAATTTTGTCTCTGATACATATTGGGTTGTGAATTAATCAGTGAACGTCTCTTCTCAGCCGCCCCAACCTTCTAAGGCAGAAGTTGTAGAGCAATATCTGATCTAAAGTTGCTGCAGGGTCAGAGGGGGTTTTCTTGGCCAGAAATCCCTACACCATTGAGATCAAAGGTCTTGACCAAATAATAATTGCTAGCTATGTTTTTGTATAAATATTTTTTCTCCCCACCTAGACTGACTGTAAGGTCAGTTACTTTTATTTCAGTGTCTTATCTTTCTTTGTGTTCCCCAGGATTTAGCACAGGAACTCTCATGGTCTCAGTATCTGTTGATTGATATTAACTTGCAAGTCATAATAGCCTTCATCACATTTGGGATTTTATTAATTTGGGGAAAAAAGATTTTTGAATGTTGGAAAGGACTATAACTGAGCATAGAGTATAACTAATACCTCTAAATGCAAAAGACAATGCATAGAAAAGACTTTAATGTGACTAATCATGATTTTTGAGGAACTGATGATAAAGTATTCCTATAGTGGAGGTGGTCGATTATGGGTAATGAATAAGGCATATTTTGCAGCCAAATGGGTTGATTTTTTTTTGCTTTATTTTACTTTTTTTTCCTATGGTAAAGCTGGGAGGGGAAGGAGTCACTAAGAAGCGACAATGGTGTTTCTAAGAAAAAAGAATTAAGAGTCAAGATGTAAAGTGAAAGGTAGCAACTTTGCCATAACTTCTTCAATGACCAAAGGAAACACATATCAAACCAAATTATAAGTGAGAAAGTCAAGAAAAAGTCAGAGTGAATCATTTTTCCAACTTAGAACAGCTTAGGAAGGTAGACAGATCTGTGGACATAGGAATAGGGACTTACTAGAATGATTTCTTTGTTTCCCCTAGGCTTCCAGAGAATAGCCATGTAAGCAGTGTTAGACTGTGGAAGCAGTAGCACTGGCAAGTAGCAGCCCAATACCCAGAGGTAGTAAGGGGACTGAACATCTGGTCAGAAAGAGATCCCAGGGAATGACCATATTAGCACTGGGAGCAGGAACAGGTGCCACCTAGCAGGTCTGTCACCCATTATTCAAGTCACAGGTTCATGGCAAAGAGAAACATGAGGGAACATGAGTCCTACCTATGTAAGGAGCAGAGCACAGACCAGGAAAGTAATAAACAGACCTCTTCCAAGATCTCACCACCAAAAACTTAGGAGGCCTTCAGATTTAGCTATGAAAGTAGTAGGAAATAAAAGATAGAAGCTCAAACCAGTCTTACCTGCCCCACCACCCCAAAAGTAAACAGAGCCCAATTCTAAGATAAAGTTTAAAGTCAAAAAGTAGACTAGAAAAATGAGCAAACCTGCAGTGAACAGAGCACCAGCTGAGTTCAAATCTGGACTCCAACACTTACACACAAAAACTAGCCACGTGACCTTGGGCAAGTCACTTAACCCCAATTGTTGAAAGAAAGAGAGAGAGAGAGAGAGAGAGAGAGAGAGAGAGAGAGAGAGAGAGAGAGAAAGAAAGAAAGAAGAAAGAAAGAAAGAAAGAAAGAAAATAAGAAATTGAAAGGAGAAGAGGAAGAGGGAGAAGGAGGAGAGAAGAAGAAGAAGAAGAAGAAGAAGAAGAAGAAGAAGAAGGAGGAGGAGGGAGAAGGAGAAGAAGGAGAAGAAGGAGAAGGAGAAGGAGAAGAAGAAGAAGGAGAAGGAGAAGGAGAAGAAGGAGAAGAAGGAGAAGGAGAAGAAGAAGAAGAAGAAGAAGAAGAAGAAGAAGAAGAAGAAGAAGAAGAAAAGAAGAAGAAGAGAAGAAGAAGAAGAAGAAGAAGAAGAAGAAGAAGAAGAAGAAGAAGGAGAAGAAGAAGGAGAAGAAGAAGAAGAAGCTGGCCATAAAAATTCACTTCTGGTGATAAAGAAGCTCAAGATAAAACCACAGAAAAAGACAAAGACTTAAAAACATCTAAAAACAAAGCTTCAAAGAAAATTGCAGATTAGACACAACCCTACCAAGAACTCCTGGAAGAGCTAAAGAAAGATTTATTTGATTTGATTGATTTTTAAAATTTAAATAGTATCTTATTTTCCCCCACTTACATATTAAGAAATTTTTTTAGCTTTCATTCTTATAAGATTTTGAGTTCCAAATTTTTCTCCCTTCCTCCCTCCCCTCTCTTATTCTGAAAGTGGTAGTCAGTTTGATATATTTTATACATGTGCTATCATGTAAAATATCTTTCTCTATTTGTCACAGTTGTGGAAGAAGAAACAGATCAAAAGGAAATAAAACTATGAGAGGAATAAAGTAAGTGAAAACATATGTTTTGATCTTCATTCTTAGTCCATCAGTTCTTTATTTGGATATGGGTAGCATTTTCCATTATGAAACCTTTTTACTTGTCTTGGATCATTTTGTTGCAGAGAAAAACTGAGTCATTCATAGTTGATCATCACATGATGTTGCTGATAATGTGTACAATGTTGTTTGTTTATTTGTTTTTTTTTACTGGTTCTACCCATGTTACTTTACATCATTTTGTACAAGTCTTTCCAGATTTTTCTGAAATCTGTCTGTTCATCATTTCTTATTGCACAGTAGTATTCCATTACATTCATATTCCACAGCTTGTTTAGTCATTCCCCAATTAATGAGTATTCCCTCAATTTCCAATATCTTGCCACCATGAAAAGGGCTACTATCAATATTTTTGCACCTGTAGGTCCTTTCCCCTTTTTATGATCGATTTGGGATACAGACCTAGTAGTAGAATTTCTGGATCAAAGAGTATGCAGTTTGGTTGCCCTTTGGACATAGTTCCAAATTGATCTCCAGAGTGGTTGGATCAGTTCACAACTCTACTAACAGTGAATTAGTATCCCAATTTTCCCACATCCTCTCTAAGATTTATCATTTTCATTTTTTGTCATCTTAGCCAATCTGATTGGTGTGAGGTGGTATTTCAGAGTTATTTTAATTTGCATTGTTCTAATCAAAAGTGATTTAGAGCATTTCTTCATATGCCTATAGAAATCTTTGATTTCTTCATCTGAAAACTTCCTATTCATATCCTTTGACCATTTATCAATTGGGGAAAAGATATTTTTTGCTTTTTTTTTTTTTTTAGAGCGCAATTGGGGTTAAGTAACTTGCCCAAGGTCACATGGCTAGGTTTTTGTTTGTGTATGTTAAGTGTCTGAGGCCGATCCGAACTCAGGTCCTTCTGACTCCAGGGCCAGTGCTCTACTCACTGCACCACCTAGCCGCCCCCGAAAAGATAATTTTTTTTAATCAAATAAGAGCGATACAGGTAAATTGGGGCGGTGGAATAAAAAGCTATATTAAAAAATTATGAAAAGAGAATTAATAGCTTAAAGAGACACAAAAATTACTGAAGAAAATGGGTCTTTAAAAAAAATCAGAACTGGACAAATGTTAAAAGAAGTGCAAAAAAAAAGGCAAAGGAAAATAATTTCTTAAAATTTTGAATTGGGCAATTGCAAGCTAATGACTTTATGAGACATCAAGAAACAATCAAACAAAATCTAAAGAATGAAAAAATAGAAGAAAATGTGAAATGTCTCATTGGAAAAATAATTTAACTGGAAAATAGATCCAGGATAGATAATTTTAGGATTATTGGACTACTTGAAAATCATGATTAAAAAAAAGAGCCTAGAAACCATCTTTCAAGTACTTATCAAGGAAAACTTCCCTGATATTCTAGAACCAGAGGGCAAAATAAAAGTTGAAAGAAGGCATTGATCACCTCCTGAAATGGAAGCTCCCAAGAATATTTTAGTGAAATTCCAGACCTCCCAGATCAAGGAGAAAATACTGCAAGCAGTCAAAAAGCAAAAATTCAAATATTGTGAAGCCAGAATCAGAATAATACAAGATTTAGCAGCTTCTACATCAAAGGATCAGAATATGGAATATAATGTTCCAGAGGGCAAAAGAGGGGGCGGCTAGATGGCACAGTGACTAGACCATTGGCCCTTGAGTCAGAAGGACCTGAGTTCAGATCAGACCTCAGACACTCAACGCACAAACAAACAAAAAACCTAGCTGTGTGACCTTGGGCAAGTTATTTAACCCCAATTGCCCTCAAAAAAAAAAAAGTGTTGTAACAGAGGGCAAAAGAGCTAGGATTATAACCAAGAATTACCTACTCAAGAAAATAGAGTATAATCCTTCAGAAGGAAAAATGAACATTCAATAAAATAAAGGACTTTCAAGCACTTCTAATAAAAAAAAAGCCAGAGCTGAATAGAAAAATCTGACTTTCAAATACAAGATGCTAAAGAAACTTAGAAAGGTAAACAACAAAGAGAAATCATAAGGGAATCAATACAGCTTAATGTTTGTTTTCCTACCTGGTAAAACGATATTTGTAACTCCTAAAAACTTTCTCATTTATGAGGACAGTTAGAAGAAGTATACATAGGGGCAGCTAGGTGGCACAGTGAGAAGAATGCTGGCCCTGGAGTGAGAAGGACCTGAGTTCAGATACGGCCTCAGACACTTAACACAAACAAACAGAAAAACCTAGCCGTGTGACCTTGGGCAAGTTACTTAATCCCAATTGCCCTCCAAAAAGCTAAAAAAAAAAAAAAAGAAGAAGAAGAAGAAGAAGTATACATAGACAGAAAGCAGAGATGTGAATTGAATGTGATGGTATGATTATAAAAAAAATTTTTTTAAGGGATGAGAAAGGAGAATATGCTTAGAGAAGAGGAAAGGGAGAGATAGAATGGGATAAATTATCTGACACAAAAGAGACCTTAAAGAGATTTTACACTGGAGGGGAAAATGGAGGAAGCAGGAAGCGGGGCACATGAATCTTACTCTCATTGGAATTGACTCAAATTGGGAATAATATACACACTCAGTTTCGTATAGAAATCTATATTACCCTCCAGGAAAATAGAAAGGGAAGGAGAAAAGAGAAGGGGGTGTAGGTGATAGAAGGGAGGGTAGTTTGGGGGAAGTAAAAATCAGAAGCAAAACACTTTTGAGGATGGACAGGGTAAAAGGAGAGAGAGTAGGATAAATGGGGAAAAGAGGATGGAGGGAAATACATAGTTAGTAATCTTTACTGTGAAAAATTTTTTACAGTGAATTTCTATGATAAAGACTTCATTTCTCAAACATAGAAATTTATAGAAATAAAAACCATTCCTCAATTGATAAATGGTCAAAGGATATAAACAGGCAGTTTTCAGACAAAGTAATCAAAGTTATCTATAGTCATATGAAAAAAAAATGCTCTGGTGTGGCTACGGGGTGCAGTGAATGGAGTACCGGCCCTGTAGTCAGGAGGACCTGAGTTCAAATCTGGCCTCAGGCACTTAACACAAAAACTAGCTTGTGACCTTGGGCAAGTCACTTAACCCCAATTGCCCTACCTTACCCCTTCCAAAAAGCAAAAAAAAAAAAAAAACCTCTAAATCCCTATTGATGAGAGAAATGCAAATTAAAATTACTTCATACCTGTCATGACATGGAAAGGCAAATATGACAGGAAAGGAAAATGTCAAATTTTGGAGGAGATGCGGGAAAATTTAAACACTGATGTACTATCAGTGAAGGTGTATGCTGATTCCACCATTGTGGAGAGCAATTTTGAACTATGCCCAAAGGGTTATAAAACCATGCATACACTTTGACTAAGCAATCCACACTACTAGATCTAATCAAGTCTCCATGGTGACTGTCTGCCAGGGATGTGCTATTAGATAGAAACAAAGTGAGGATAGGATTGTCAGGTGTTTTTTCCTCTACTGGGTGATTGGGTATGTGGGGGGAGGCATGCAATGTGAGAAATGAAACACCCCATAATCCCTTTTCATGTCACATATAGCCTGAAAGCCAGCTTCTCTACAAGAGCCTAGTTTTCCACCTTCAAGAGTAAGATCAAATTTATTCTTCCCTATCCAGAAAGAAAAAAACCACCATAAAGGAACAATGTAGTGAAAGTACACCCAAAAGTCAAATTATAATGGAAATTTTTTTTAGACAAAATTTAGACAAGCTGATTAGTCTAGTCCCATCTGTCCCACTAACTAGCTGTGGGAATATGAACAAATCAATTCAATTCTCTGGTTCTCAGTTTGTAAAATGAGTGAATTTAGGAGTAGATGACCACTGATTAGGAAATGTTTAAACAAATTGTAGTACATGAATATCAAGGAATATTACTTCCCTGTTTAAAAAATTAATAATAGCAAATGAGTAAAATATATAATTATACAAAATATAACAAAATAATAATAAAAATAAGTATGATAATTAAAAATGAATAAGAGAAGCACAAGGAGACATACATGGTGTTCTAAAGTCTTAGAGCAGTTTTGAGTTTCTCTCTGTCTCTGTCTGTCTCTGTCTCTCTGTCTGTCTCTGTCTCTGTCTGTCTCTCTGTCTCTCTCTCTCTCTCACTCTCTCTTTCTCATATTAACTCATATAAGTTTAGCATCTCCATTTAGATGACTCCCATATCTATATACCTAATGCCAGGATCTCCTGAGCTTCAGTCCTATATAACCAATTGCTTACTGGATATTTCAAACTGGATACCCAGAGAAAACATAAAAATAATTCTCTAGATCCCCAAACTTTCCCTTTCTTCCAAACTTCCCTATTTTTGTCAAAGGCATCACTATTTCTTCTAATTCTTGGGTTCATTATCTCTGCATTATCCTGCACTCCTCATTCTTTCTCACCCCACATATACAATCAGTTCAGAATCTTGCCATTGCTATTTTTATAATATCTTTAGCATTAGATCTATTCTCTCCATTCAGATAGCTATCACCTTAGTTCAGGTCCTTATCACCACATAAAATATTGCAACATCCTCCTAATTGGTTCCCCAGTCTCAAATCTCTCACCACTCCAAAAAAATACCACATACTACTACCAAAGTAATTTATCGTAAGCATAGATTTATAATATATGGGAATCATGCTGCAACCTTAAAGCACTATAAAAATGCTAGCTATTATTATCTTACCATTTGACTCCCCAAATTAACTAACTTCATTGGCTTCCTATTGCCTCTAGGATAAGATATAAACTTCTCTGTTTAGCTTTTCAAGTCCTACATAGCCTAGCCGCAACCTATCTTTCTTGCCTCACTGGATATTACTTCCCTTCCTACATTCTTTAGTTCAGCCAAAGTCTGTTCCTCACTCATGACACTCCATTAGGCATCTCTATTCCTTTCCACTGGTTGAACCCCAAGCCTGGAATGCATACTCTCCTTACCTCCACCTCTCAGAGTTCCTCCTTTCCTTCAAGATGTAGCTCAAGTATTATCTCCTGCATGAAACCTTTTCTGATTCCCCCATCAGCAAGTGTCCTATCTCCCAAACTACTTGGCTTTTAACCATTCTGTATATATTTATATTATATATACTTATATATTCATTCTATATTACATATTTACATATATGTATATATTCGTGTTTATATATATGTACTTGTCACCTCTCCCATTAGCATATAAACTCCTTGGGGATGGTTATGGTTTCATTCTTTTTATTTATATCCCTAGTGTCTACCACAGGGCAAGACACATAATAGGTGCTTAATAAATACTTGTTGGTGTAGTTGTATGAACTAATGCAAAGTGAAATAAGTAGAACCAGGAAAATGACACGCATGATGATTTTAATATAAATAGAAAGAATAAAAAGCAACAGAGACTTTATAATTATAATCCCCAAGTTTTGCCCTAAAGAAAAAATGAGCACCTTCCCCTTTTGCATATGTAGGAGACCATGGGTGAAGGACATTGTATATACTGTGAAACTTGGTGGACAGTTTTACAAAACTACATTTAGTACATTTTATGGATCAGTTTTGCAAAACTATGTTTTTTCTACTCACTTTTATTCATTGTAACATACTTTGTTACAATGACCTTCTAAGTAAGTAAAGAGGGAGACATTGACTTGGAAAATGAGGGTGATATAAAAACAAAATATAGCAATAAAACCAAAATGAGATTGTTTTGCCAGATGGTCTTTAAAGTCTCTTCTAATTCTAGAATTCAGAGTTTCTGGGTTTCTGCAGGATTGCTGTAGGCTTTGCCCATTTGAGTCTCTAAATCATTGTGATTTTACTTGGGGATGAAGACAAGAACGGAAGGTCAATTTGTGAATTTGTCTTAACTATGTATACCTGTTAGAAGGGACTTCTTTTTCTTTTCTTTTTTCTCATTTTTTTTTTCTCAAAAGGTGTGGGAGGTGGCTGGAAGAGAAAATAAGGCCTAGATCTTATTCTTCATCCTTTTCTGTCTTTCCTGGAACACAGAAGAGAAAGTCACTTTCCCTCTCTTTCCCTTCCTGAATCAATGTTTGGATAGTCTTAAAACCATTAGCTCTTGCAAGTTACTCTTAATAAAAGAGTCAGTACAAGTTCAAAGAAGCAAGGTTTGAAGTTATATCATCAGGTTGCATTTGAAAGTCTGCCATTTGAATTTGAGATCTGGAAAAAGATGAAATAAGAAAGAGGATTAGTTATGTGGATTTAAGAAAGAGTTTGTTTGATGTCAAAAAGCAAGAAAATGAAGAAAAGTATACTATTTATAAATTTTATAGAAATATCTGTATATATATTTGTGACAAAGAACCAGAAACTAAGGGAGTACTCATTGGTTGGGGAAGGGCTGAACAAATTATGTCATATAAATGCAATTGGATGCCATTGCTCCATAAGATATCATAAAAAGGATGGTTTTAGTGAAATTGGGAAAGACTTATATGAACTGATGCAGAGTGAAGTAAGCAGAATCAGGGAGTGAGCAGAACAAGGATAACAATTTATACAATAACAACAACACTGTAAAACACAACTTGGAAACACTTAACAACTCTGATCAATATAATGACCCAGTCATGCCTTCAGAGGACTGATGATCCCTTCCTGACAAAGAAGTCATGGATTCAAGGTACAAAATGAGACAAATTTTGTTGGGCATGGTCAATTCTGCAATTTATCTTATTTGACTATACATACTTATTACAAGGATTTTATTTTTCTTCTTTTTTTTCAATACGTAGCGGGGAGGAGGCTGGGAAAGAAAATAAATTTTTGTTCAGTGAAAAAAATTAATGTGAAGGGTTGGGGGAAGTATGTTATAATGGAAACAATTCCAGATTAAGAGTCAGGTGGAGAGAATTTTACTTTCAATTCTGTCACTAATTGGCCATGTGGCTTGAGCAAGTTCCTTGGTCTAACTGGAACTCAATTTTTTCACTTGTAAAATGGGTGGTTTGAACCATAATAACAATAATTGACTTTTATATGATATTTTAAAATTTGTAAAGTGCACCATGAACATCAGTTCTTTGAGTGAAATATTGTTCTTCTCTAATTCACAGTTGAGGAAACTGAGGGGTTAAATGATTCACTTACTCAGATAGCTGCTAAGCATTCAAGCTACAGGGCCATCTCTAGTCTTCTTTATCTTTATCTCACCACTGGACCCAGATGGATCCAGAAAAGAGCATGAGGCTGGTGACTTTGCACAGCCCTCCCTCATTTAAATCCAATTAACTTGCAAGTCATGACATCACCTTCCTGATGTCTTGATCCTCTTTGAGAATGAAGGACAAACAACAACAAGTGTTCAAGGTGGACATCTGCCACAGGTCTTCCTGCATCCAGCCCTCTTTCCACTATGCTCCACTATCTCCCAAATGATCTCCAGAGATTAAAGCCTAGTACTAAATCTATGGTTGTTAAGTGTTTGATTAGTGTTGATGTTGAGGAATAAGAAATATTTTGAGATGGGGGAGAGACAAGGAGGCATTAAACTAAAATTGAAATCAACTTCCTCAAAGGCTTCTTGTCAATCCGTTTTGTATGTCATCCAGGTACCTCTTATCCTTTCCTTCTTTCATCTTCTTTGATAGAAGCAAAACAGTCAATCTATTTACCATAGGACCATAACTGTGTTATTAGCTAGTATAACAGACTTAGTGATCACAAACAGAATTGGTAAGGACCTCAGGAGCCAGCCAGTCCAACTCTTATATTTTACACACAAGGAAACTGGGGTCCAAGGAGTTTAGTAGCTTACCTAAACTTATATTTAACACTGGCAGTTACATCTGAACCCAGGTCCTCAGATTCCAGAGTTAAGGCTCTTCTACCACAAGACTTATCAAGGTAAAACAATTCAAGAAAGCTTCCATGGGAGCATTCAAAGAGGCTATAGTTTCATCAGCATGAGGAATTCCAGTGTGGGAGCTCCCTTCCATTTACAACCCTTGACTATGACTTAGAAGAGAAATCCTAGGGAGTTGTCTAAGGCACTAGAGATTGACTTGTCTGGGGTCACACTGACATTAAGTGTCAGAGACAGGATTTTAATCTACAGTTTTCTAATTTAAAACCATTCCTGAACACATACTGTTGCATCCAAGACAATTTACAGTTGTGGTCATTTATAAGGAATAGGTCACAAGTATTCTAGGAGCTCAATGTAAAAGCTTCAGAAGGGCTAGGGTAATTGGGGAAGGAATCATCTATGAAGTCAGACATCAGCAACATTTTGAAGGATGTGTAGGATTTGGCAAGAAAAGCCAAACCCATAAGGAAATGGCAGGATTAATACAGTGTGTTCCTGAAAAGACAAGAATAAATTTGTGAGAACTGGGCTAAGAGGTATTTCCTAGAAGTCCCAATGTATAAAGAGGAAAGGAGTCAGGGAGAGGGCATTTCCCACACAGTATGTGAGGTCAAAACCTTTCACATACACTGATACCTCAACATTGATGGACATGTAATCTTATCAATGTGAGTACTACCTCCAAAGGTTTAGATCACTGCCTTATTAACCCGTATGATTTTTCTCATGTTCTCCCACAAATCACACATAAAGAATCTACATCTTGGGGTGGCTAGGTGGCACAGTAGATAAAGCATTGGCCCTAGAGTCAGGAGGATCTGAATTCAAACCCAGCCTCAGACATTTGACACTTCCTAGTTCTATGACCCTGGGCTAGTCACTTAACACAAATTGCTTCACACACACACAAAACCAACAACATAAAAGAATCTACATCTTGGAGCCTTCCTCTAGTCTTTTAATATTCTCTGAAAGCCCATATAACATTAAGCTACAATATCCTGTTCTTGTACTCCAGGCTTTATCTGAGGCTCTGAGTTTCTGAGTGGTGAGATTTTACCATACCTACCCCAACCCAAACCCATAGTGCTCCTCTGGCATTATCATGCCACACCTCTGTATGCATGTTTACCTCTAACTCTGGATAGAGTAATCCAATTAACACTACCATTCCTGGAAGAAACCAGTCTTTCAGATGCCCTTTGACTCCAGTCACTATCCCTGTGACTTCCTTGACTAAACCACTCATCATTGGCAACCATTTCTCTGTATGTGCTATCTTCCCCCATCGAGGCCTTCCTTTCTGGAAGGCAGATTTGGAAGCCAAGAACCTGTGTTCAAACCCTGGCTCTACCTGTTACTTGCTTTTGTGACAGACAAATCAATTGACCTCTCTAGGCTTCATTTCCCTCATCTTTAAAATGAGGGGATTTGTATTTGTATCTTAAGCACTTAGCATAGTGCCTGGAATGTAGTAGTGCTTGTTAAGTTGAGTTGCAGTGGACTAGATGGCCTCTAAATCTCCTCCTAGCTTGAAATTTATCATCCTATAATACTGACCTGGGACAAGACTAATTGTAATTATATAAGTTCTATCTATATATCTTATAGAGAAGGAAAAAATTATTTTGAAGTATATTCAATCAGTTTTTATCAGCATTACAAAAGTGCACAAAACCGAATTCTCAAATTTTGTGTTTCCTGGTCTTGGAATATCAGAGTAGCTTACTCTGAGTAGATACAAAAATGAGTTATGTATATGTACAATAGGCAGCAGCACAGTGTTTGGACAATGAGGCTGTCAGAACAAAACGATTTGCAGGTTTTTTAAAAACATTTTTAAGTAGAAATGTAAGCTTCTTAAAGGCAAAGATTGTCTTAATTTTGTATTTGTATCCCCAGAATTTAACACTATATTCACCTTGGCATGTAGCAGGTACTTAATAAATGCTCAGTGAATTGAAGAAATAAAGGCTTGTTTGGGTAGAGAGGTAGGCACAGTCCCACTATTGGTGCTGTTCTTTAAGTCTTTGTCAATGCTAAGAGGCACAGAAGCATGGTTTTATATCCTCAGCTGTGTGTGAAGAGAAGGGTTCACAGCAAGAGGATCATTGGAACATAGATAGCAGTAGCATTAAAAAATAGACAGGTAAGGAAGACAAATACGTCCTTTTCCATCAAAGTCTGAGCCCCAGCATTAAGCAGCTAAAATGTTTTTCAAAATGGTCAGATGTGGTAGGACACCTATAGATATTTTACATAAGAATTTGAAAAACTTTTAACAGAGAATGAATTTCCTGCAATATTTGTTTATGTTAACCTATCACAAGAACTTCCAAGTTGGCATGGGGACCCAGAATCATGCTTAAAAAGCCAATCTCAATGAATTACTCTGATTTGAGTTGATTTACCTACACTGTTTACATTGGGAAAGATTACTGTCAGAATTTTCCCCTTAGTCTAAAATAGAAAACATAGATCATTAGAATTGGAAGGGACCTTAGGGGACATCTGGACTCATCTCCTTATATGACAAAGGGTAAAACTGAAGCCTAGAGAAGTCAGGTTGTAACAGCAAGCACCCTAGCATATCCAGGATGGCGGCTAGCACAGGCTCTTTGATCTGCTTTTCTAAAGGAAAGCCACTCAAAAAAGATTTATAATCTTACTTTAATGAAACATATATATCATTTACTTAGTTTCAGGGACAAAGTCAATACATTGAATTTCAGAAAATACAAACAGAAATTACAAGCAGACAAAAAATACAGACAGAGAAAATAACACAATCCAACAGCCCAACAGACAGGGCTTCTAGCTGTCTGACCATAATATGCATACATAGTTAGTCACCAGAGAGAGAAGCACCAACATGTGGGATTTAAAAACCAGGGGGCTCAATGGCTACCTAGAGTCCCATCTGGCCAAATCATACAACTCTTCCCATAAGTGAGCCCCAAAGCAAAATCTCACTTCAGAGTTCATATACCCTTCTTCAGGGTCAGAGGACATCACAACCTTCATGACCCACTGTCTAATTACAAAGTAACAAAAGGTGGGGGCTTTCCTGGAAAAACAAGTCTCCCCCCAATCAAGCCTCTCCTGGTGGGTTCCACTTGAGGCCCATTAAGGGGCAAAGAAGATCTTCAAATTCCCTTACCATTACACAGGTGACTTAACCAAAGTCACTCAGCTAAGTGCCAAGTCCAAAACTCTAATCCTGGTTCTCTGATTCCAAGTATGTTTTTCATTGCATGAACTTTGAGCCTGGTTATAGGGATTTTAAAATTCAAAAGCTCTATATACAGAGGGTATTTGTGTCATCCAAGCATCTTTCTCAAAGTTGATTTAGGATCAAGCACAGTTGGAAAGTAATTTCCTCTCTCCCCACACAGTGAAATGTCAATAGAGATTAATTTTTTATTAAAGAACAATTAGGGAGGTGAGACCAAGATGGTGGTATGGAGGAAAAATTCCAAGTGAACTCTCAACATTGCCCACCAAACAACTTTAAAACAATGTGTCAAATCAAATTTTGTAGGAGTGTAGCCAACAAAAGGTGAAATCGAGACATTTTATCCAGCCTAGGACAACTTAGAAGGTTGGAAGGAGAGGTCTGTGATTAGGTTTGGGGCTCACTGGGAGCACAAGCAGTAGCAACACCATCTGTGGGCATTGGCAGTGACAGCAGCAGTAACAGTTTCCGGAACTCTCACCACCCAGAGAAGGTAAGGGGATTGGACAACTGTTCAGAAAAAGATTACAGGGGACCTCTGTGTAAGCACTGGCAGCAGGCGTGAGTGCCATTTGGCACCTCAATTGCCCATTACCTAGTTCTGGGTCACAATTCAGGGCAGAGAAGGGCACTAGCATCTGTGGCTGTAAGATAGCAGAAGCCTTTCCTGGGTAAAGACCAGGACACAGACCAAGAAAGCAATGACCACACCTCTTCCAGAATCATACCACTCAGAAGTACCAAAAACTTATAGACCATCTATGAAATTATTTGCCCAGGGATATGAGCCAGAATATATTAGATGTGGGAACTGAACCAAAGTCTTATATTGTCTCTGAGGTTGGTCCTCCTTCAGGGCCTGCTCACACCTGGGAAGAACCAGTTGTTAAATTTCCAAAGTGAACCTTCACACATAAAAAATTGACAAGCTCTACAAATTAGGGCCTGACTTCCTGTTTTGTTTGTTGTCTAGGCTTAAGAAAGTAATGGAGAAGATGTTGATAATGCAGATTAATCTTAAAAATACACCTTGTGTGTATTCTTTTTCTCTGGAAAGCCAGTTCTTAAATATTTAACCAGCACATACCTGTTTCCTATCCACTTTATCATCTTATAATGATGATAGAATGCCTTTTGACTTTAGCCTTAGAATATTGGTGGAGAGTTTATAATACTTTAATATTTTGATTAATTGTAATAATAATAATTTTGTAGCAATATTTAACTTATGTAAGATAGAACTTATATAATTACAATTAATCTTGTCCCAAGTCAGTATTATAGGATGATAAATTTTGAGCTAGGAGGAAATTTACAGGCCATCTAGTTCATTCTTCTCAAGTCAGAAACAGCAGAGTGAAAAGGCCTAAAGTCTGGGACAGTGACACCCCACTCCCAGACAGCAACAGAACTCAGTTCTTACATAAGTTCAAAATCAAGACATAGGTTGGAAAACCCAGCAAACAACAAAAAAAGAACCTGATCATAAAAAAAAATGGCTATGATGACAAGGAAGCTCCAGGCAAACTCAAAGAAGAAAATGATGTGAAAACATCTACTAGAAAAACCTCAAAAAAAAATGTAGATTAGGTACAAGCCCCATAAAAATCTCTAGAAGAGCTAAATAAAGAGATAAAAAAGAGCAAAAAGTGTATTTAAAAAGTTAAATAAATCTATCGAAAATCATCACTAAGCATTATATTTTAAGCTAGAAGCATTCCCAGTAAGATAGGGGGTGAAGGGGCGGCTAGGTGGCGCAGTGAGTAGAGCGTCGGCCCTGGAGTCAGAGGACTTGAGTTCGGATCTGCCTCAGACACTTAACCCACACAAACAAAAACCTAGCCGTGTAACCTTGAGCAAGTTACTTTACCCCAATTGCTTGAAAAAAAAAAGAAAGAAAAGAAGAAAAAGAAATTGAAGAAATTAGAATAGGAAATGAGGAAACAAAATTATCACTCTTTGCAGATGATATGATGGTATGCTTAGAAATTCCTAGAGAATCAACTAAGAAACTACTTGAAACAATTAACCAGTTGAGCAAAGATGCAGAATATAAAATAAGCCCACATAAATCATCAGTATTTCTACATTTTACCAATAAAGTCCAGCAGAAGAGATAAAAAGAGAAATTCCATTTAAAATAAATGTAGACAAATATAAAATATTTGGAACTCTACCTGCTAAGACAAACCCAGGAGCTGTATGAACACAATTAAAAAACACTTTTCACACAAATAAAGTCATGTCTAAACAATTGGAAATATATCAATTGCTCATGTAGGCTGAGCTAATACAATAAAAATGACAATTCTACCTAAATTTATTTATTTATTCATTCAGTGACATACCAATCAAGCTACCAAAAAATCATTTGATAGAGCTAGAAAAAATAACAAATTTCATCTGGAAGAAGAAAAGGTCAAGAATATCAAGGGAATTAATGAAAAGTGGTGATCATCAAAACTATTTGGTACTGGCTAAGAAAGAATGGTGGGTCAGTGGAAGAGGTTAGGGACACCAGACACAGTAGTAAATGACTATAGAAACCTACTATCTGATAAACCCAAAGACTTTCTGGGATTAGAACTCACTATTTGATAAAAACCTGCTAGGAAAACTGGAAATGAGGCATAGACAAACATCTCACACCTTATACTAAGATAAGGTTGAAATAGGTACGTGATTTAGACATAAAGGGTGATACCATAAACAAATAGGAGAGCAAGGAATAGTTTACATGACAGAGCTATGGAGAAGGGAAGAATTTATGATCAAATAAAAATAAAGAACAATATGAAATGCAAAATTGATAATTTTGGTCACATTAAATTAAAAAGCTTTTGCACAAACAAAACCAATGCAACCAAGATTAGAAGGAAAGCAGAAAGCTGGAAAACAATATTTATAGTCAGTGTCTTTGATAAAGGCCTAGTTTCTCAAATATATAGAGAACTGAATCAAATTTATGAGAATACAAGTCATTCCTCAATTGATAAATGGTTAAAGGATATGAACAGGCAGCTTCCAGAGGAAGAAATTAAAGCTATCCTTAGTCATATGAAAAAAATGTCCTAAATCATTATTAAATGTAGAAATGCAAATTAAAACAACTCTGAGGTACCATATCACACCTATCAGATTGGTTAAAAGGACAGAAAAGGAAAATGATATATGTTGGAAAAGATGTGGGAAAATTGGAACACTAATGCATTGTTGGTGGCATTATAAAACTGATCCAGCCACTCTGGAAAGTACCTTGGAAGTATATCCAAAGGTCTATGAAACTGTGCATACCCTTTGATCCAGCAACACCATTACAGGCTATGTCCCAAAGAGTTCATAAAAAAGGGGGAAGGACCCACATGCACAAAAATATAGCAGCTCTTTTTGTAGTGGCAAAGAATTGGAAATTGTGCGGATGTTCAACAATTGGGTAATTGCTAAACAAGCTGTGGTATATAAATGTAATAGAATACTGTTGTGCTATAAGAAATGATGAGTAGTAGGATTTCAGAAAAAAAAACCTGGAAAGATTTACATGAACTGAAGCTGAGTGAATTGAGCAGAGCCAGGAGAACATTGTATACAGTAACAGCAACATTTTTTCATGATGAGCTATGATAGACTTAACTCTTCTCAGCAATACAATGATTTGAGATGATTCCAAAAGACTCATGATGGAAAATGCTATCTGCATCAAGAGACATATGGAATCAAAATGCAAATTGAAGCATACTATCTTCACTTTTTCTTGTGGTTTTTTTTTTTGTTTTTTCTTTCTTGTGTTTTTCCTTTTTCTTCTGATTCTTCTTTCACAACATGACTAATATGGAAATATGTTTAATATGATTGTTCATGTACAACCTGTATCACATTGCTTGCTCTCTTGGGGAGGATAGAAGGAAGAAAGGGAGGCAGAAAAATTTGGAACTCAAAATATTACAAAAATGAATGTTGAAAACTATCTTTACATGTAATTGGGAAAAATACTATCAAGTGCAAAAAAAATAGAAAGTCAAATATGAGTGGTAGAGGAAAAGTTGGAGAAAGAAATGAGAGAAATATAAGAAAATCATGAAAAGAGAATTAACAACTTGGTAAAATAGGTATAAAAAGTTAAAGATAATAACACCTTAAAAACAGAATTAGTCAAAATGGTAAAAGAGGCACAAAGCCTCACTGAAGGTAATTATTTCTTCTTCTTCTTTTTTTTTTTTGCTTCTTGGAGGGCAGTTGGGGTTAAGTGACTTGCCCAAGGTCACACAGCTAGTTTTTGTGTTAAGTGTCTGGGGCCAGATTTGAACTCAGGTCCTCCTCACTCCAGGGCAGGTACCCTATTCACTGCACCACCTAGCCGCCCAAAGGTAATTATTTCTTAAAAAGCAGAATTGACTAAATTGGGAGTGGGGGTGGGGAGGTACTAAAGAAGTATTAGTTTTTCCAAGAAACAAGTTCATTTTTTGCCAGATTATTAGCAGAATGTCCAAAACAGCAGGATCACATGTTCTTTAAATATACCTAATGCAGAAAAAAATTTGAGAGTAAGTTTTATATTAAGAAACAGTAAATTTAAGGCAGCTAGGTGGTGCAGTGAATGGAGCACCCATCCTGGAGTCAGGAGGACCTGAGTTTGGATTCGACCTCAGACACTTAACATTTGCTAGCAATGTGACCTTGGGTGGGTTGCTTGGCCTCAGTTGCCCTGCCTTTCCCTCTCCAAAAAAGAAAAAAAACAATAAATTTAAAAGTATTCTCTGATACTAAAGTAATTTAGATTACTGTAGCAAACATTTTAAAACTTTAACAGTTTTTAATAACTTATCTTGCATTTCTGGTTTTTTTTACTTAAAAATTCTGTTGTAACTAAATTCAGTTGCTGAAATCCACTCTGCATGCTACCTGTACCAGTTACCGTCCTCCAACCAACCGTTCTCAATACCCCACCCCTCCTATTTTTTCATCTTGCCACCACACTCCCATGCCAGCACCCACCACCACTCCCTCTTTAGATATGAAATTTTAAGCAAACAAAGAGAACAAAGCACAATTAGAAACTTCCTCAAAAAGTTTAATGAGCAAGCAGTCACTTTTTTTCTGGAACACAGATGGTTGCCATAAGATATACTTGGAAGATACTCTGTTCTTTAAAAACTTAGAAAAAATATAGGTGAAGATTATAAAAATGTTTCTTTTTACACTGATGGGAAGGAGCAGTTTGGGTTTCCATTTCACACTAATATCATAAGCACTTGAATCAAAGATATGTCTTTTTAACAACAGTATTCTCCCAGAGAGATATAAGTTTCCAAAAGTTGAGGATCATTAAAAGGACAATAGCAGGCTGGGTATGAACTGGTGGCAACACATTACAAAATGAAGAATTATGCAAGCAGAAAGATAGAGCAGAAAGGAAGCATTCAGAGAAAGGTATGACCAGGGGGAAAAAAAGATAGGCAGTTACATAGCAATAATGAGGGATATCTGATGAATGGTCCATGTGATACACTGGTTATCCATACAATGTCAAGAGAACTAGAGGAAGGACCCCGGCAAGTTGGGTAGATTCCTTTTGGTGGATTTAGTGATAGAGAACGTGGACAAGATGGGCAAGTATGGATGGCTTATAATCTGCACTATTGGAGGGCTCACCCACCTTGACAATAGTACAATGGATAGAACACTGGGCCTGCTGTCAGGAAGAAAGACCTGAGTTCACGCACTTATTAGCTTTGTGACCCCTGGGCAAGTCACTTAATCTGTCTGCCTCAGTTCCCTGAATCATAAAATAAGAATCATAATAGCACCTACCTCACAAGGATATTGTGAAGATAAAATTAGATATCTATAAAGTGCATCATAAGCCTTAAAGTGCTATATAAAAACTATCATTATTATAATTATCATGACAATTAATAAAAATGTTAAAGTATTATAAACTCCCAACCTATGCTCTAAGGCTAAGGTCAAAATGTATGCTATCATCATTATAAGAGGAGGTATGATATAGGGGATAGAAAGCAGGTATATGCAGGTTAAATATTTAATAACTGCCTCTCCAGAAAAAAAAAGAATATATATAAGACACTTTTAAGATTAATCTGCCTTACCAACACTTTCTCCACTACTTTCTTAAGACTAGACAACAAATAAACATTAAGTCAAGCCATGGTTTATAGTATTTGTCAATGTTTGAGATATGTGTTCACATTGAAAATTTAATAATTGTTTCTTCCCACCTTGGTATGAGCAGGCCCCAACAGAGAGCCAACCTCAGAGACGGTATAAGACTTTGATTCAAGTTCCATCTCTAATATATGCTATTTCTATGACCCTGGGCAAACCACTTAACTTCTTAACTTTCTCAGAGTGCAAATTGCATCTAAGAACCTTGCTGTCTCTATAGTTCTGATCCAATCAATGAAATAAAGGAATAATATAGAAGAGGCCTGGAATGACCAACATCTATTTCAAAATGCACTAGTCTCCCTGCAGATTAACTCCATGGAAAGGAAATTCATAGTAAAACAGGCCTACAAACTTTTGAATTTTTTTTTTCTTCTGGGCTTGCTATGAGGCTTCTTTATGTGTTTTTTCTAGCCATGAATGGCCTTCCAGAGTGGCAAGGTATCTTCAGTCCACAGTAGACAGTGGAGAAAGGAGAAGATATGTAGCTAGCTTACCTCTGCCAAATGGAAAAATTGCATGAAAACAAACTACCATGTCAACACCTATTCTTTCTATTACAGTGTGCTAGCTTTCCTGACTTGAATATCTGCTGTTAACTCCTGTTTTCTGAACCCAGTGGTTGTCCATTTGTCCTTCATTTCCAAAGAGAATCAAAGGCATCACTGAGTGGATGTCTTGATTTGCACGTTAATTGGATTTAATTTAAGCAAAGTTGCACAAAGTAGTCAGCTTCACTCTCTTCCTGAATCATCGAAGTCCAGTGGCAAGACAAAACTAAATTCAAGACGACTGACAATGACCCAGGATGTAGTGAATGACCTTGACATCTTCAATGTCTGATCAAGTTCTAAGCACTTCAGTACCTTCTTCAGTCACCTTCGTGGCTTCTGAAACAAATTGCTCCCATTTGCCCATTCTGTCTGGGGAATTCTTTATGTACTTGGGGAAGACATCCCCCTAACTCACCACCAAGTTTGAGGTCTCTTGGAGTCCTGAACCCAGTATGATTTCCTTAAACCCTAACCTTTTCCCCCCAGAAGATCCTTTTCCACCAGCCCAAAATCATTCCCAATCCTTGGGCTATGGCATTGGTCAAGGAAACAGTCCCTGTCCTCAGGAATCCTACATTCTATCTCCCCTCTCTAGGGAACAGGGATTTGACACATAAGGAAAGTGACTGTAGTATATCTGGACCTTTAGTTTTTATGTAAGCCCAGCATTCTGAATCTGAAATTTCCAGGTTTTCCATGACCTCCCCAATGACTTGGTCTGAAGCATCAGGTCCCATATGTACATGAGATATCTCTCAATTACATCTCTTCCTTTCCATTCCTACTCCACTACTCTAATCTAGGCTCCTAACCATAAGCCTGGGATATTGCAGTAATGGAGAGAGGCATTGTGGTATAAAGGAGAGAGACTTGAATTGGAAGTTGGAGAACCTGGGTTCAAGTCCTGGTTCTGCTATTTTTACTCTCAGACTTGAAAATCTCTAAGGTCCTTTGCAGTTCTAAATCTATCATGATCCATCTCTAATCTCCTTGAACTTCTCACCCCTAACCTATCTTATACATTGCTCCAGACTAAATTTTCTTAAAACATTACTTTTGTCATGTTACTTCCCTAAAAATACTTCATTAAGAGATTTTCTGTGGCTCCCCATTCATTGCCTAAGACATAAAATTCAGACTCTGAATTTTGCCATTCTCAACAGCTTCCTCAATGTGGCTGCCATTTTAGATATTTAATTCATTCACATTTACTCCTGCATGCTAGAACTATTTCTGACTCTTTGCATTTTTCATTACAGCATCTGACTTCCTTTAAACACTGCTCTTGCTCACTCTCTAGGCATGCAAATACTACTCTTTCTTCAAGCACTGTCCCCTCAACTGCTTTGAAGATTTTTCTGAACACAGCAGACTTCAGTGGTTTCTTCTTTTCTGTGAACTCTAATGGCACAGATCAATCTATGATTTTATCTCTTGATTGAGTTTAAACTGTTTTGTATTGTTGTTTAAATACTCAGTCTTCTTTCCAACTAGATTGTAAGGTTTTTTTCCCCCTTTTGTTTTATTTTTAGGCTAGATCCCTTCCTAAGAGGCAGAGTTTTGGCCCCTTCTATAAACTCTTCCATTTAAATTATAATAATTGTAATCTCCTTGAGGGCAGGACTATCTTTTGTCTGTCTGTCTGTCTCTCTCTCTCTCTTTTTAGCCCTAATGTTTAGTACAGTACTTTGGTACATAATATATGTTTAATTAAATTGTTTAATGATTAATTGATTCTGTAAGAGCCTGTGCTCTGGCATCTTGCTGATTGGTCCCTAGGTCTCAATCACAAGGTTGCATCAAAAAATGATTCATGATAGAGTCAGGAAGAACTGCTCATTAAATAGATTGTCTGAGGAGAAAAAACTCTACCTGCCCCACTTTTTGGCATTTCCCAGAATGCCCACAGTGTCTCAAACATGGTAACTGTTCAATAATAATTGTCGATTGATTGGGGTTCTTTTTTATGTCTAGACCTTGAAATTTTAGCCTTGGAAGAGATCTTAGAGAACAGAACGGAACAGTGGAACAGTGAATAGGACATTAGCCTTGAAATCCAGTCTTTAGACACTCAGAGTGAGAGCCCTGTTTCCCTATAGAATATAAGTTGCAGAGTAAGTGCCTACCTTCATTGGCAGAGGAAGGTGTCTTCACTGGAAGTTCCTTACACTGATAGAAATCACAGGGTCTCGTTTAAAAAAAAAAAATCAAACTTAGAATGTCAAGATTAGAAGACATATTAGAGGTCACTCAGGTTAGATTCCTTGGTTTCCAGATGAGGAAATGGATGGAGGGAGAGAAAGTCATTTAGAAAGGTAGGAAAGAAGCCTACTAAATGCTGAAAATACCTGCTATGATCCAGATGCTTGCCAGACTACAGGCAAAGCACTTTACAAATACCACTTTACAAATACCTCATTTGATCCTGACAGCAGCCCTGGGAGGTAAATGCTGTTATGACCCCCATTTAACACTGAGAAAACTGAGGTTAAATGACTTGTCCAGGGTCACACAGCTATTTAGTGTCTGGACTCAGAACTTAGGTCTTCCTGACTCCAGGCCTATGGCTCTATCCACGGGGCCACCAGCTGCTTCACTTTCAGGCTAGATTCCCTAGTCCTCATTAAAACTGGAGATTCTATTCCATGACTTAGAAAGTTTGTGGGTTTTGAGGAGCTGGGTGTGTCTATGTAAAAATAACATTGAAACTATTCAATAGGTAGGTGTTTCTTACTTTGGGAAAGCCAAACCCTTGACACTATCCAAATATTGTAACAAGGACAGTAAATCTTCATGTGGGATTTATACCATTTTTATTGCCCTCTACACCCATTATCTGATGTGACAAGTTGACAAGGCTCTTTACGCCCATTATCTGATTTGAACCTCACCACAAGGAAAGGGGAAGAAAAGGGAAGGGAATAAATATTTGTATGGGACCTGTCAGGTGGCAGTCACTATGCTATGTGCTTATCTCATGTGATTCTCACAACAAGCCTGAGAGGTGCTGTTATGATCCCCATTTTATAGGTGAGGATGATGAGGCAAAGAGAGGTTAAATGATGGTCAGGGTCACACAGTTGGTTACCCTGTTATGGTATGGGTATTATGAGCTTCATTTTTCAGACCAGGAAACTAAAGCTTAGAGAGATAATAGAGAACTTGACCAGAGTTGCACAAGTGTCAAAGGCAGGATTCAAAGTCAACTCTTGTTGTTTTGTTGTTGTTCAGGGTTGCCTTGGCAGAGATACTGGAGTGCTTTGCCATTTCCTTCTCCAGCTCATTTCACCTCACACACATGAGGAAACTGAGGCAAATAGGGTGAAGTGACCTGCCCAGGATCACACAACTAATAAGTGAATGTGAGTGAGGTCAGATTTGAACACAGGAAGATAAACCTTGACTACAGGCCTGGTGCTCTAGCCACTGTACCACCTAGCGCGCGCACACACACACACACACACACACACACACACAACCAAATCAGAATTTACTTTCTTCCTTCTTCTTCTTCTTCTTCTGCTTCTTCTTCTTCTTCTTCTTCTTCTTCTTCTTCTTCTTCTTCTTCTTCTTCTTCTTCTTCTTGTTTTTGCTTTTTGGAGGGGGGAAGGCAGGGCAATTGGGGTTAAGTGATTTGCCCAAGGTCACACAGCTAGTTTTTGTGTTAAGTGTCTGAGGTCGGATTTGAACTCAGATCCTCCTGATTCCAGGGCTGGTGCTGCCACCTAGCTGCCCCAGAATTTACTTTCTTAGGTTAAAATCTTGAGCTTCTCTTGATTATAAGGTGTTCCAAAAGTTTTTAACGATCAATGTCACTCCATTCAGATGTTTATGCAATTGGATTGATCCTCCTATGTCTGTTCAGAATCATAGAAAATGACAGATTGGAATAGGCCTAGAAATGTGACTAGTTCAACTTCTCATTTCATAGATGAGGAAAATGAGACCCAGTAAAGAAGAGTGACTAGCCCAGGGTCACCTAACCTGAAGAGAACAAGGACCAGATTCAGGTCCCCGATTCCTAGGTCAGTGTTCTTTCCACTGCATGACCCTCTCTCTCCTGCTGACCAAAGTTTCAAACCCAAGAATATTGACTCCTTTTTTTTCCTTCTAGACAAACATAAGAGCAAATGAAACCACTCATTTACTTGATGTTAGAGTTGTCTGTGTCTGTCTCAATGCTAAATAGTCAGTTTCTGGAGGTCAAAGGCTATGCTTTCAATCAATTTTATTTTATCTTCCCCAGCACCTAACCGAGCGCTCTACAGAGAGCCAGTCCTTAATAAATGAATTCGGAATAGTAAATTCCCTCATTAGGGAAGGGAGGTGTGGGGAGTGGGGGGTGGGGGAAGCTCACTGTCTTCAAAGTGCTTTGAAATCTTTATCTTGTTTCTTGCCCTGGAAACTACTTCATTGCTTGGGAGTCTTCGCTCACCCTGGAAAAGCCCTCTGCCATGCCAGCCTCTTCTCTTTGGTGAGTTCCTTCCTGGGTCTCCATTTTGGGGACAGGCCGAGGCTGGCCGTGTTTCATTCCCTTCTGGGCTGTCCTTCTGACTTTGAACTTCCCCACCTTACCCCTAGGGGGAGGAGGCTGTGCGGCTTCCCTCCCAACTTTGCTCCCTCCATTAGAATGTAAGTTCCCTGAGGTAAAAACTATCTTTTTTTTTTCTTCCTTGTATTTGTTTCCTCAAGCACTTAAGAAGGTGCCTGGCTTACAGTAAGTACTTTATAAAGTCAGGCCTTATCTTTTCTTGTTCATCACAACAATACTGCAAAATTAAGTATTATTGTTATTATTATTTCCATTTTAAAGGTCATTAAAGACTGAAGTTTGAAAATTTTAAGTGAGTGGTCTAAGGTCATACTGCTAGAAAGCAAAATACTCAGAGGAAAAAAGGACTGACTCCCCAGATCATACTATCTCTCTGAGTACTGGGAGTTTAAGGGAGAGAGTTCCTTATTAAGATGGCATAACATTATTCTGGTTGTCAATCAATGAACACTTACCGGAGCCTGTCAGAGTGTTGCATTTAGAATCCAAAGACCTGAATTCAAATCCTAACTCTTACCATTTGCTGCCCATGTGACCTTAGTAAAATCATTTGGGGCCTTCGGTTTCCTCATCTAGAAAATGAGGCTAGACTAAATGGCCTCAAAAGACCTTTCCATCTATCCTATTTATTTAGTCCTCGTTATGGGTTTATCTAGGTGGCACAGTGGATGGGGTGCTGGGTCTGGAGTCAAGAGGATTCACCTTCCTGAGTTCAAATCTGATCTCAAACACTTACTAGCTGGGTGACCCTGCGCAAGTCACTTAAATCTGTTTGCCTCAGTTTCCTCTTGTATAAAATGAGTAAAGAAGGAAATGGCAGACCACTCCAGTATCTTTGCCAAGAAAACCCCAGAGGGGGTCATGCAGAGTTGGACATGACTGAAAAACAACAACAAATGGGTTCGTCCCTGTGCTACTGTAAATGTGGACAGAGTTGGGAAAGAAAAAGAATGGAAAATGTTTCCTTGTCCTTAGGTAACTTTTAGCTTTACAAGGGTAATATAGTCATTAAACACAAGGGAACACATACTCACCCACTAAATAGATTGGCTCAGAGTCCAAAGTCTATACAGGTCCAGTTTCTCTCTATAAAACCTATGTTCATGACATTCTTCTCATACATTGCAGTAGAGTCATCATGTTGTAGTGAGGAGTGTACAAGACTTGGAATCAGGGCATCTGAGTTCAAATCTTGACCAAAATCCAATTGTTTTAAGGGTAGCGAAGCCCTTTACAAACATCTCATTTTATCCTCCCAACAGCCTCATAAAGAGGGTGCTATTATTATCTCCATTCTACATTTAAAGAAACTTTGGCAAATAGGTTAGGTGATTGGCCCTGAGTCAAACAACTAGTGAGTCTCCAAGGCAGGATTTGAACACAGCTCTTCCCGACTCCAGATCCAGCACTCCATGTGATCCTAGACTAGTCACTTTCCTCCCAAGGTCTTAACATCCTTATCTGTAAAACATCTGGTATCTGATCTGTAAAGCTCACTCCCTTTCCAACCAAAATTTAACCTGAGTGCAAGAATTCCTAGTTATTACATAAGAAAATGTACAATAGGTGCTCAAAAATGTTAGCTGATGCTTTTGAATCAGAGACCCCCAACATAAAGAAAAACCTGATCTCTAAAGAAGAAAAGAAAATCACAAAAGAAACCCAAACAGATGCTACTAGTCCATGAAACCAGAAAGCTCTCAAATTTACTAGAGCTAAAGTTGATCATATTTGACTCTGGTAAGGCACCCTAATAGCTATATAATTTTAGGGTTCATTGACCTCACAGCATCATGGAAGGGAGACTAGGTTTGGAGTCAAAGAATAGGTTTGAATCTTTGCTTGACTATATAGTGCCTACGTCACCTTGGGCAAACTGCCTGGATTCAGCTTCCTTTTCTGTAAAATTTGGGGGTTGGACCAGAGAATCTCTAAGGTTCCTTCCCACTCTAAACCTTGTAGTTCTATGCCCTCTGTTTCCTGAGGGAACCTGGGAGATAAATTTAGGCTTCCTTTAGGCTTCTATCTCTTAGTTGTCAAATATTTGAATAATAGGTTCTGAATTGGCTTGCTGTTTTATTTAAGACCTACATCGAGTGACTGAATCTCTTCAGACAATACTAATAAATCTCCTGTGTAGTATCACTTCATTTTACCAAACTGACATTCAATGATTTTGTGAAATTAATCTAATAGCCTTGTTTGCTTGATCGATTCAACAAAGGTGGGGTGTGTTCATCTGTTAAGGTAGTTACTTGAAGGCTTGTTGGGTTGTCCAGGTGACCATCCACCTTTAGATAGGATAGCTCACAAGCTCCTATTGTTATACTCTCCACATTATTAGTAAATACCAATTAGTCAGCCAGACTTAATTAGCTTTTAGAAAGGGGTATTTACTAAAGCAATAGAGTAAAAACCAACATATAAAACCAACCAAAAGTCAGTGACATACTCCCCTATTAGTACAGAGCTCTGGAGAAAGTGGGCTCAAGCTTAGACTACGTGGGACAAAGCAGTTAAGTGACAGCTTTTGGAAGTCATCTTGAATCCTCAAAATTTCCCACCTTAGGTATGATGTAGCTTTCTACTGGGTACTTAATGAATTCCTGAAGATGGCATTTTTCAACACGTCTAGTTTGCTGTTAGCTTAGACATCCAAGTCCTTCGGCTCTCCAAAGTTCATAACATTATTCATCAAAGGGGGAAGAGGAAAGAGAGGCTTTGCCCCCTCTCCCCAAGTGATTCTGGAAATTGGCTGGGAAGCCAAATGCTTGAATTTTGAAGTGACTTGCTATTTTATGGAAGACCCATGCATGACTGAATCTTTTCAGTCAATAACAATAAACCTCCTGGATAATATCACTTCATTTTATCCAGTGGCATTCTAGGACTGTGTGAAACTGATCTGATAGCCTTGTTTGTTTGATTGATTGAACAGAGGTGAGTTGTTTTCACCTGGTTAAGGTGGTTACTTTAACTGGGAAAGGGTTATTGATTAATTCAAGAGACATCAAGATCTTTCAAATGCCTAGTTCTATCAGCGAGAGGTAAATATCTAACAACCAGCTCCCCCAAAAACAAAACATAGGCACAATGCACTTTTAAGTTGATCATGCATTATTAGCATTTTCTCTATTGCTTTCTTAAGTCTAGGCAATCAACAAAGCCCTCAAGCCCTCACTTTTTGCATTTGGCAATTTCCAAGGTATAAATACTCACACTGAAAATATAACAATCAGTTCCCATTTGGCCTAACTCCAACACACCCCTGCCTTCTTGCCTCTAATTGATTCAAATGAGAAGTCCAGATGACCACCCACCCTTGAACATACAGAGCATATACAAAAGGAATACAAAGTAATTGAGTTTGTTGTTGTTGTTTTTGTTGTTGTTGTTGTTGTTGTTGTTGTTTGGCAGAGAGTTAGGGGGACCACCAATAATTAGAGAGATCCTAAAAAGCTTCCAATAAAAGAATGGTGCTTGAGCTGAGTCAAAACCACAGTTTTCAAGAGAGAGAGGTAAGGAGGAATTGTGTTTCTGATATGCGGGATTGCCAATATAAAAGGCAAGAAGACCGGAAAGGTATGTCATGTGTGTAGGCCAGTGTGGCTTGATTATAGATTGGGAGGAAAAGAGAAAAATATAAGAAGGCTAGAAAGGTAGAAAGGGACCAGACTGTGAAGGAGCTTAAATACGAGACAGAAGAGACCATATTTGAAGGGATGAGCTCCTTTCCAGTTCCAATGTTCTATGATTCTAGGGCCATCTCTGCTTTTCTATGAACTCTTCATACCACTTTCATGTATAATCATTTTGCACCTGATCATCCTTTTGGAAAGTATTCTCACCCCCTCCCCACAATCTCCACTGTTGATTCCAAAGGCATTTCTCTATCCCAGTTTAACCTCTCCTGTTTCCCTTGGTGTCTGCCCCGTTAATTAGTTCCAGCTGTTCAAGCTTCTCCCATTCTCCTGGCCTATCTCAGGGGCTCCTCCTTGAGCCAGAGGAATGTTCATTAAGGATAAAGTGACTGATGAGCTCAGTCATGAAGCCAGGCTCCCTTAAGAGAAGGAAAGCCTAAGATTAAAAAGGTTGAGAGCTTGACACCCTGTGGGTTTCCACAGGGTCTCCTCCCAGGAAAGTAAACATACACGCCCCTTCCTGCCTGGGCCTTTCAAAGGCTGTGCCAAGGAGCTGGAGATGGGGAAATAAAAGGAAGCCGAGTGTTTCCCTCACACATATACATCAATCAGAGAGGACATCGTGGGAAAAGTACTGGACTTGGAGTCAGAAAATGAGCTCTCCCACTTAAGGCCTGTGGGACTTTGGACAAGGTGTAAAGGTCTGGGACTCATTTTCTTCGCTTGTAAAATAGGAGAGTTGAATTAGGTACCTTTCCACTAGATCCAAGTCTGAATCTTTGATCCTAAGATCCCCTTTAGTCCTCAGTCTCCTTACCAATGAGAGATTGATGAAATGATTGATTTCTCTGGTCCCTTCTAGATCTGAATTCTGAAGACCCCATTTAAACATAATGGCCAGGATGCCTGAATCACAGTTATTAGTGCAAAAAAGTAGAAAGTGGCTTATAAATCAAGCAGGCTAAAACTGTAAGCAACTATGTGCAAGTAGGTATTAATGCAGATGAACAGAGTATTTAAATATTAATACTCCCCCCAAAAGATAAAAAAACCTACAACCATGACTCTGACCAGAGGCAGTATGCCCCTATCTTTTGCCCACCTACTACTTTGGTGTATGAGAATGGGGTCAAGGTCACTCCAGTCATCAGAGCTGCCCTGTTATTCGCCAGAGTTGACCCCAAAAAACCTGGCTTCTAAGCCCTGGCCATCTTCCCCTGTGCTGGATTTTTGGGTTTACTTACACTCCCCCTCCCACTTACAGCCTAGCTTCCAATTTAATCTTTGTCCCCACCCTGGCTCTAATCTTGCTTTGGATGCTTGACTGAAACTAAGCAGGTGGTTTTTGGTCCCCCACCCTCATATCATGTTACCACCTTCAATTCTGGCCAGATAGGCAGCTGCCACCACAAACAAGCTATTGGTTGGCTTACTTTGCACTGACAATCTAACTATTCCTGGACTACTCTGGACCCCACCCCACAACCACCCCTGCCTTTCAGTTTCCCCAGCTTCCTTCACAACTCAGTACAAATCTCACCTTCCTCTTACTTTCCAGTTTCCCCTTTTTCCATCCCTGCCTTAACCTCTAAATGAACCTACATCTACTCTGTATATGCATTTATTTACATGTTATATGCCTTATGTGAGTATGAGCCCTTTGAGGTAAGAACATTTCTTACCTCTTTATACTCACAGTGCTTAGCTTAAGTAAATGCTTAATAGATGTTTGCTGACTGAATAACTAGAGCTTTACCCCCCCAAATTACCTTTTTGTTTATTTTTGTATAGATCTTGCATCCCAAGTGAGTAACACAGTACTTTACCTATAATAGCCATTTAATAAACGCTTGTAGATTTGTTTATTGCCTAAGATATATATGTACATGTTCTTTCACCTGCTAGATAGTAAGCTGAGGGCAGGGACTATATTTATTTTTGTCTTTCTAACCCCAGTACATAGGACAGTGCTGGGGTGTGGCAAATACTCAATACTATGTTGATTAATTAATTGATCTTTAAAATAAAGGAGTCATTCTGTGTATCCTAACTGCTGTTCTGCAGAGCAATGCAGGAAATTGTTACAAGTTTATAAATCTTTTCCTACTTAAAAGCCTTCCTTATTTTTTTAAAGCAATTGGGGTTAAGTAACTTGCTCAAGGTTACACAGCCAGTCATTATTTGTGTGTGGGTGCTCATTTTCTGAGGCCGGATCCAATCTTGGGTCTAACTCACTGCGCCACCTAGCCGCCCCCCTTCCTTATTTTTTAACTCTATAAACTTTAAGTGTGGATGCATGACATAGAATGTAGTCTGTTGAAACAAGTTCTATACTTAGAGTCAGGAAAGTGGAAAACTAAATTCAAATTCCAGCTTCTGACACTAAGTTGTTTGACCATGGAGATGACTCCGCTGCTCTGGACCTCAGTTTTCTGTCAAGCCCTGCCCTAGAAAAGGCCAACAGATGTCTGTCTACAAATGAGGAAAACTTCCAAGTTGGAAGAATGGAAAGGGTTTCACCTTGGGCCCAAAACTGAGAACCAAGTCAGGAGGTAAACAAATATGATCTGAAAGCCAGGTCACATCAGTGCTAAAGATTAGGAAGTCAAAATATAGGGATTGCCATTCACTTTGACAAAAGCAGCTTCCTTGAAGTTTAAGTCATTTTTTGTTTTGTTCTTTGTCTTAATAGAAGCTTGCATGTCCTTCTCCAGACTGGAACTGCTGCCCTGAGTGGTCCCAGGCTGGGTCTGCTATTTCCTCCTGACTGAAGTGTGAGTCTCTACATTCTCATCTCTAAAACAGGAGTAATTGGGCTAAATGAGAAGAAAATTCCCTAAAACCACTGAATGAAAGTAAGGCCAGAGTCAAAAGGAAAATGTGGAAGGGTAGATAGCAAAAGTCTTCTAGAATGATAGCTGAGATCTTAGAACATGGTATTATGGGTTTGGCACTAAGGAAGTTGATCAGCAGAAGAAAGATTAACACAGAATCTGTAAAGGGGGGAGTGGGTATGGCTCTATTTGTTGTATTTCATAAGGAAAACTCTTTGACAAAGATGATGAGTTTACAGAGAAGCTAGCTTTTACAAGGGATTTTACCATGATCTTTCTTGGAAAGGTGTGGAACATGCCCATTGACAACTTCTTGGAGAGGATTAAGAATATCTCCTGGTCATCAGGGATAATTCAATGGACTCTGCTAGTATAGGAAAGAGTGGCTCACCTCTTTAGGCTAGGTACATAAAAGAGAGTCTTTGTAGAATTCAAACTTTCCATTCCTTTTTTTTTTAAGCAATTGGGGTTAAATAACTTGCCCAAGGTGACAGGCCAGTTTTTTTATGTGGGTGTTAAGTATCTGAGGCCAGAACCATCCAGGGTCCTCCAGACTCAGGCACTCTTACTCACTGCGCCACCTAGCCTCCCCTTTCCATTCCTTTTTAACCTTCCTCCCCTTTTTTAGGATAGATCCTAAGAGCACAGCAGAGCTAAGAGGGGGCCTGGACCAGGTGCCCGAGAAAGTAGAGGATAAATGGAGTTCTTTTCAGGAATATGTGATGCCTGCTGTCAGATTGGGGTACATGAAAGTTACAAGTACTCTTGCCCAGGTAGTGGAGAAGAACTTCTCTGGATTGAGTCTCTGGCACCAGCTTCATAGATGCAATGGCATGATATTGCATCTTAAGAAATAGTACAGGGGCGACTAGGTGGAGCAGTAAATAGAGCACCGGCCCTGGAGTCAGGAGGACCTGAGTTCAAATGTGGCCTCAGACACTTAACACTTACTAGCTGTGTGACCTTGGGCAAGTCACTTAACCCCAATTGCCCTGCCCTCCCCCCTCCAAAAAAAGAAAAGAAAAGAAAAGAAATAGTACCTGTGGAGAGATGACCAACATGGCCAAATGATGAGAGTTTCTGAAGCCCAGGCTACTGGGTAAGGAGGGGGCACAGTACTGAAATAGCATGATCCTCTGGAATACAGACTTCAAGTGAGAGAAGAGGAGTTCCTGAGCAGTGCTAGGCTTGGCATTGTCTCTGTAGCAACATCAAGTTCATGATGTCAGGGCTCTAGTCCCTGGAGAGAGAAGGAATGGGTAATATCAGCCAATGGGAAAAAAGGGGATATCATACATAGTCCTAAAGCTGAAAGTGTAGCAGGAAAATCTAAGCAATGATATGAGAGAGAAAAATATTTAGACTTTGCTTTGCATTTTTATCATGATTGACAATATAGGTCTGATGGGACCACCAAAGGGTAATCTGTCTAGCAGCCCTAAGTTTGTTTCCCTTTTCAGGGATGATCCAAGTCCTCAGATTAGTACCATAAACCAAAATGCTTATGTAGGTCTCTTGTATGAAAGTAAGACTCACCTGATTTGGGGGGTTACCTCCCTAACAGTATCAAATGTGTTTCCCTTCTGGAGGAATCCAAACCACAGGGTGTTGCTCTGAATCTAGAAGACTGCTGGACCCTAGGGAAAGTGGGACTTATCCAAAAGTCAAGAAATGAAAAGAGAACTAGATTTAGATTCAAAGGACCTGGGCTCAAATCCCAGGTCTACCACTTCCTGTCTGTGGGGAACTGGACAAATTATATCACCTCTCTGAGCTTCAGTTTCCTTCTTTGTAAACAGAGTGGGGTATACCAGATTGTCTCAAATGTCCCTTCTAGAGCTAAAGTTACAGTCTAACTCTATAAGAAGGGGGAGAATTGTATTGATTGTTCTTCTACTACACTGATGTTTAATAAATACCAGGATCTAATATTCATTAAGTGCTTGTATAGGAGATGGGGAACCCTTGCCCACATCCATATCTAGATGAGAGCTATACAGCCTGTATTCAGAGGTTACCCAGAGGCTATCTGGGTGGAGGCAAAATGAACCAAAGGGTTATGCTTTTAACCACACCCAAAACTGAACTCAACTCATGTAAACCCAGAACAGGGTTCTGGGCCATGGGTTACATGTATTCAGCCTAGAGGAGGAGATTAAGATTGTATTTTAACAAGAGTTGGAGAAAGCAAAGAATGTGTTCATGTTCACAGGCAGTGGAGAAATGGCCAGATTTAAGGGTATAGACAGAATCTACATGGGTCCCAGGGTAGTTTGGTTCGGGAGGAAAAGCGCTAAACTTAAAAACCAAAAGATTTGGGTTCAAATTCTAGTTTTATACTTACGAGCTGTGACAAGCAATTTTAAATGTCTGAGTCTAAATTTCCTCTTCTGTAAAATGATAATATTTCCACTGCTTACCTCCACAGGGCTGTTGTGAGAAAAGTGCTTTATAATGTGTAATTAGTACATAAGTTTACCAATGGCTGACATTTATTATTTTTTTTTTTTTGCTTTTTCTTGGAGGGGGGAAGACAGGGCAATTGGGATTAAGTGACTTGTCCAAGGTCATATGACTAGTAAGTAATGGCTGACATTTATGTGGCATTTATGTATATGATTTTATTAATCCCTACCACAAATCTCTGAAATAGTGACTACAGTGAAATTAACTCCATATTACAGATGAGCAAAAAGTTTAAGTGACTTACCCATGGTCACAAAGAAAGTAAGGGTTGGAAGTAGGAGCCAAGCCCTGTTGAAGGTCTGTACTGATCTCAGGTACAGTTCTCTTTCCAATACACCACAAAACATCAAGGTTGCCATAACCCATTGATTCTAGATAGTAGCATAGTTAGCAACTGATATCTTCTAGTTATTTGAATATGGGGGCAGGTGGTTAGTTCTGTTAACCATCTCCAGCTAGTATAAGGGGTCCGTAGAAGGTCAGAAATAAAGGAGTAACTAAGATTGAATCTCCCTTGATTTAGAATCATGGTCTCCGATAAAGTCATATGTTGTTGTTTGTCCTTTGTTCTCAAAGAGGACCATGACATCAGGGAAGTGATGCCATGACATGCAAGTGTTCATTATTAAGCTGTTTCCTCTAATAATTCATGTGCTTTACAGTTCTAAACTTACAAGAGATTTGTATATACATTATTGAGCTAATAATTCCTTCTGTAATTCACTTGACAGCTATGAAAAATAGTGTTTTTATGATGTGGAGTTCACCTTTTGGACATTGTCATGTTCAATGTCTAGAAGAAAAAGAAAGGAAAAGAAAAGAACTGTGTTGCCCAACTGGCTAGTTCCAGTTGGGTCCCCAGTGGGGGAACTCCTCTTTCTATACGTTGTTGTTTGTCCTTCATTCTCAAAGAAGACCGCATCATTAGGGAGGTGATGCCATGACATACAAGTAAATTGGATTTAAGTGAGGGAGTGCTGTGCAAAGTCACCAGCCTCACTTTCTCCTCCAGAGCCATCTGGGTCCAGTGGTGAGATATAGATCAGGCTGACTAGAGATGGTCCTCACTCTGCAGTTAACTGATAAGGAAAAGCCTTGGGTCATAATAATAATAATACCTAGAATTTATATAACACCTACTATGCACTAGGTACTGTGTTAAGAGTTTTACAAATATTCCATTTGATCCTCACAACAATCCTGGGAGATAGGTGCTTATTATTATTAAGGAAAGTTGAAGCAAGCAGAGGTTAAGTGATTCGCCCAAAGTCACAGCTGGGAAGTGGGTAGGGCTACTTGGGTCTTCATGACTCTAGACCCAGTGCTCTATAAACCACACCACCTTAGACTAAACTTATGCCTTAGACTAGGATAAATCACCTAGAAAGTCAAGTCAACACACATTTATTGTCTAGTTTGTGCCAGGCACTTGTTAGGCACTGGGGATTCAAAGAGGAGCAAGTAACAATTACAGCTTTCAAGGAGCTCACAGTCAAAAGGGGGGAAATAATGTGCAAACAGCTTTGTAGAAAAAAAAAAACAAATAGAGAACTGAGTCAAATTTATAAGAATAAAAGTCATTCCCCAAATGATAAATGGTCAAAGGATATGAATAGGCAGTTTTAAGAGGAAGAGATTAAAGCTATCAATAGTCATGTGAAAAAAATTATCTAAATCACTATTGATAAGAGAGGTGCAAATCAAAACAACTCTGAGGTACCATATCACACCTACCAGATTGGCTAACATGGCAAAATAGGAAAATGATAAATGTTGGAACACTCATTCATTGTTGGCGGAGCTGTGAGCTAATTCAACCATTTTGTAGAGCAATTTGGAAGTTTGCCCAAAGGGCTTTAAAAATGTCCATACCCTTTGACCCAGCAATACCACTTCTAGGGCTGTATCCCAAAGAGATCATAAAAAAATTGGAAAAGGGCACACATGTACAAAAATATTTATAGCAGCTCTTTTTGTGGTGGCCAAGAACTGGAAAATGGGGGGATGCCCACCAATTGGGGAATGGCTGAATAAGTTGTGGTATATGAATATAATAGAATACCTGGAAAGACTTGTATAAATTGATGCTGAATGAAGTGAGCAGAACCAGGAGAACACTGTTCTCAGTGTGCAAGGGCTGATTTTGATAGACTTAGCCCCTCTCAGCAATGCAAGGAACTAAAACAATTCCAAAGAACACATGATGGAAAATGCCAGTCACATCCAGAGAAAGGACTATGGAGGTGGAATACAGAATGAAGCCGACTATTTCCTTTTTTGTTTTATTTTTTTTCTTTCTCATGGTTTTTCCAATTCATTATAGTTCTTCTATGCAACATGACTAATGGGAAAATGTGTTTAATAGGAATGTATGTGGGTAGCCCACATCAGATTGTAAGCCATCTTGGGGATGGAGAGAGGAGGGAGGGAAAGAAAATATAAAACTTATGGAAGTGATTGTTGAATTCTAAAAATAAATGATTGAATAAAAGAGGGGAGAAGAAGATAAAATAAAAAAACAGATATAGACAGGATAAATTGGAGATAATCTTAAAGGGAAGACACTAGCATTTAGGGAAACAGGGAAATGCTCCATGCAGAAAGTGAGACAGAAAGTGAGACTGGGACCTGAATGACATCAGGGAATTAGGGTTAGAGATGAGGCATTGGGAACAGCCAGTGAGGATGTGGAGTCAGGATATGGTATGTTTTCTTTGAGAAAAAGCAAGGAAGACCCTGTAATTTGGTCACAAAGTTGGCAAATAAGGTGTAGATAGGACAGCTAGGTGGCATAATGGATAGTGTACTAGACCTAGAGTTAGGAAGACCTGAGTTCAAATTTGACCTCAGACACTAGCTGTGTGACCCTGGGCAAGTCACTTAACCCTGTTTGCCTAAGTTTCCTTATCTATAAAATGATCTAGAGAAAGAATTGGCAGACCACTCCAATATCTTTTTGAAGAAAACCCCAAAAGGGGTCACAAAGAGCTGGATATGACTGAAAACAACAAAAAAGTATAAAGACAACTGAAAAGATAGAAAGGGGTCTTGTTGTGAAGGACTTTAAAAACAGAGGGTTTTATATTTGATCTTGCAAGTAACAGAGAGGTAATGGAGTTTATTGAGTAGGGAGATGACATGGTCAGACCCATGCTTTAGGAAGTCTGGAAATAGCAGGTGGGACTTTATCCTGGTATTTTGGGAGTTTTTACTCTTGACTTTTCTCTCTCCTTGTTGGAAGGAGCAGCCTTTAGGGTTCTGCTTTTATCTGACTCTTTCCTCTTTGGAGAGATGGAGCACTGGGGAGCATATGAACACTAAAGGCTCTGAGGGCAAAAGTGACTAGGAGGCCACTTCTTGATGGACAAAAGAATGACCAGCAGTATCTCTCTCTCTCTCTCTCTCTCTCTCTCTCTCTCTCTCTCTCTCTCTCTCCCCCCTCCCCCCCATTCCGTAGAAGTTGGGAAGTCCATATGACTTCATATCCAGGCAAGCTCCACCCGTTCTAGTACAGTTATCACTAATTCATCATCACCTCTTTCCAGGAAACATTATGTTTTATATTTTCAGAATTATTGTTAAGGATAATGTTAATTATATAGGAGTCATTTTTCATATTGTTTTGTATTCATTATTGAGTTAATTGTTCCTTCTAATAGTCCATGTGCTTTATAGTTCTAAACTTAAAAGGGATTTATATATACATTATTGAGCTAATAATTCCTTCTATAATTCACTTGCCAGATACGGAAAAATTAGTGTTTCTATTTTGTGGGGTTCACCTTTTGGACATCGTCATGTTCAGTGCCTAGAAGTTTCCAGAAGTACTGGTTCTCAATGGATGAGAAGGCAGGTAGTGTCTCTCTCTTCTAGAACCACTGTGAAACAATGTTGCTGTTATTCAATCCTGTCTGATTTTTTGAGACCCCATTTGGGATTTTTTGGTAGGTTTGCTATTTCCTTCTCCAATTCATTTTACAGATGAGGAAACTGAGGCAAACAGGGTGAAGTGACTTGCCCAAAGTCACAGAGCTAGTAAATATCTGATGCCAGATTTGAACACAGAAAGATGAGTCTTCCTGATTCCAGGTCTGCACTCCACTTAATGAGTCAACTGCCCATTAAAATATTGCTTCTTGTTTCCTTGCAACAAGACACAGTTAACGTAGGACATTTGGGGGCAGTTGGTAATGCCCAGGCACACTATGTTAGTAGATATACATCATGATTCAAAGACAAAAGGAATGATGCCAACATCACCAACACTTAACCACCATCTTTCCTCAAACTCTGATAGATACAGTCCAAGGTCTTGAATTGGAGTCTTAGGAATAGCAATGCTTCTAGCCTACTTCCCTCAGTCATCATCCTGTGCATCAACTCCTTTTGAGATGCAACTTGGCAACTGCTCCTGCAAGTGTTGCAGTCACACCCACTGAAGACCCAGAAAAGAAAATTCTTGTCACCAGTCTTTGTCACTGTCAAATGGGTCAACATCAGAAACTGACATGATTTTATCAGTGGAAATAGCATTAAAGAAAAGGTATTACCATCTGTGTTGCATCCTAAGGACCATGGTGCCTTTTTTGTTTTGTTTTGTTTTTTTTTGGAGAGAGGGAGGCAAGGCAATTTGGATTAAGTGACTTGCCCAAGGTCACACAGCTAAAAAGTGTGTCAAGTATTTGAGGCTGGATTTGAACTCAGGTTCTTCTGATTCCAGGGCAGGTGCTCTATTCACTGTGCCACCTGGCTTCCCCATTTGATTCCTTAAAAAAAAAAAAACAACTCTAGTGATGAGTTAAGTGACTGCACACATTCAAACTCAATGCTCCTGTGATTGACTCAATTTTTGCCATTTTCCTGCATCCAGACTCATTGAACTAGAGCTGACTGTACAGGTAGGAGAAAGAGCCAAGATTCTGATTGGATTAATTGGCACTAATAACACCCTCTAGGTAATGGAGGAAGTAGCTGCTATCTTCTGCTCCTCCTGGCACCTCTCTATTCAACTTGTAGCTGAACCCTTCCATAGGTGAGGTTTGCCCAACGAGAGTGTGAGCTCCCTGAGGGCCAGACATTACTGTTTTACTTTTCTGTTCATGCGAATCCCCAGTGCTTGGCACAGTGTTTGGCACATAGTAAGCACTAATAAATGCTTTCTTCATTCATGCATTCATTCATATGGAGTATTAAGAATAATGAAGTATAATAATCATGCAATAAAATTGGCAGCAAGAACAACCATAAATAAAGAAATAAAATGCATAGCATGCATTTTATTATTATAATATGAAATTTATATATGTTGAGAAATAAAAAACAGGTAGAGATGACTTGGGATTGCATTCCAGGCATTGATGGGGGAGGAGGAGGTTTGTTGGCAGCCAGAGCAAAAGTGAGAAGACAGGAGCTAGAAGTGGGGTGTGTGTGTGTGTGTGTGTAACAGAAAGAGGACCTGTTCGGCTTGTCCATTGAGTGTAAGGAGGGGAGTAATATAATTAGGTTGGAAAGGTAGAACTAGGACTAGATTTTGAAGGACTTTAAAAGCTAAACAGAAAACCTATCCAATTTAGAGACAACAAGAAGTCACTGGAATTTATTAAAGAAAGGAGTAATGTTGTCAGACCCATACTTAATGAAAATCAGTTTGAAAGCTGTGTCGATAATGGATCTGAGAAGGTAGATACTTGAACAGGGAGACCAATTAAGTACCTATTACAATAATCCAGAAAACACGTGCTGAACTTCTAACAAATTTGATCACCAAGGGATAAAAAAATATAAATCCATACATTTACTGTTGTGTATATGACTAAGAAATATTGATAATTCAATATCTTTTTTTTTTGCTTTTTTTTTTGGGGGGGGGGCAATGGGGGTTAAGTAACTTGCCCAAGGTCACACAGCTAGGTTTTTGTTTGTGTGTGCGTTAAGTGTCTGAGGCCGGATCTGAACTCAGGACCTTCTGACTCCGGGGCTGGCGCTCTTCTCACTGCGCCACCTAGCTGCCCCAATAATTCAATATCTTGATGGCAAAAAATAACACATATTTATATAGAGCCTTAAGGTTTGAAATCAATTTATAAATACCTCATTTTACCCCCACAACAACCCTTGGAATTAAATTCCTATTTTACGGATGAGGACACTGAGGCACAGTTAAATAACTTGCCTAGGATTATGCAACTAGTGTCTAAGGCCAGATTTGACCTCCAAATCTAGCACCCTATCCATTGTAACACCTAGATAAAAATTTATGTAAAAAGATATTAATATTTAATTCTTAGCAGCATCCTGAGGTATTTTTTTGGTTTTGTTTTGTTTTTGCTTTTTGGAGGGCAACTGGGGTTAAGTGACTTGCCTAAGGTCACATGGCTAGGTTTTTGTGTGTGTCTGTGTGTTAAGTGTCTGAGGCAGGATTTGAACTCAGGTCCTTCTAACTCCAGGGCGGGTGTTCTATTCACTGGGCCACCTAGCCAGGTGATTTTGCAATTAAATACAGAATATTCAAAGGAGTTAAGATATTTTGCACATCTTACATTATATGGCACCAATTCAGCTCATCTGCTTGATCTTCACTACTTGCCTAAAATCTTGTTTTACAAAACAGTTATTCAGTTGTTTCAGTCATGTTCAACTCTTCATGGTCCCATTTGGGGTTTTCTAGGGAAAGATACTGGAGTGGTTTGCCATTTCCTTCTCCAGCTCATTTTACAGATGAGAAGACTGAGGCAAACAAGGTTAAGTGACTTGCCCAGGGTCACACAGCTAGTAAGTGTCTGAGGTTAGATTTGAACTCAGGAAGAAGAACCTTCCTGACTCTGGGCCCAGCACTCTATCCACCGTACCATCTATAAAATAGACATTCCCTTAAATGAAAAGTTGCTGACAAATAATATGAATGAGAGCTATAATTTTATTTCTGAATAACAAAGTTTAAAATATTCAAGATGACAAGCAACTATTATTAACATGGTTATTGTGATTTCCTGGGCTAAATTCAGAGACAATAATTAAACCAAAGGAAAAAAGGGAACTGCATAGGCCAAAGAAAGAAAAGGTCTAAGTATATGAGAAAATATTCTGCAGTTTTTCTGGCTTAGTTACCTATGAGGCTGGTAGCTTTTTTCCCACTGTGGCACTTGGGACGAGGCCTGCTTATCTGATATCTTTTATGTTTTTAAGGAGTTCCCACTGTACAACAAGTCCTCATTTCTCTCCTCTCCCTTTTAACTACATATCCTTATGGCTGAGAGTCAGCATTGTTCTGTACAGCTAGCTATTCGTGACTTTCCAGCAATTAAAAAAAGATCAACACCTTCAGAAGTGAAAATAAAACAATCTATTTTCTAAATGAAGAGCTCTTGAAATGAAATGTCAACCGAACTCTTGTTAAAGTGCTTATTAATTGAAAAATCACTTGTGAAGCCTTCATATTTACTTGCTTTTCACATTTGTCAGGGGGAAAACATTTTGACAATGATAAAATCAAAGCAAAGAAATCTGTTTTATCTGATTCTTCTCCTGAGCCTTGGAGTGACATCTTTATCTCCAAGGACAGAAAAATCATTGAAGGAGAAAAAAATAACAATCACACTGATTATCCTTCAATATTCTCATAATTTATATTATTAACTACTTCTTACATGACATTTATGAATCTTTCTAAAAATGATTTCTTAGTTTCAGTTTTGCATTTTGTTTCAGGGGTAAAAGCAGTAGACACAAGATATGTAAATTCACTTTTAAATTTTTGGGGAAGAATTTAGTAAATTATATTGAATTTATATACAATCCATATTATGTAATATTCATATGCAAATTTAGTATTCCTTGGTGGAACTTAAGATTTTTCAGGCCCCAGAATAACTCAGATTGAGAAATACTAGACTAGATGATCTCCAAAATCCCATCCAAATGTAATAGTCTTCGAATTTTTCTAGTCTGAATAAAAAGGATCAGCATTCATCTTTCTGGGTTATTCATTATCTGATGAATTACATGGAAGTTAATGAAGGCAGGTGTTGGAAGATTGGTCCGGCTGACAGACTGTAAACAATGTCAGCTGCCCCATAGTTTCCATGGCATCTAGTGAGAGCAGCAACAATAGTCAGGCATTCCCCCAGCTAACTGGTGATTGGAAGGAATGGAAGAGCCGTGATACATCTATGTAATCTCTGAGTACAACAAATTGCAGGGATATGCTAGAGCCAGCTTATCAGTTGTTAAGTTTTCAATATGAACAATTACATCTCTAAAATGGGCAAAAACTACAAATCAGGGCTTGATTTATTGTTTTGTGAATTGTCTAGACTGGAGAAAGTGAGAGAGAAATTAAAATTTAAACTAAAATGAAAGTACTAAATTAAAATATTAATGATGCAGATTAAAATGAAAAGCATGCCATAGTTATATTTTTCTGGAGAACTGTTTGTTAAACATTTACCAGCATTCTGCTACTGAAATGCACACCTTGCCTATGCTTACCCCCACTGTTTGTGTCTCCTTTTGAATCTGTACTTTGAGCCCATTTCCTTCTATCTCTGACATCATCTTTTTTTGGATCTTTTCCTGGTATCCATACATTACTCCATAAGTCCAAATCTCTGTTCAATCAAAGCATTTATCAGCTGTTCACTGTATGCCAGGTGCTGTGCTGGGCACTAGAGATAGAGTCAAAAATTTACAAGTCTCTGTCCTCAAGGAGCTTACATTTTCTGAAGAGAACCAGCATATACATGATTCCTAGAATCTAGGGGTTAGAAGGGACCTCTTGGTGGCAAGCCTGAGAAGTGATCATCCACATTTTCATTAAAACATGTAAGGGGTGAGGGCAGGTAGGTGGCACAGCGAATAGAGCACCAGCCCTGGAATCAGGAGGACCTGAGTTCAAATCTGGCCCCAGACACTTAACACTTACTAGCTGTGTGACCTTGGGCAAGTCACTTAACCCCAATTGCCCTGCCTTCCCCCCTCCAAAAAGAAAAAAACAACAACACATAAGGGGCAATCCATTTTTCTGTATCTCTGCTCTCGGGAACTTTTTTCTCACATCAAGTCTAATTTTGCCTCTTTGCAACTTCTATCCATGGTTCCGCCCTTTGGAGACAAATAAAGATAATCTAATCCCTCTTCCATTTAACCATTTAAAATACTTGACACCATTTAAAATACTTGAAGGAAGATACCCTATCTCCTTCAAGTCTTCTTTTCACCAGACTAAACATCCCTAGGGGTAAAAGACTTCAAATGATGTGCCAGCAATTTCTGTTAAGTATGCCTCAAATGCAAGTGAGTGCTCAATTGTCATCCAGTGGTACAGAACCCACATTCACATGCACATGTTCCAGTCTCCTGACTCTCCCCTACTGGGCCAGGATTTCTAATGGCAAAGATGTTGTACCATGAACAAAAGAGAGTTTGAGAACCTCTGCTTTCTAAGGATTATGACTAGGGCAGAGTACAGTGGGACTTTGACCTTATTCTTGGACACTATACCTCTCCAGGGAGTCAAAGATCTTATTAAACCTCCCCCTCTCTGTCTCTCTGTTTCTGTCTCTGTCTCTGTCTGTCTCTCTGTCTCTCTCTCTCTTTCTCTTTCTCTCTCTCCCTCCTTCTCTCCAACCTCTCTCTCCATTATAATACAAGGACAGAAACTATCTTTTTTTATATTTGCCTTTCTATCACTTAGCACAAAAGTCTTGATAAATGCTATTTCATGCATTCAGTCAGTCAGTCATTCAGTCAGTCATTCATTCTCTTCTCATTTCCTTCTTCTGGGATAGGACTGTGTTAGACCAACACCATGAATGCTGTAGAGCTCCAAGTCTTCACTCAATAAGGTGCCAACAAATATAGTTTACCTGGGTTACCTCGATGTTGCTTGACTAATCTAACATCATCATCATCATTACTATTTGTGCCCCAGTGACCTCAACTGTAAAATGGGAATGATAATAACATCACCTCCCTCCCAGGGTCATTGCAAGAGAACATTTGTAAAGCACAAAGCATAGTGCCTAGCCCATAGCAGGTACCACATAAACGCTAGAGGATTCTTTGATCCCTAAATTTCTCCAGATGGTGGAATGGGGATATTTCTGAGCAGAATAGACTTTAGTTACCCCTTGCCTATTCTGGACTATACTTCCTTCCCTTCTCTTTCTCAGGACCCTAGGACCAACGGATCATAGATGGAGAGCTAAAAGAAAGCCTAGAAGCCACTGAGTTGGACTCCCTCATTTTACTGATGGGGAAACTGAGACACAAAGAGGTTAAGGGACTTCCCCAGGGTCACACAGCTAGCAAATTGTCTGAGGCAGGATTTGAATTCGGGTCTTCACAACTTCTATCTCTTTAGAGCACAGCACTCTCTCCCCTTTCCTTCACCTACCTTCATCCCTCCAGTCTGCTGGGGAGAAAAACACATGAAATCATCCCTTCACTTCACATTCCATCCGGCATCTTTTCAAGGATCTCTTCACAATGTAGTACACATATTAGGCACTTAACAAATCACAGCAAATTAAATTAGAATTTAGGTGATTGAAAATCTGTTATGTATTTCCTTTCTGATGTAGCCCAAATACAGTTCTTGTAAGGTTCATGCAATTTTGCCCTAAGCTGGGTATCTATCCATCATCTCCATGTAGAAAGTATAGACGGTTTTCATTTATATAAAAATAAAATGTGTTTAAAAATTTTTGATTAAAGAACCACATCATCAAAAACAAAACAAGGATATAGATGCCCCACATCTGCTTGTGTCATAGTCATATAGGGGAACTGGTCAATGAGGACCCAATCCTTAAATCACGTGCAATATGCCTTGCCTGTTTCTAATCCGTTTGGAGGAAAGGCGAGACTGCTTCCAGGCATGTGTCATGGAGGGACCCCTCTACCCTCCATAGCACTAAACTGTTTCTTATAAGCTTACTATGTAGTACAGAAAAAAAGCCTTTTTAATCAGCTACTTAATGAGAACTGAATGTGCAAACAAAGGATTTCACAAACGAGGTTTGATCAAACAATATTTTTGTTTGACAGATTTCGAGGAGGAAGAACTGCTGAAAACCTTCAGGTGGGAGTAGCGACAGCGGTTTGCTCTAATTTGTTCCTTTATGTGGCCATATTTGCTCATAAACACATAGATAATGATGATGGAGCCTAATATGTTTGAGATGCTATGCTAAATGCTTATAAATATAATCTTAGTTAATACTCACAACAACCTGGGGAGGTAAGTGCTATTATTACTTTCATTTTACAGTTGAGGAAACTGAGACAAATAGAGGTTAAGTGACTCACTCAAGGTGACACAGGTAGTAAATGTCTAAAGCAACATTTGAACTGAGGTCTTGCGGACTGCAGATCCAGCACTGTCCACTGTGTCACCTAGCTGCCTCTTATCTGATGAAGATGGATAGAGAGATAAGTAGATAGATAGACAGACAGACAGATAGATGATAGAGGATAGACAGACCGATGGGGGAGAGAGAGAGAGAGACGAGAGACAGAGACAAGAGACAGAGAGATGAGAGACAGAGAGAGAGACAGAGAGACAGAGAGAGATGTAAGTCAGTTGCTAGGTAGGAAAGTAGATGAAGCATTTATTAAGTTCTTTGTACCAGGCACTATGCTAAGCACTAGGAATACAAATATAAATGGAGGGGGGCAGGGCGGAAACAACAGCAACTATCTTCCAAGAGCTTATTGTCTGTTTGGGGGAAAACAATATATGTGAGAGATGTGGATGGGGGAGTGCTCTCTAACAAGGGGAAAAGGTGGAAACGTCCTGAGAATCAGGAGCAGAGCTAAGAGAGAGGTGAGCAGAGATAGCCTGTGCTTATTCTTAAATGGTGGTCTGGAGAGAAACTCACCAATTGGAGGAGGTAGGAGGTAGAGGTAGAGGTAGAGGTAGAAGTAGAGGTAAAGGTAGGAAGCATCTCTAGGGTAAGAAGGTCCACTGGATCAGAGGTAAAAAAAAAAAAAAGATTCTGGAGAGTCAGGAATGGAATTACCAAAGAACAGGAATCAGGAATCAGGAAGATTCATCTTCCTGAATTCAAATCTGATCTCAGACACTTACTAGCTGTGTAACCCTGGGCAAGTCACTTAATCCTATTTGCCTCAGTTTCATTTAATACTCACAACAACCTGGGGAGGTAAGTGCTATTATTACTTTCATTTTACAGTTGAGGAAACTGAGACAAATAGAGGTTAAGGAGCTGGAGAAGGAAATGGCAAACCACTCCAGTATCTCTGTCAAGAAACCCTAAATAAGGTCACAAAAAAAGAATCAGAAACATCTGAAACAACAATATCAACAAAACACACAATACCTCTATTCTGGGTGTTTTTCTTCTAATATTAAATGGAAATGTTATCTTGACATGGGAATACCCAAATGACTAGGGAGAACAGGAGATCCCTCAAAGCTATCCAAGATATCACTGAGAACTGGTGTCCTGAAATGCATGGTAGCAGTAACTGAATCCATGCCACATCCCAGAGAAGCGGCCTACTTGATTCAGTCCTGCTAGGCAAGGGAGTGATTTCTCCATCAACTATGGCAAACTTCACAGAACAAATTCCCTTAATCAAAGGATTTGTTCTGTAAAACACACCCAAGGACTTAGAAGACGAGTGTGGCCTCAAGGTCCCAGGTCCTCTATCCACAATTATGCCCCACCTAGAATAGAAATTGGTGGGTACTCCAAGAAAGGAGAAAAAGACTCCCATGATCAGGAAGGTCCCCCTCCACTTCCTCCTTCAGTATTCTTAATGATGTTTTACAGCAACCAATTTAAGTTTGAGTCCACACTCCCTGAAGACTGAGTAGAGAAGGAAGTGAATGCCCCAGTTGGGGAAGTTTTTGTTATACTTTGATTCTTGCTTTATCTTCTCAATCAGCATCCCTTTGTTAACTGGTTAATTGAGATTCGAAAGCATGGGGGTGGGACAAAATCATGAGTAGTAAGATTAGAAACCTTAGTCTCTCAGGGTTACCCCTAGAACTCTGGGGGAGAGCTAGTCAGCTTCCCTCTAGGGACCCAAATGCTAGTCCATGAGAGTTGGGAAGGTGAGCACAGAGCCTATGTGCTGATAGCTCTTCCTTTATTGACTTATCACTAAAGAACTATCTGAGATTATGATTTTTTTTAAAATAATTTGTGTTGATGTTTATTTTTACATCACTTACCTTTCCCATTGTATACCTCCCCCAACCTCTCCCATATGCCCATCCGATATAGTGAAAAATTTTAAAGAGGAAGAAAAATTTTTAAAGGTTCCACAAAATTAACCTATATATATATATATATATATAAAGAGGTCTGATATTATATGCAGTATTCTACACCCATGGTCTCCTGCTTCTGCCAAGAAGTGGAAGGGAAGCCCGGCAATGTCTCTTGATGATTCTTTCTTGGAACTAAACTCTTTATTATTTAGTCTTTATAATTTGGTCTCTATAATTTAGTAGGATTCAGTTTCAATTCTTTTGTTGTTGTTCAGAAAAGAACAAGAAAAGTAGAACCCCTCCAGAGGGGCTGGTGCAATCTTACCATATGGGGCAAAGGGACCCTTTTATTTTGGTTATATAATGGGAGAGAGATGCAATGCACAGTATTTAACTTCTTTTGTTTTTGAGGAATTAGGGGAAAGTGGGGAGTGATCAGACTTCTGCAAGAGAAAATAAAAAGGGAACAAAAAGACTGGTTTGCCCCTACTGTTTTCCTGATTATAGATATGAGAAATCAGCATAATTTCTCTGTGGATTGAAGTGGGGTTTGGAGCTGTTTTTTGTTTTGTTTTGTTTTTATTTAGGGTAAAACTGCTTTTTCAGTGGGGATTTTCCAAGATATTTGCTTTCACTCTCTGTCCCTGACATTTAGTGTCTTACCGTAAATAATGTAGTGCTCCTTCAATCCATTATCTTTCTCTTGTCATTGATTTAGACTCTGGGTTGTCTCCTAATATTAATATTGCTTTGGATCTCTTCCCTCGGCAAGCATAAAGGCCTGATTAATAGAGTGTTCTGTTCTTTGTTCCCCTTTTTCCTGATAGAATTCCCCCTACATCTTCCTCAGAAATGTACTAGCTGTGTGACTCTGGGCAAGTCATTCACTGAACCTCTCAGTTCCTTGGTTTCCTCATTTACAAAATGAGAGGATTGAACTACAATGGCCTCTATTCTCAAGTGAGATCAGCAAGGATTTATTCATCTCTTACTGTGTGCAAGGCACTGTTCTAAGCAATAGTGATACATGTACAAGCAGAAAGACCATCCCTGCCCTCTAAGAACTTATATTCTAATGGAGAAAAAAAACATAAAAGGAATGTGAAAGAGAAATAACTGAGAAGTGAAGGTAAAAGATGGTCTAGGAGGAGAGGAAGAAGTGGCCTGGAGAGGAGTGAAGGCATGGCTGACTTGGGCAACTTTCTGAGAATGGAGGTTCTGAGGGGAACCAGCCAATCAAAAGGAGGGACCACCAGTAGGAAGTTACTTCCAATGGGTGAAGTTCAAGGTGTGAATGAAACTTCTAGCATGAAAAGATCCCTTCTAGCTCCAAACCGATGTTCTTATGACATTACCTACCTCAAACTTCTTCCCCACCCAATTACAATTTCTGGAATTTTGTAGCCCTATCCCTACTTTCATTTTTGTGGTTGTTGTTCAATTGGTTTTCAGACGTGTCTAGCTCTTCATGTCCCCATTTGGGGTTTTCTTGTCAAAAATACTGGAGTGATTTGCCATTTCCTTTTCCAGTTCATTTTGCAGATGAAGAAACTAAGGCAATCAGGGTAAAGTGACTTATCCTGGGTCACACAGCTAGTAAGTGTCTGAAACCAGATTTGAAGCCAGGAAGATAAGTCTTCATGACTCCAGGCCTGACGCTGTATCTACCACCCTACCTAGCTGCCCTTAACATTTTCTTCTCCAGGGGATTATAGAAGACTTTATTCTTACCAGAGAAGAACTTAGCACACTGTGAACAGTACAGGACCAGATGGACTAAAGCACAGCAGGTGCAAAGCTGACCTGAAATTTGTTTCAAGTCATAGGACTATAGAGCTAGAGCTGAAAGGGCCTTCAGACGCTGTCTGATCCAATCCCCAACCCTGCCTGCCCACAGTTTAAAGATATGGGGGAAATTAAGGTCAATGGAGGTTAAGTGACTTGTTCAAAGTTACAGAGGAGATAGGAAGGAAGGAAGGAAGGAAGGAAGGAAGGAAGGAAGGAAGGAAGGAAGGAAGGAAGGAAGGAAGGAAAGAAGGAAGGAAGGCAAAGAGGGAGGGAAGGAGGGAGGAAGGAAGAGAGGAAAGAAAGAAGGAAGGAAGGGAGGGAGGGAGGGAGGAAGGAAGGAAGGAAGGAAGGGAAGAAAGAGGGAAGGAAGGGAGGGAGGAAGGAAGGGAGGGAGGGGAGGATGGAAGGTAGAAAGGAAGGAAGGAAAGAAGGAAGGAAGGAAAGAAGAAATAGAGGGAGGGAAGGAAGGAAGGAAGGGAAACTTAATAAGTCCTTGTTATGTGACAAGCACATACTAAGTTCTGGAGATATAAATAGAAGCAAATATTGTCGAGGGCCACAAGAAGCTTATATTCTAATGGGAAAAGTCAACATCTGAAGGGAAGGCAGAAAGAGGAAGGACTGGTTGACACTCAGAAGGCATGGTGTGGAGATGACCAGGGACTGCATGAAACCCTGGTCTGGAACAAGATGAGGCAACAGTTCAACTATCAGACTTACTTTCGAGGGGGGAGAACCCAAGGTAATTAAGCTCAGAAGGAGAATTTAAAATCAGTTCGTCCAACTCCAGAGAACCTCTTCTTTCCATTGCACTGGATCTCTACCTCATTCTCAGTATTACCCTCTAAGAAATGTTAGGGACATTAAACTGCATCTGAGTGATTTGATATGAAGGTCCTCTGACTCCAAAATCCAACTGTTATTGCTCTGTATCACAATCTTTTGAACCCCAAATAGTATTCCTAAGCTTATTCACCCACCTACTCACCAGATTTCCTTCAAATGGCTTCTGGCTATTTGCAAAGTATTTCTTTCACAACTATCTTCTTGGGGTAGTACATATTTCTTTGAAAAATTTTTGTAATCCTTTTTTGGTCTTCAATACCTGCAATATTTTCACACACATTTTTTTCTCTTCTGGGGTATATGTATATGTGTGCATATAATGTAGATGTATGTAGAGGTATAAACCCATATATTTATGTCTTGGATGTATATGTTTATATATGTGGATATACCCCAGAATATAAATGTATATGTATACATATTATGGGGCCAGCTAGATGGTGCAGTCAACAGAGTGCCAGGTCTGAACTCAGGAAGACTGATCTTCCTGAATTCAAAACTGGCCTCAGACACTTCCTAGCTATGTAACCCTAGGCAAGTCACTTAGCTCTTTTTTGCCTCAGTTTCCTCATGGTAAAATGAACTGGACAAGGAAATGACAAACCACTCCAGTATTTCTGCCAATAAAACCCCAAATGTGATCATGAAGAGTCAGATACAACTGGGCAGCAACAGCATACTTATAATTCATTTGTATATTTATATATATGCATTACCTCAGATGAGATATATGTACATATATACATGTTATGTGTGTGTGTACACATACATATATGTATTCCAGAAGATATAAGATAGATAGATAGCTGGATGGATATAGATATCACTTGTATATGTGTATACACATGCAAATACCCCACAAGATAAAAAAGATATGTGTCTAATCAAAAGAATCTTTTACAGGTATGGAAAGTCATTCCCATAGAGGAATTCCAAACATTTTTTCAATGGAACAAGTATGTGTCCACCCAAGAGGATGTAAGAGAGACAGTAATCACCTGGGTGTATAAGTTCTGCTATATTTTCTGTTATTGTTTCTTTTAGGCAACATGTTATTCTGTGGTCACACCTAGTCCAGTCTCCCAGGTTCTTAACCCTGGCATTATAATCAGCTTCTCATTCTTTCTCTCTCAACCCATGTATCCATCAAATGCCAAATCTTACCATTTCTACCTTCCCAGCTTCTAACGCTTCTGATCCCTCCTCTCCATTCCCATGGCTATCAGGCCCTCATCAGCTCTTGCTAGGCTTATTATTACATCCTCCTGACTGGTTTCCCTACCTAAAGTCTCTCAACACTCAAACGCAAGCTATATACTACTGAAGGGCAGCTAGGGGGTGTAGTGGATAGAATGCCAGGCCTGCAGTCAGAAAGACTCATCTTCTTGAGTTCAAATCTATTCTCAGATACTTTCTAGATGAATGACCCTGTGTAATGTTAATGGAATGTAAGATCTTCCCTGCCCATTAAATAGGCCTCATGTGGAGCCCATTAAGGAAAGCCTACTTAGGAGAGGCTTGCTTGTAGGAAGGCTTGCTTGTAGGAAGGCTTTCACACCTTTGGCTAATTTCTAATTAGGCACTGAATCTCAAGGGTTGTGATGCCTTCTGGCTCTGAGAAGTGTATATATACTCTGAGTTGGTATTTTGCTTTGGGGGCTTGGTTATGAGAAGGATCCTATGATTTCCTGGTTGAGATTCTGAGTGGTCACAAGTTCAGAGGTCCCCAACTGCTGAGAGGTAAAGGCTCTCTCAATCCAGGAATGTATGTAAAGTATATAGCAATATTGCTTTGGTTCAGCCCGTCAGAGCCCTGTCTGTTGGTCTTTATTTCTCTGCTTGTATTTTCTCTATATTTTCTTTTCTCTGAAGTTCAGGGTGCTGACTTTTCCCCTGAACTAGTGAATGTAATTTTAAAAGATTATTGACCCTTTAAACAGCTATCTTTCCTAGTAAAGCAGATCTAAGAACCTGTGCTAGCAACAATCTTGGATATGCCAGTGTGGTTGCTGCTATACCCTGGGCAAGTGACTTAATCCTGGTTGCCTCAGTTTCCTCATCTATCAAATGAGCTGGAGAAGGAAATGGCAAACCACTCTAGTATCTCTGTCAAGAAAACCCCAAATGGGGTTCACCTACATCATGTCAGTTAATAGTGGGGGTCCACAGGGCTCTGAGTTGGGTCCTCCTCTTCTTACTCTCCACTATTTTATTTCATGATCTCATTAGCTCCCAAGGGTTCAATTATCATTTCTATGCAGATGACTTTCAGATCTACTTCTCCAGCCTTGACCTCTCAGCTGACCTCTTGTCTCACAAATCCAACTACCAATTAAACATCTTGAATTAGATGTCACATAGACATCTTAAATGCCACATGTCTGAAACTGGACTCATTTTCTTTCCCTCTTCCTAATTTCCCCTTTATTGTTGAGGATATCACCATCTGCCTAGTCATCCAGGTTCACAATCTAAGTACAATCCTCTACTTCTCACTTTCTCCCCTCCCCCACCCCGCCCCATATCTGTTTTGTGTTTCTTTCCCTAAGCACAGGTGACCAAACAGTGATTTTCAAAGATGGACACTTTCAGTCTTGGTGGCCACTACTTTGTGAGCTTGAGAATCCCTGGGCTCTCATGTTGGCACTCGTGGCAGAACAGAACTGAGTTAATCAAGGGGCAAAACAACAACAAAACAAGTAGGAAGATGTTTTAACTGGCAAGACTGAAAAAATCTGAGCCATGCCCTGTCTGGATAGAAGATCTGGCCTTAAACAAGCTGAATAGGTCATAGCTGATATTGAAATATCTGTTCCAAGATAATACTTGGTACCTTTACCCTTTAGGAAGATTCTGATGATAGTGATTGATGTGTGTTGTAAGTATTTATTGAAATGTGTTTGTATTTCAAGACTTTCTTTTGTGGTAGAGAAAATCAATAATTGTCCTATATCTGATATCCTGTTTATATATTGAGTAGCTTTTCTAGAATGGACCATATTAATCACTTTTGGGGGTGCCCTACATGTGAGCTTTTCTCTAGAACTCTGGTATGGGGGCAATGAATCAGAGAGATGAGGGGTCACTACCACTGCCAGGATTAAACATGATCCATGCTAGTCTAAAGTTAGTGTTTCCTATTGGAGGGACCCCCCACCCCCTATCCCTGATCCTGCTGGCTGTAATAAATTGGACATTAGGCCTTTATTTTGGAAATTAAATCCTGAATTAGAACATTTTCTTTCTGAGAAAATAAGATTCAATTATGACATTTTGACTTGAGTCATTTCCAAGACAGTTATCTACCCTAAGTATAACTGCCTATTTAGGTTGTGGTATGTTTCCTGAAGGGCAGCTAGGTAGCACAGTGAACAGAACACCAATCTGAGTCAAGAATGCCTAAATTCAAATCTGTTCTCAAATACTTACTAGCTGTGTGACCCTGCTCAGGTCACTTAATCCAAAAGAGGAGGAAATGGCAAACCATTCCAGTATCATTGCCAAGAAAGCTCCAGACTGGGTCACTAAGAGCTGGGAATGACTGAGTGGCAAAATATTTGCTTAAAAATCTATTTCAGCATTTCCTACCCTTGCCTCATAAAGATATCAATCACTAGGACATTCCTTATCTTTGTACATTAAGAATTAAGCTTGGGGAGTAGAAACAGCTCATCTAAGCCGCTCTGCCCCCAGATTCCCCCCAAACTATGTAAAAGGGGACTCTGAGAGCCCCAGCACCCACAGAACGACACAGAGAAGCTAACCTCCCGCTGAGGACAGCCCAGCAGCCCTGCAGGAAGGACCAGTACAGCACTCAGGAAGCCCACAGCACACAGCACGCAGAGCGCGGGGAGCCGAGCCGAGCGGAGCCCAGGTCCCCGTGAGCCGAGGTTTTAGCCCCAGGGCGGCAGGGCCAGCAGCCGGCTGGAGAGACCCCAGAACACCAGCAGCTGTGGTGACTCCAGAATTATCAACATAGACATGCCTAGGACAAAGTAAGAGGTTAGTGCCCTATGGACTTTGGGACCAGTATTTAGGGAATGCGTCGGCTTCCTCCCCTGGGGGCCAGAAGCCCCTGAGGAGAAATGGAATTTTGTAGTTTTCAGAGGCAGCTCCAGCTCCTGGCCTGCGAACTGTAGGGAGATCCAGAGATCAGTCTTGGGGGGTAATCGCTCTTGCTTTAACCTCCCTGGATCTGTATTGGGATCTAGGGTGGAAGTCGTGGGTGGGTGTACAGCTTGCCAGAAACAGAAGCTGCCCCCCCACACGTTTGGGATGAAAATTCCTCTAGCTGGCCTTAAAGCCATAGTGTGGCAACAAGCCCAAAAGTCAAGTAATTAAGTGGCAACATGCCAAGGCAAAGGAAACAGAAAAATGCAACCCTAGACTCCTATTTTGGGGGCATAGAGCGGGAAAAGGACTGTGAGGTCAGAAGTCCTGCTCCAAAAGCCCCAGGGGAAAACATGAGCGGGTTGCAGGCCATAGAGGACCTTAAGAAGGACTTTAAAAATCAAATAAGAGAAGTGGAGGAAAAATTGGAAAGAGAAATGAGAAGGATGCAGGAAAAGTATGAAATGAGGGTCAACAGCCTGACTGAGGAAAACAACACCTTAAAAAATAGACTAACTCAAATGGCAAAGGAGGCCCAAAAGGGCAATGAGGAGAAGAATGCCTTAAAAAGTCGAATTTGCCAGGTGGAAAAAGAATCTCAAAAGTTCACTGAGGAGATTCATTCCTTCAGAGTTAGACTGGAGCAAATGGAAGCTAATGACTTTATGAGAAATCAAGATGCTGTTAAGCAGATCCAAACAAACAAAACATTAGAAGGCAATGTGAAATATCTCATGGGAAAAACCACTGACCTGGAAAATAGATCCAGGAGAGACAATTTAAAAATTATTGGACTACCTGAAAGCCATGATCAAAGAAAAAACCTAGAAATCACCCTTCAAGAAATTCTCAAGGAAAATTGCCCTGATGTTTTAGATCCAGAGGGCAAAATAGAGGTTGAAAGAATTCACCAATCACCTTCTGAAAAATATCCCAAAAAGAAAACTCCCAGGAATATTATAGCCAGGTTCCAGAATCCCCAGATCAAGGAGAAAATACTCCAAGCAGCCAGGAAGAAACAATTTCAATATTGTGGAAACACAATCAGACTAGCACAGGACCTGGCAGCTTCTACACTGAGGGATTGAAGGGCATGGAATATGATATTCCAGAGGGCAAAAGAACTGGGAATGAACCCAAGGGTCACCTACCCAGCAAAACTGAGTATTTTGTTTCAGGGGAAAATATGGTCATTCAGTGGAATAGAGGACTTTCAAGCATTCTTGAGGAAAAAACCTGAATTGAATAGAAAATTTGACATCCAGACACAAGAAACAAGAGATGCCTGAGAAGGTAATCAGGGAAAAGAAATCAAAAGGAACTTATCAAAGTTGAACTATTTACATTCCTATATGGAAAAGCAATAACTATGACTGATGATATCTTTCTCACTAGGAAAATAATAGAAGAAGGGTGTGTGGTCATATGAATACATATGTGAATGTGTGTGTAGATGGTTACAGTTATATATGGATAGAGGGCATAGGTTGAATTTGTTGGGAAGGGAGAATACTCAAGGGATGAAATGATGAGGTGAAAGAGGAAAGTGGCAAGAGGAGATGGGGAGAGACAGGGTGGGGTAAACTATCTCATGTAGAAGAAGCAAGGGGAAGTGGTTGCAAGGGAGGGGGAGAATAGGTAGGCAAAAAAGGCAAAACCACATTCTCATTGAATTTGGTTCAGGGAGAGAATGACATACATACTAAATGGGATATCTCAACCTGCAGCAGAATAGGGGGAAGAGGCACAAGAGGAGGGATGATGGATGGGAGGGCATCCTTGGGGGGAGGGGAGGTTGGAAGTACCCACTATAGAAGAGGGACAGGATCATGTAGGGAATGGACCAGGTGGGGGGTGGGATGAGTGGGAGGGAATTATAAGCAGCCTTGTACAATATATCTAATATGATAATGTTTTGCATAGCTAGACATGTACAACGTATACTGAATTACTTACCTCCCCAGAGGGAATGGGTGACAAGGGAGGAAGGAAATGGATCTGAAATTCAAGGTCTTAACATTAAATGTTTCAAATATATATAAATACTATTATTAATACCCTTTTGCTTGTAATTGGGAGATAAGATGTGAAGGCACTGGGGCACAAAGATTCACCTTCCTCTAATGGAAAAGTCGAAGGGGGTATGGGAGAATGTATGGGAGAGAGCAGATTGGAGGAAGCGATATCTTGTGGGACTGCTATTCTGGGAGGTTGGGTAGGGGAATAACGGGGGGAAAATGATTGTAACTCAAAATCTGGAAAAGCAGTAACTGTGACTGATGATATCTTTCTCACTATGAAAATAATGGAAGAAGGGAGTGTGGTCATATGAATACATATGTGAATGTGTGTGTATATGGTTACAGTTATATATGGATAGAGGGCATAGGTTGCTTTTGAATGATGTAAAACAGAAGTTAATAAAGCATTTGTTTAAAAAAAAGGGAAAAAAAGAATTAAGCTTGAGGGGCAGCTAGGTGGCACAGTGAATAGATCACTGGCTCTAGAGTCAGGAAGACCTGAGTTCAAATCCAGCCTCAGACACTCAACACAAAAACTAGCTGTGCGACCTTGGGCAAGTCACTTAACCCTAACTGCTGTCAAAAAAAGCAAAAAAGAAGAAGAAGAAGAAGAAGAAGAAGAAGAAGAAGAAGAAGAAGAAGAAGAAGAAGAAGAAGAAGAAGAAGAAGAAGAAGAAGAAGAAGAAGAAGAAGAATTGAGCTTGAGGAACAGAGAAAAAAGTGTTAACATGTCTAGCAGCTCTCAACATAAGAGGGTTTGTGGGTGTGAGTCCTTTAGTGGGCACAGATAGTTCCCCTCAGGGTCTTACAATTTCTAGAGCACAGCTGGAGATTAGGGAAGTGGAGGGAGAAGCATCTACCCACAGTCCTACTGGAGATCAAAACAGTGTTTGTGATCATCTGTCTTCCTATCTCTCAGGAACTTAAATGGCGCCTGTCTGCTGCCCTAGAGGCCTCTTAAAGGAAGAGATGTTCCATGAAAATGAAAGATAAAACAGCCTCCTCTGCAACTCATCCTGTCTTCATTACCTGGGCCTCTTGGAAGCCTCATGACCTTAAACACCATATCTTTTCCTTTTCTTGCTTTTTCAAGTGGGGAAGGCATGGCAATTGGGGTTAAGTGACTTGCCCAAGTTCACAAGGCTAGTTTTGTGTTAAGTGTCTGAGTCCAAATTTGAACTCAGGTCCTCCTGATTCACTGCACCACCTAGTGGCCCCTTAAATACCACATCTTATCTATGAGCTTTAGCCCCAGTGTGTCTACAGACATAAAAGGCTAAAAGTCATTTTGTGGAGTTTTGCCATAGAAAGTTGCAAAGGAACATGGGACTAAAAGGCAGCATTAGACAATGGAGATGGGATTGAACTGAGGGTCTAGCACAAAGATTTGAATCCTGGCCTTCCTTGCTACCTGAGTAATCTTGAGCAACCTTGAGCAATTTGTATCCTCTCTTTGGGCCTGGGTTTTCCATCCATAAAATGAGGGATATAAACCAGGTAATTCCTGAAGTCACTTCCAGCTCCAAATCGTATGACTAAGTAATAACATCAGGCTATTCAGTTAAACATTTAGTAAACACTCACTGTGTTCAGGACATTGTGTTAAGGCCTGAGGGAAGATGAAAAGTTAGATAACAACAGTAACTGACATTTGCGGAGTGATTTACAATTTTCAAGGCATTTTATAGATATTATCTCGTTTGATCCTCACAACAGCCCCATTGGTGAGGTATTATAGATGCTATTTTCTTTATTTAACAGATGAGAAAACTGAGGCTCAGAGAGGTCAACTGGTTTGCCAGGGGTCATACAGCTAACAAGTATTAGGTTAAAGGTAGGATTTGGAAACTAATGTCCTTGACTATAAATTCAGTATTCTAGCTGCCTTGACAAAGTACAACCCAGAGGGGGATTTCAAACATACATATTGATTCCCCTTCAAATACCCTAACTGCTCAGTTCTTCAACCTACTTACCTCCATCCCTCAGTCACAAAGATGGTCATACTCTTGATCTCACAAACTTATCACCTCCATGTTAAAAAATTCTGAAATTTTTATCTGACCATAAACTATTGGCTTTTCACCTTTACCTCCATCTTCCGTTACAAAAACCTACTTTAAATCTTCATTGTGACCTCCAGTTCCTTGACAATTCAGTTCTCTCCTAGGCCATCTCCCCTATACTAGCCACTCTCTCTTCTCCCTATCTTGACTCTTTGGTGTATCAATTCAATTCTACACTGTCTTCATATCTTGAATCCCTACCAACTCTACTCATTGATTAATCTCTACAAAACCTCGGCCTTGAATCACTCCCACCATTCTTCTGTAGGCACCTTTGTGCCTACATATATAAGTGATGCTAAATCAAGGTATAGAAAATCATGCGGCCATTCTGACTGGACTACTACAAATCTATGCCACACAACCTCAAGTGGGCCCTCGCTGCTACCAGGCTATCCTACTACATCTCCCTCATCAACTCACGATCCCACTATCCATGGCAGCTCTGCTGAATCTTTTCATTCTTCCTCAAACTTCCTGTGGCTACCCCTCCCCCCTCAGCTGAGACCCTTGTCTCATATTTTACAGAAAAGAAAATGAACTCACTTGCTATAAACTCCCTCTTCTCCCCCTTTCCTCATCTTCTATCACTCAGGTGTCTTCTGCCACTTCATCCTCCTTTATACCAATTTCACATGACCTTACTTCTTCCTAAGGCTAACTAAGCCCTCTGGAGGCCATCTCCAGTCATCCTGATCTATATCTTGACACTGGGCCCTGATGGCTCCAGAGGAGAAAGTGAGGCTGGTGACTTTACACAGCCTTGCCTCACTTAAATCCAATTCACTTGCAAGTCATGGCATCACCTTCCTAATGTCATGGTCCTCTTCTAGGACAAAAGGCAAACAACAACTAGCCCCTTTATTTGTTCAATTGATCACATTCCATCCCATCTCCTCCACCAACAAATTGCCCCCTCTGTCATACCCACTCTTTTGTTTATTTTCAATCTCTCCCTGTCTACTGGCTCTTTTCCTACTAGCTTTAAGCATGCCCATCCTGAAAAAAGCCACCCTTGATCCTTGCCTCTATCATTCTATGCCTATAGCATCCTATGTAACTAAACTCAGAAAGTTCATCTACAATAGTTGCTTCCACTTTGTCTCCTCTCAATCTCCTAATCCCTTACAATCCTGCTTCTGACCCTATTGTTCCACCACCCAAACTGTCTTCTCCAAAGTTACTAATGATCTCTTCCTTGCCAAATCTGATGACCTTTTCTCAATCTTCATTCTTCTTGATCTCTCTGCTGCCTTTGACTCTGTTGATGACTCTTTCCTCCTTGATACTCCCTTCTCTCTAGGTTGTCTACTCTGCCCTGGTTGTCCTCCTACCTATCTGAATGTTCCTTCTCAGTCTCCTTTACAGGATCCTCCTCCAGATCATACTCTCTAACCTCTCTAATGTGTCCCTCAGAGCTCCATCCTGGGCCCTCTTCTCTTCTCCCTCTATATTACTTCACTTGGTGATCTCATTAGATGACAAGGATTTGACTACCATCTCCATGCTAATCATTTTCAAATCTCTCTATCCTGCCCCTAATCTCTCTGCTAACCTCTAATCTCACATCAGTGGCCTTTCAGACATTGTGAACTGGCTATCTAGTGAACTTAAACTTAATATGTACAAAACAGAACTCATTATCTTTCCCCCTAAATCACACCACTCACACACTTTCCCTATTATGGAGAAGACAATCCCATCCTCCCAGTTCCTCAGTGTCCTAACCTGGGAGTAATCCTGGTCCTCGCTAATTCTCACTTACCAAATCCAAATTGTTGCAAAGGTCTGCTGATTTAACTCTTTAACATATCTCAAATATACCCCCCTTTTCTCCTCTGACACTGCCACCACTCTAGTAGAGGCCTTCAATACCTCACACCTTGATTATTGCAATAGCTCTTGATTAGGTCCATTAGGTTGATTAATTGGTTAGGTCGACTTCCCTATGATCATTCCCTACTCCGATCCATTTTCCATTCAGCCAATAAAGAGATTTCCCTAAAACATGGGTCCAGTCATGTCACTCCACCCCACTACCACCTAATAAACTCTACTGACTTCCTATTTCTTCAAGGAAAAAATACAAAATGCTCTATTTGGCATTCAAAGCTCTTCCTAACCTAGCCCCCTCTGCCTTTCCAGTCTTCTTATACCTTATTCCCCAACACATGTTCTTTAATCCAGTCACTCTGGCATCCTAGATTTTCCACAAACAAGACACTGAATCCCTTGGCTCTGGGCATTTTCTCTGGTTATCTCCCATGACTGGAATGCTTTCCTTCCTCCATTCCTACCTAGCTTTTAAGCTCCAACTAAAATCCTTTTAACAGGAAGCCTTTCTAATCCCTCTTAATCCAAGTGCCTTCCCTCTTTTAGTTATTTCCCATTTGTCCTTACTTTTTATATAGTTTGCTTTGTATACATTTGTTTGCATGTTGTCTCCCCCATTTAGATTATAAACTGGAGGGCAGGAACTGTCTTTTGCCTCTTTTTGTATCCCTAGTGCTTGGCAGAGTGCCTAGCACATAATAAGCACTTTATAAATATTTACTGCTTGATCTATGCAATAAAATACAATTCCCAAGTGCTATCTTATTCATTACCTCTAGGAGGGTCTACTCCTCTCTCCAGTTTCCCCCAGATTCAATAAGACTGGCTGATGCTTTCTGGAAGAAGACAAGTGTATTCAAATCAATCAGAGAACCCTCTGCCATTCTGTTCTTTCATCTGTAATCTTTTTGTCACTTTCCTCCCTGCCTCCACCACTGAGCCAAAATTGGAGAGGAGTGTTTCAACACTGTTGTTGTTGTTCAGTCATGTCAAATTCTTTGTTACCCCATTTGGGGTTGTTGAATGCAGATGACTATGAACTTGACCTTGCCTGATCCCAGAGCTGCAAATTGCTTGAGGGCAATCGAAACCAGAACTGTTGAAACCAGCTTAAAAAAAGAAAGGAGTCCCGGTTCCAACCAGATGTTACCACTCCCCAGTCTCCCCTAGCCTCCTCAGTAGACTTTCAGTTGTTATGAAAAACAACTTGCATGGCACCTTCCTGAGGCTGTGTTTCCCTTGGGACTCCCTCCATGCTTTATTTATTTAAAGTTTATTTAACCTTGACCGCTTCTGTCCTTCTTGGTGGCTCCAATACTGTGGTACTGGGTGGCCCCAGATTGGAATCCCCTTGTCTTTATTGAAAACCCTAGTTTTTGGTTTGCCATTTCCTTCTCCAGCTCATTTTACAGATGAGGAAACTGAGGCAAACAGGGTGAAGTGATTTGCTCAGGATCACACAGCTAGGAAGAGTCTGAGGCCCAATTTGAACTTGGAAAGATGAGTCTTCCTGACACCAGGATTGGCACTCTATCCACTGCACCACATAGGTGCCTTCTAATGCTTCAGCATTAGCAAGGTATATAGAACTATGTGATTCTCTGGAGAGATAAGGAAGATTGACATTTAAGTTATTCTCTAGAGTATGGGTACAAATCTAGGGCTTTGATCAAGGAAGTGTCATCTATCCACATTAGCAAGATTATTCCAAAGGCAGCAGGAAGAATGGGTTGAAGAAGTTTGATGGATTTGATTGATTTGGTCCTCCAGGGATATACTTGCTTGGGTGGTATTTGAACTATTGTTAGATCTAATATATACTTAAAATATACTTTTAAAAAGCTGTAAATAATAGAGATTCAAATTTTCATTTATAATCTTAATCTATTCTCCTTCATATAAGGAAATGCTCACATTTATTTTTGTCAGTTTTATTATATATATTTTTCAATTTTATTATAATAATAAAAAGAATTAAAAACTTTTTTTTTTTGCTTTTCAGAGGGGCAATTGGGATTAAGTCACATAGCTGGTAAGTGTTAAGTATCTGAGGCCAAATTTGAACTCAGGTCCTCCTGACTCCAGCGCCAGTGCTCTATTCACTGTGCCACCTAGCCACCCTGAATTTAAAACTTTTTAAAGACTAATTTGTTCTAATTTGCAGCAAAGTAAAATGGCTGTAGCTATACCAAGGTGGGGTCAGGGAGACACCTGTGAGAGAAGGTAAAATTGTTGTCAGCTGATGATTGAAAGAGTTCATACCAGAAAAGTAGGGTACAAGTCATGGAGAATCCATTGTAAGGAGGAATTGGGTAGCACCTTCACAGCCAAATGGAGGGAGACACAAATAGTTCATACAGGGGTATGCTGGTAAATGTTTAGCAATTAGAGCTCTAAAAGGAAAAAAATCACACATGACACTCTTTTAGCTTTAATCTGCATCATTAACACATTCTCCATAATTTTCTGAAGTCTAGACCAGGGCTGGGAACCTGTGACCTGGAGGTCACATGTGGCCCTCTAGATCCTTAGGTGCAGCCCTTTGACTGAATCCAAACTTCACAGAATAAATTCCCTTAATAAAAAAAATAATTTGTTCTGTAAAATTTAGACTCAGTCAAAAGGCTGCACTCAAGGACCTAGAAGGTCACATGTGGCTCAACACCTTAGATTCCCCACCCCTGGGGAATCAACAAAACAAAATAAATCAAACACTCATTTATAGCATTTCTTGATTTCCAAGGTGTAAATGGAAAAAAATTTGTAAATTTAACAATCAGCTCTGTTAAGTCAGTTTGAGCTGACTCCAGCATATGTGTTCATGTGTACACAAGTACAATTCCCCTGAAAGGTACTTATTTTTGATAGATGTTTCAAGGGGTTCAATTAACTTGAGAAAATGAGAAGTCATCAGTTCTCATTTCACAACTCAACAAACATTCAATTTTTAATATAGGCAGGGTACTGAGCTAGGTGCTGGGAATAAAAATTTGTAATCTGAAGAATGATGTTCCCTATGCACATATATCCCATCCCATGGCTTTGCACAAGTGGTCCTCCACATCTGGAACATGTTACCTTCTCACCACTTCATAGAACCCTCAGCTCCTTTCAAGTAAAGCTCAGATGCCACCTCCTATATAAGATCTTTATTAATCGCCACCCCCTTACCCTGACTGGCATCTTGGAATTGATAATTCAGAGGGATAAAGATTCCTTCTCAGTCATGAGAATAATTTTGAATTCCTGTGATCTTTGAATTAAAAGACATATTTGAGTCACAGCCTAGAATTTTAAAAGCAACACACACAGTTTTAGAGAGAGCAGAGCAAAAGGAGACAGTCTTAGAGCATATTGAAAGGAAGGAATGGAGATTATATGATTTGAGCAGTAGGAGTAGAAGATGCAATGAACAGAACTGGAAAATAAAATCTTGGCTTGAAGCAACAGGCAAATGGAGGAATTGCAAGAAGAGCAGACAAGGGAAAGACTGAGGTGGGCCAGCAAGCCCCTTCCAGTGTCTTGGAACAGAGAACTTAGACTGAAGCTGCAAAGGTTAATCACTTCTTCAGGAACTGAAGGCAACTCTAAAAGGTCTACTTTTCCTCCAACTTTCCCTCTCTATGGTTGTCCGGAAATAGGCATTAAAGTATACTCTGCTCAATTTTTTACCCAAATGCAAGTGTACTGTTTTTGCCTCACATATAAAGAAACCAAGGATTAGATAGAAATAAACAAAATTTAAATTAGGGTAGAGAGTCAAGCTTCTGTAGGAATATTAGGGATTTTCCTAACTGGGGGCTCTGAGCTATTGTTCTTGTATTAATAAACAATGACTTTTTGTCTAATATTAACTCCATAAATTAGCAGAGAAAGGAAACCTGTCAGTGTGAGGACCTTATATTTCCTGTAGGCTAAAAGCAAGATAAATGTTGGAACAGAGTGTAGCTGATTAAAACTCGGCATCAGGTGTGAGAAAGGAAGAGGAGAGGGGAGAGAGAGATGAGGGCCAAGGTTCAGTTCCATCCCTTCCAGAAAAGTGGGGGGAGTAGAAAGGATCACATCATTTCCATAGCAACAACTATCAGGGTTATATCTAATTCATGTAACCCCAGTTAACTGTAAGCTCCTTGGGATCAGGGACTACTTAATTTTGGTTTCTGTTTCTATAACCTAGTACAATGCCTTGCACAAAACAGGTGCTTTAAAAATCAAAGGTACTGAAGTGGTTTGACATTTTCTGCTTTAACTTATTTCACAGATGAGGAAACTGAGGCAAATGGGATTAAGTGACTAGCTCAGGTCATACATAATAATAATAAGTGTCTGAAATCAGATTTGAACTTAGAAAGAAGAGTCTTTCTGACTTTCTTTCTTTCTGGCTCTCTATCCACTGTGCCACCTAGCTGGCGTGTATGGGATATTCAGGGAGGATTAGCACTTCTGTTATGAGGGCTGCTGAGCTGTTTTCAGAGCTGCTTATCCACCTTTGGTGTCCCCCTGCCACCCAGTTCTCACCTGTAGCTCTAAGAAGTTGTAGCATGTGCATCAGCCATACCCTGGTAAACTGTCTTGGCAGACTGAGTTAAACTAGGTTGAAGATAACTGAGAGGCCTCAAACCCATTGGTGGGTTAGGGGAATGACTACCCCAAGCATGTGAAGTCTTCCCCTGACAGAATCAATGGATGAGGACTATGGAGGACACAGAGCTTTGTCAGGCACCAAAGACACCAAGGTCATTCATGGCATTCTAGACCACCATGAGTCAACTTGACTTTTGTCCTGCAATTGGATTTCAATGATTCAGGAAGAGAGAGTAAGGCAGTCAAATTTGTGTAACTCTGCTTCACTTAAATCCAATTCACATTCAAGTCACCATCTGTGATATCATTGGTCCTCTTCAAAAACAAAGGATGAACAACA